>OX637580.1:5924597-6524597 GCA_951800085.1 Comarum palustre
CAAAGGTATCTATCTAGCAGTGGATCATTTAGATTCAACATCAACTATGCTACAACCTCGGATTGTTGGTGAAGAATATTATGAAACTGCGCAAAGAGTTAAAGAAACTTTACAACGTTACAAAGAACTTCAGGACATTATAGCTATCCTTAGGTTGGATGAATTATTCGAAGACGATCGCTTAACCGAAGCAAGAGCACAAAAAATTGAGCGTTTCTATCCTTACAAAGAGAAGAAATTATATGTCATATTGTATTGCATCACATAGCCATTATCACAAGTCATGCGTGAAGAAAAACGCACCAAAGACAAAATCAGAAAATCTGTCTTTTTCTTATCAGTCAACTTCGACAGAGCTTTATGATCAGCTCAGAAAGAATCTGATTATGTATAATATATGTTTGGAAATGTACAGGTGTCTACTTTTCATAACTTCTTACAGTTTGTTCATACCTATTTTGAGCAGGAAGTTATGACTGAATTAGTATACGAATGTCATACCATGCGTGAATTTGATTTTCAACGCAAACTCTTTTTTGAGTTGTTGGACAACCTTCTACCCGTTACACCAAATATTTGTGATGTTTTGGTTGAATTTGCTGATATTGGGTATCTCTCTAACCCATAGAAAGGTTGTTTCCAAATGAGTTATGTCTTCGACCAAGGTTATTTTTACCCATAAGGTTTTATTGTTACTTGACAAGGTTTTTAATGAGGCAACATGAAATGTATCTTAATGTATCATATTACTAAGGCACGACACAAGGGGGAGTGTTAAAGGAAAATATGTTTTCTAGTGTGTGTCTTAGTCAAAGTATATTTATAATAGAATTCGATATCATATTGTAATAGAGAATATATGTACTTTCCTTATATATTGTATGCTTTAAATATATAAAGACTTATTATATAAATAAAATAACATCGATAATTTTTAATTATTTTATTCAGTTTATTTTTCGAGTTATAAAAATGAGTTACACGAAAATATTTTCTAAATAATACAGAGCGTACGTAGAGTACACTACTTTCTTAAAGGTTAGTCGTTACTACATAATCACACGTCACCAAAAAGTCCGAAATTTGCAAAACTACACAACAAAAATTGGATGTGTGAAGCAGCCAGTCCACCAAACTACCGGTAATGGCTTATGAATCACCGGCGGAGACCTTAACTCCACTCTTAGAAGACGACGCCGTTGACGGCGCCGCTGACTACAAAGGCCTTCCGGCCCGCCGATCAACCTCTGGCGGTTGGCGTTCTGCTTCCTTCATTATAGGTAACGCCGCTTCGGTTCACGATCACTTGTTCTTCTTCTTCTTCCACTTGAGAAATGAAACTGAATTTGACTTGGAATCAGGTGTGGAAGTTGCAGAGAGGTTCGCGTACTCCGGAATCAGCGCCAATCTGATAACGTTCCTGACGGGGCCGTTGGGGCAGTCGACGGCCGCGGCGGCGGAGAACGTCAACATATGGTCCGGAACGTCGTCGTTGCTTCCTCTACTGGGAGCGGTCGTCGCCGATTCCTTCCTCGGTCGCTACCGCACCATTATTGCCGCTTCTTTCCTCTACATTTTGGTCCGTCCCTTTATTCTTTTTTTAATTTTACGAGTGCCCTTTTGGTTTGTTTTCTTTATGTTTGAACATTATTGTTTGGAACAGGGACTTGGCCTGTTGACCCTGTCGGCCGTGCTTCCTTCTTCTCTGCTTCAAGTAATCTTATTCTTCTTCTCTCTATATCTAGTAGCAGTTGGGCAAGGTGGACACAAGCCTTGTGTTCAGGCTTTCGGAGCAGATCAATTTGATGGACAAGAACCAGAGGAGTGCAAGGCGAAAAGCTCATTCTTCAATTGGTGGTACTTTGGTGTCTGTGCAGGCTCACTGTTCACAGTCTCGGTATTGGCCTACATACAGGACAATCTAAGCTGGGGTCTGGGTTTTGGAATCCCTTGTGTTGTGATGGTCCTTGCCCTGATGATTTTTGTTGGTGGAACTAGAACATACCGGTATAGCATTAAAGGGGAGGAGGAAAGCCCATTTGTGAGAATTGGCAAGGTTTTTGTTGTTGCATTAAGGAACTGGCGCACTAGTCCTTCAGCAATAGCTTCTGATGAGGAATCCCGTGGAACCTTGCCTCATCAAGGGTCTGAACAGTACAAGTAAGCATCTTATCTTCATAGCTTTAGATTAATGTGGATTTAGTCGGTTCAGCAAGAACTACAGTACATCAGTAAACTTTTTGTATCCTTATGGGCACTGTTGAACTTCACCTTGTAATGTATTTTTTGTTCTGTGAATTGACTTTATTTATCCCATAGCCGTCATTCGGTCATTCCAGCTAAAAGAAACTCCTATGTTGTGTTGTACTTGAGTTATTCACTCCAGTTTAGCATATCTTCTTTTTAGTGTAAATCTTAGTTCTTCATGTTGCTGATAATATGAAAATTTGAAGCTCCTTATAACTTCGTATTCCCTTTATCTTGCAGGTTCCTCAACAAAGCCTTGCTCGCGCCAGATGATTTAAAGAAAAATGGGAAGGTGTGCACCATCGCTGAGGTTGAGGAAGCAAAGGCTGTTCTTAGGCTGTTCCCAATATGGGCAACATGCTTGGTATATGGTACTGTATTTGCACAGTCCACTACTTTCTTCACCAAGCAAGGTGCCTCAATGGACAGAACTATTGTGCCCGGTTTTGACATACCAGCAGCTTCACTCCAGTTGTTTATTAGCCTAACCATTATTATTTCCATAACCATTTATGACCGCATTTTTGTTCCGACAGCAAGAGCTTTCACTAGAGAACCCTCTGGCATCACAATGCTACAGAGAATCGGAACTGGGATATTTTTTTCTATCATTTCTATGGTCGTTGCAGCTCTAGTTGAGATAAAAAGGCTCCAAACTGCCAAAGATTATGATCTGTTTGATCTGCCAAGTGCCACAATTCCAATGAGTATTTGGTGGTTAGTTCCTCAGTACTTGTTGTATGGACTTGCCGATGTTTTCACCATGGTTGGTATGCAAGAATTCTTCTACGATCAGGTACCAAATGAATTAAGAAGCGTGGGCCTTGCCCTCTACCTCAGTATAATGGGAGTGGGAAGCTTTCTGAGCAGCTTTCTGATTTCAGTTATTGAGGATGCAACCAATGCGGCTGGGCAAACTAGCTGGTTTTCAGATAACCTTAATACTGCACATCTTGATTACTTTTATTGGCTACTAGCTGCACTCAGTGTTGTAGGATTGGCAGTCTACATTTATTTTGCAAAATCTTACATTTATAAAGACAAATCTGAATAGTCATAGTTCCACAAAATCAAGTGTCATCACATCATTTGTAGTAAATTTGTAGGTGAATGTGTAAATCAATTATGTCACTCAGTGCTTTAGGATTGCAGTCGACATTTATTTTTGTAAAATCTTATATTTATAGACAAATTTGAATAGTCATAGTTCCACAAAATCTAGTGTCATCACATCAGTTGTAAATATGTTGGTGAATGTGTAATTCAATTCTGTTCAGTTATTTCGTATGTCCGTGAGGTCTTTTGTTAGGACCATCTTCAATTCTTTTGCGTAACTTGTTTACCCTCTTAATCATATGGTGAATGCTCTAATCTGTAGTGGTAAGATTAGTAGTTATCATGACCAGATCAGCTGGTCCTTTTTTGTACTTGAAGTCTCAGACTCTTGTTGTATTAGGTGGCTGCGTACACAAAACTCTCTTTATAATTGTAGGATCTGGGAGGAGAATGGTTATGAATGAAAAACATGTTTCTCTAAACTCTCCCCTCCTATCTTTGCATTTCCTTTTCTTAACCAGTTTGGTTCTACCATCTGTATCAAGCCAGTGCTACGCTGACAAGAAACCTTCAGGTTTCTACTCCCTCCACCACCCCTTCAACCTTCGCTCATGTTCCACCGCTTTCACAAGATGACACTATTGGTGCTTTGGCCACTTCATCTTTTGAGCCTGAGGGGGTGACTCAAACTCACCTCGTTCAAGTACGGCAAGGTATGGAGATTTTGCGTGAAGAGTTGAATGAAGCCAACTCTCAGCAGCGTGCGTTTGAAAACAGAATCAATGCTCACCTTGCAACCATGCAGAATACTATGGTGCAGTGTTTGGTTCATCGTCAGCTGCCACCACAATCCGCCGCACCAGTTTCTTCCACCTTTTCAGACATCGCTTTCGGCAGCCTTGCTGATGCTGGTGTTTCCCTCCCATCCACACCCTTCACTTTCCAACTCACTCTTACACATGGTTCTCCTCACACTCATACTTTTACTCAGACCACATCCACTGATTCCACCATTCTTAGCCTTCCTCACTTCACTGCCACTCCATCACTTCATCTCATACCCTTCCCTTCTTTCACTCAACCCTTCGAGCAACCTCTTGTATCACAAGCACTTCAATCGCCCTCTCATATTCAAAACCAAGTCTTCTATCGCCCTCCTAAAATTGACCTTCCCCATTTCATGAGTGAGGATGTAACAGGTTGGTTTGTGATGGCTGAACGTTATCTTCGAAGTTAACGAATTTCGGTCGGTGACCGGATTGCCATCGTTGCTTCCCATTTTGGTCCGACTCCATCTCTTTGGATGAATTTTTTTGCAGCGCAATCCCACTGTCACTTGGGAGCAGTTGGTCACTGCCTTCATAAAACATTTTGGCAGCAGTACTAGTTCTGATTACAAGGTTGCTCTCTCCCATTTACAGCATAAAACAATAGTGGATGCTTTCATTTCAGAATTCACTTTGTTAGCTTGCAGAGTGCCGGAATGGTCTAATGCCGATCTCATGTTCATTGGTGGGTTGAAACCGGAGATTCAACAAGATGTCGCTATGAAACAAAGCTACATGACAATCGTTCTTCCCGTTCAATTTGTCATTTTCCTTGGCAATCCACCACTAGACAACCCACCTTTTCCTCTGCCTCGTCTGTTTCTCATATTCACCCCACCAATTCAAACTCTCTTTCTTAGAGTTGCTCCCTAAGCCCAAATTCATGCCCTTCCAGGCCCATGACCCCAAAATCCAACAATTATTATTCTCTTTTCAGGATTTGTTCCAACACCCACCACTTTACCACCCAAACGACCCATCGACGATCGTATTCCACTTCTCCCTAATGCCGGTCCGGTCAATGTTCGGCCATATCAATATGCTCACGGTCAAGGATGAATTGGAAGCTCAAGTTCGTGAGATGCTTACTCAAGGTCTTATTCGACCTAGTCGTAGTCCATTTTCTTCACTGGTCCTTCTTGTGCATAAGAAAGACAAAGCTTGGTGTTTTTGTGTGGATTATCGCAGCCTCAATGTCGTTATGATTAAGGATCACTTTCCTATACCGGTGGTGGATGAACTTTTGTATGAGTTACACGGCGCGACAATTTTCACCAAGTTTGATCTTCGCTCCGGTTATCATCAAGTTCGCATGCCATCAAGTTCGCATGCATGATGATGATATTAACAAGACCGCTTTCCGCACTCACGAGGGTCATTATGAGTTTGTGTTCAGCCCTCAAGGTCTCTCTAATGCTCCATCCACTTTTCAAGCCTTGATGAATTTCTTGATCAAGCCCAAATTGAGCAAAGGTGTGCTTGTTTTTTTATGATATTTTGATCTATAGCAAGGATTTGGATTCCCATATTCTACTTCATGAGGAAGTTTTTCAAATACTTCGAGCAAATGAGTTGAGGCTTAAAGAATCGAAGTGTGTCATTGCTCAACTAACGGTTCAATATTTGGGCCATTTTATTTCAAGTCAAGGTGTGTCACCTAAGCCGGAAAAAATCAGTTGTTTGTTGAATTGGCCTAAGCCCACAAACGTTAAGATAATGCGAGGTTTTCTCAACCTCGCTGGATATTATTGTCGTTTGGTGCGCAATTTTGGGATAATTGCAAAACCTTTGACTAACATGTTGAAACTTAATCAGTTTCATTAGACACCACAGGCTGAGACCGCCTTCGATCTGCTCAAGACGGCAGTGACCACCGCATTAGTTTTGGCTCTCTCTAAATTTTCTAAGCCTTTCACTCTCGAGATAGACGCCAATGGTAGTGGGATCGGTGCTGTTCTTTCTCAGAAGAAGCGACCGATAGCATATCTCAGCAAGGCTCTCTCTCTCCATCTCATCAAACCTTGTCAACGTATGATAAGGAGATGATGGTGATCATCTTTGTAGTGGGTAAATGGTGTCAATATTTGTTGGGTAATCGATTCACTATTCTCACTGATCATCAGACTTTGAAGCATCTTCTCCATCAGCGCATCTCTACACCTGCACAACAACGTTGGTTATCGAAGCTGGTAGCTATCGTGCTGGTGCACAGAATACGGTCCCCGATGCCCTGTCTCGCCAATTTGAGGTATGTGCCATTCATTCTATTTTTGCGCCTATGTTCGATTTCGTGGGTCAGATTGATCAAGTTTGTTCTCGAGATCGTGAGGCTCAATCCATTACTCAGGCTTTGAGAGAAGACCTATTAACTCTAGGGTTAGAACGAGTGCATGATAACGTGAACAAGTAAATAGGGTAGAGAGAAGAGATAGCAAACAGAATGGAGAATCATCATTATATTCATTAATATGAGTCTATTTATATTGAAGAATACAGAAAACCATTCTGGTATAGAAAATGAAACATAATCTTATTCTATCTTATAATTCAAGTTACATAAGGTCAAGACACATATAGTAGAACATTCTAGAACAATAATAAAGTTTTCAACTAGGTAGAGAAGCCATTTTTTAGTATTATATATATATATTAAAAAATTTAGAGGCCCCCTTATTTTGAGGTCCTAGACCTAGGACTGCTTCACCTTGGCCCAGGGTCGACACTGGCTTCTTTTAGGACGTTGAGATGCTTTCATATCCATCGTATTCATGGAGAGGTCTATTCTCAACTAGGGAACTTTTACGTGGGACAATTTTTGTTGGTAGGTTGGCAATGGAAGAAGCACCAAGGTGAGGTCAGACCATCAGCAAGCAAAGGGAGAGGCGACAGTGGTATGATCCTCAACGACAACTCTAGGAATGTATGTAATGGAGGTTGGCAACGCATTGTCAAAGCCGGTCGATCTGTGGCCCTGTGGTTCTCAGCAAGGAAGTTGGAGATTTTGGTCGGTTGGTTTATCGACGGTGAACAATGCTTTTGTTCTTGATCAGGTGGGAGTTTGATCAACTATCTTAGATCGTTGATTTGTTCCGACATGAGACAGTGTTAGGTTGTTGGTGGCTAAGAATCTAGGTGTTTGTGTTGCTAAGGCTCGGGGTTGCTCGGGTCCGACGACGGGAAGGCTGATGCCACATTAAGATGTATACTTGCATATAATTATACCACATTAGTAGGCACGCTATGGTTTCAATGACTAGATTTAAAAAAAAATTGTTTTCTCTATTGTTTCATTATATTATGAAAAGTTTGATAATACCGAAATACCGAATTTCTTAAATCTATCTCATACCGAAAAATTTGATTGGTTTGTGGTAGTCATATTTTATTATCGAAAGTTTTAGTTTTAAAGTTGGTAACACTCATTACTGATTCGAACCGACCGAATGACAGACCTACTTCAGACAAACCAAAGGCGACTGTGAAGGTTGCTGCCATGATGCTTTGAAAAGTTGGGCTCTATGATTAGGTCTGGGTTATTGGGCCCGAGTTCAGTTTTAAGGATCAGCTTCCCTTCGATTATGTTGTTGGTCTTATTGAGTGTGCCTATTCTATAAGCCTTATGTTGGCTTAGATCCATCTGTATCACAACTGAGTGTTATGCTGAGGGAGGTAGGCGACTATAGGCATAACAACATGAGGAGGGAGTCTATACGTACTTAGTTAAGGTTTGCTATAAGTGAGATCGAGTACCAGTAATTTTATTAGTCTATCACTACATAGATTAGGTCAGTTTTCTGTTTCTTACTTATGTCAACAACTATAGTATAGCTGATTTGGCTATCTTGATTAGAAAAAAGGGTTATTTATTTCCTTTTTATTTTGAATTTTTAGGATTTTATTGTGAGATTGTGATTGTAATTGTGATTGTGTTTTATCTAAAGCTTCTTCATTTCTAGTATTATTGTAACCTTTTTAATTTAGATTCTTGGGATTCTATAATGCCTATATAAGCTCCATATCATGTTATGTCAAAAACAACCAGAAATGTGACAAGTGGTCCTCTGAAACTCATATATCAGACAAGTTTCACGTTTCTTAGTCGCCCGGTGGGAAACTCCAAAACGTAATCCACCTGGTTTCAGGAGAACAAAACAACTATAAACAACCTTGAACTTGCATATCTCTCCATTTGACAGCAATGGCCACTTCTCCGGAAACCCAAGCTCCACTGCTCGACGACATCGTGCACGGCGCCGTCGACTACAACGGCCATGCAGTTCGCAGGTCCACCTCAGGCGGTTGGAGTTCCGCGTCCTTCATTATATGTAAGACCACACAGAACCTATCACTCTTCATTTTCATCAGTTACAAAAGAACCATAAATTCATAATAACAGTGAACTTAATAGATCAGTGAGTGATTTCAGGGGTGGAAGTTGCGGAGAGGATTGCCTTCTTTGGCATCTGCACCAACCTCATTTCGTTTCTGACCGGGCCATTGGGACAGTCCACCGCCACGGCGGCCCAGAACGTCAACATGTGGATCGGAACGGCGTCGTTGACTCCTCTCCTGGGTGCCTTCGTTGCTGATTCTCTTCTGGGTCGCTACCACACCGTTATTGCCGCTTCTCTCCTCTACATCTTGGTATGTCTCTATCTCTCTAATTGTTTTCTTTACTTAACATATATGCCAGCTGCAATGACCCTGAACTTCTCACATGTGCAACTGCTTCATGAGCTAGCTCAGCCAAGGTTTTTGTTTGGTGCCTGGTTTAAATTCAAGTCTGATGTCTAACCACAAAAGTTTGTACAGAATAATACTTTTGATTTTACCTAGTAACTGTAGGAGTGAGTAACAAAGATTATGCATGAATATATGTAGGTTTCAGTATTGGTTTCTAGCTACATTCTTATAAGCTATGTGTGATGACAACATATTCATTCTTGAACTGAACTTGAACAGGGACTTTGCTTGCTGACTGTGTCAGCCGTGCTTCCTTCTAATTCTAAGCCTCAAGAGTTATTGTTCTTTTTCTCTCTATATTTACTAGCTATTGCGCTAGGAGGGCACAAGCCCTGTGTTGCGGCTTTTGGAGCAGATCAGTTTGATAATCATGATCAAGAGGAGAGGAAAGCGAAAAGCTCATTCTTCAATTGGTGGTATATGGGCACATTTGCAGGCCCCTTGTTTACACTTCCAGTATTAACCTACATACAGGACAACCTGAGTTGGGGTCTTGCATTTGGAATTCTTTGCATTTTGATGGTCCTTTCACTGGTTATTCTCATTCTTGGAACAAGAAAATATCGGTATAGCCTCAAAAGAGACGAGGAGAGCCCATTTGTGAGAATTGGCAAGGTGTTTGTTGCTGCCATTAGGAATTGGAGAACTACTCCTTTAGCAATAAATTCGATACAGGAATCTCGTGGATCCTTGTCTCACCAAAGTTCTCAACAATTCAAGTAAGTTTTTTAACTATCTAGTATCTGGCATAGCTAATATACAGAAATAGTGAGAAACTGAGAACATTCATAAGTCATAACTAAGTCATTAAAACAGGAGTTCCCATTTTTATATATTTCCTTGATACTAAAAATCTTTGTTCTTCATAATATTGCTGGCATGTAGGAACTCTGATTAATTATATGTTCTTTGCTTGACCGATGCTCTTCTAATAAATCTTCTTTTACATTATTGAATTTCTTGATCTCTTGCAGTTTCCTCAACAAAGCCTTGCTTTCACCGGATAATTTGAAACAAAATGGGAGAGTCTGTACCGTAGCTGAGGTTGAAGAGGCAAAAGCGATTCTTAGGTTGTTTCCGATATCGGTTACATGTTTGCCATATGCTATTGTGATTGCACAGTTCTTGACTTTTTTCACTAAGCAAGGTGCCACCATGAACAGAACATTGGTGCCTGGTTTTGATATACCAGCTGCTTCACTACAGACAATTGTCAGCATCATCACTGTTATATCCATTCCCATTTATGATCGCATATTTGTTCCGATAACAAGAGCTTTCACCAGAGAACCTTCTGGCATTACAATGCTACAAAGAATTGGAATGGGGATGTTTATATCTATTATTTGCATGGTAGTTGCAGCTTTAGTTGAAATGCGAAGGCTTGAGATTGCCAAAGACTATGATTTGGTGGATAAACCAAGTGTCATGGTTCCAATGAGCATTTGGTGGTTAAGTCCTCAATACTTGTTAATTGGAGTGGCTGATGTCTTCACTATTGTTGGTCTGCAAGAGTTCTTCTACGATCAGGCACCAAATGACTTAAAAAGTGTAGGACTTTCTCTCTTCTTCAGCATACATGGTGTGGGAAACTTTCTGAGTAGCTATATTATCTCTGTTATCGAGGCAGCAACCAGTTGGGCCGGCTACACAAACTGGTTTTCCAACAACCTTAATCATGCACATCTCGATTACTTTTATTGGTTACTTGCAGCACTCAGTGCAGTAGGATTTGTGCTGTTTATGTATTTTGCAAAATCATACATGTATAATAGGGGTAGTACAATATAATGAACAAATTTGAATCGTTATATATTACCGTAAGATGCAGTGCCATCACATCTTCGGTAGTAAATCTGAAATTCAGGAATTTGTTCAGTTTTATTTCTCATGTCCTGCGAATTCAACTGATAATGGTAGAGGCTGTGATGTTTGTATTATTATTTTAGTTTCATGTGATTTGAGGATGTTACAATTTTACCCCATCATATCACAGAGGGAGCTAGAAGATGAACAATATGAAACATAATGTTGAAGGTCCTGAGGTAGGACAGTATGATATCTGGTGAATTAATAGTTACTAGATACCAAATTCATAGGATGCTAGCAGGAATGTTCACATATGTTCCTTACAGAGTATAAAGTGCCAAAAACACATGCAGTCATCATTGATTTAGGATTCGAATGAATCACTTTTGCCTCAATTAAAGGATCTTAGTTTTGTTTTGCATTTCATTTTCATCCCATTTCGCAGTAACCAAACTACAAGACTCCGTTTGGTTGGTGGGAAAACTATGAGACTCCGTTAAGGGTACTATTTCATTTTCTTGTTGAAAATTTACTTTTTATATTGTCATGTAAATTTTAGTCAATTAATGAGTGTTATTATAAATTTGCATATTTAATTTAATTAGGTATTAATAGAAAGTCATTCATAAATGAATTGTTTTAAATCATTTTCAAATCCTAAGTTTCAAATTTTTTCAAACATTATAAAAAGAAAATGCTAAAACAATTTCATTTTATCCTTTAAAAAAATGATCACAATGGGCTTGACTTTTGTCCACATATAGCATAGAATTCAAGTTTCCCACCAACTGTAAACCCTCCTTGACAATCTCCTTCCCACTCTTCCTCTAATCCACTATCGCAATCCAAGCATCCACAGCAAACACAAATGCCACGACCCATCCCCTCAGATGCGGCAGCGGCTGCTTCGAGAGTCCTCGCCTAAGCGACCTTCTCGGCGATCTCATCGTCGGTGAATCCCTGATCGGGCAGCTTGTCTTCCAGCACAACAAGCTTGAGCTCGATCTAGCGCTTCTGATCATGCTCGAGGATGTCACAGTTGGGCTTCTTGGAGACGCCGGCCATGCCTTGGTCGCCTTCGAAGCCTCGGGAGCCTTGTTTGTCTAGATGTAGCCAACGAGAAGATGAAGCAGAAGGCGTCACTCAAAGAGGCTTGGATGAAGGCGTCGACGACTTGAGAGAGAGAGATTCCGATTGGTGGGGTTTGAGAGAGTGAGAGAGGAGAAAGAGAAGATGTAGAGAAAGAGATCTGATCTGAAAAGACGAAGAGGAAAGAGAAAGAGGTACTTTGTCAAGCGAGGGTAGTATGGTCAGTAAAATAGGTGAAATTTTGAAAATTTAAGCGAGGGAAGATGAGAATTTTAAAATTTTATTTTATTAATAAAAAATAAATATCTAAAATTAGGGTTGAGAAAATTTTCTAAAAAAAAACTCACATCTAGAAACCCAATTTGATACATTCCCTTGATACCCTCGTCCTTATCTTCCTCTTCTTTCCCCTCTTAACATACCCAATCAATCTGTCTCTTGTTTCACTCCATATTGAACTTCCATCCTTCGTCGTCTTCTTTAGCGTTGGTGATCGCAACCCATGGTTTCTGCAGATGCTGCTCGGACCTTGGTCTATATCATAGGTATAGTTCAGAGTAATTTTGAATGTATTACAGTATTTCTGGAATGGATCTTGTTAGTGAATAACGATTATACTCACATTTAACAAAACCCAAAGCTCACGAAAACGGTCTGCTTCGAGCTCACGAACCCCTTGCCGCCGGTGACCCGAGTCCCAGACCTTGTGGAACTGGATTGGGAAACTGCCCGTACTCAAACCAAATGCCCTGAAAAAATAAAAGAAAAAACCTGAATGCAAAAAGAATTAGGGATAATGCGTTGTATATAGTTTTGATTATGGCTTCTGGTTTAAGGCTTCGCATCAAGAACGTGTTCAATTGGTACTGCTGGGTGCTCTACTGGTGTCCGATCTAACACTAATACAAATGAAGTTTTGTAGCAGTAGTAGCACCATTGACACAACTTTAATAGTAGCAGCTTGGCAGTAGGAGTGCTTTATAATCAAAGTCGGTAGTAGCAACGAGCTAGCATAAGACAATTGCCGAAAAAAATTGCAATAGCAGCAGCAGTAGCATTTTTCTATACATAGTAACAGGTTTCTTGTCGACATCATTGATAGTAGTAAGTTTCTTGTCGAGGTTGCTAACAGCTAGTAACAGGTTTCTTGTCGAAGTAACAAACAGTAGTAGGTTTCGTCGCTGACAGTAGCAAGTTTCTCGTCAATAGTAGCATCTTTCTACCATGTTCTACTGTGCTACTTGATAGTAGCACATATTTTTGGTCGACAGTAATAGGGTGCTACTGTGCTACTTGACAGTAGCACACATTTTCTGTTGAATATAGCTGTTGATGTGTAGTGAAGGGTATTTTGGTAAAATTGTAGTTACAAATAACATGTGGATAGTAGTTTGTTCTAATTTGTTAATACTTGTTCTTAAAAATGTAAGATAATGTGTAAATGAAATATTTGTAAACTGACATTTGGTCATTAAGTAAAATGTAGTTTGTTAAAAATGAAATTATTTTGTTAGGTCTATATAGTAGTTCACAAGATAGGTTTAGCAGCACTCAAAACAAAAACTAATTCGTGTTAATGTAAAAAATAGAGAAATTTTGAAAAATAACCAACGTTTGGTCATCAAAATGGTTTTTAACCTTCTTTTTTCATTTAGTTGAAAACTAACCAATTTACTAGGTAAAAAGTCTAATATAGCCTTAATTAGTTGCAATAGAAAAATAACTCTTTTTTACAAAGTAAACATTTTACAACAAAAACTAAAGTACTAAGAGCATCTCCAACAGCTCATGTAAAACTACAATTATCTCTAGTTTAGAGAAAAAATTACTATTTTTTGGCTCTAACAGATCATATGAAACATCCCTTATTTTACAAAAAAATGAGAAAAGAGAGAAACATATCCTGTATATCTATAGAATTCTCAAAATTTGTATATTCATTTAGAAATCTCTAAAATTTATTGTTTGTCTCATAGAATTAATTCTCTATCCTCTAAAAAGGAAAACGTCATAAAATTAAATCATTGAACATTAAATTTGAGGTTTAATCTAAATAAATATATAATATATATATATATATATATTCATAAATTATACCAAAAAACATTTAATTGTGTACAATAGAATAGAAGAAGTGTTGTAGTTGAGCTCCTTTTTTTGAGATTTTGTGACTTTTTCTTCTAAAATAGATAAATTATATATGAGCTATTGGAGATGCTGTAAGAAAAAAAAAAGAAATTAAAGTAATTATTGTTCTCTCTTTTGTCTAGCTACAACAACTATCCAAACTTCTCATATATTCAAAACTCTCTCAAAACCGAAACAGTATTATCTGACTGATCAGGAACGCAATCAAAACACATTGCGTGTTCAAGGTGTATATATTTTAGTTTTCTATAATATATTTAGTTTTCTTTTTCAAAAGTGAGAAATTTTTTTTTGGACGAAGAAAAAAAATATTTTATTTTGTGGCAACTTAAAGCTCTAGCGCTTGTTAGTTTGAATATGTTAAGATTTTGGGCTTAATTCAGAATCTAGAGTTTTCACAATTAAGAGCCCTAACCGTGTGCAATATTAATTTTTTCTAATTAATACTTGCGGTTTTCATTCCATCATGTTTATGAGCCCTAATTGTGAGTCCAATATTGATGGCCTAAGGAAAAAACTGATAATGATTATGGATTCCTTTATGACACGTTTAATTATACAATTTGAGGAGATGATCTAGGATTTGTTATTTATATATCAAGTTATTTGGGTTTCCTATCATTAATTTTATTATGTTTTTAGTCATTCTTTACATTACAACTAATTAAATGAGGACATTATAGACGATCTACATAGTAAAATGGTTAGTTTTCAACTAAAAAACAAAGGTTAAAATCCATCTTAACGAACAAAAATTGGTTAGTTTTCAAAATTTCTAAAAAAAATAGGGTTGAAAACGTGAAAAAGCCCGAGGAGAAACGAAAAAAAGTTTTTTTTTTAAAAAAAAAGCAGAAATAGGTTTCCTTTTAAAATTCAAACGGAAAGAAAGGGACAGCAAAGAACAACCGGCCAACAGCTTTGGCTTGCTTTTTAGAAACGAAACTGATAGGACGCCGGTCCCACAGAGAAAGGAGGACCCTACACAGCCTAAAATCATCAAAAAGACAAAAATCGCCCCACTCCCTCGAAATGGCTCTGTGCGGCAGGCTTCGATGTTGTTAAGGTGGATTCGAAGATAAAAACCCTTCAGATGATCCTATAACAGCCTGTTCCAAGCAGAATCGCTGACCGTGCGCCACATGGCAACGACCGCCTCGGTTTCTTTTACTCTTTTGGCCCGGTTGGTTGGTTCTTTTTTTTTCTTTTGAAGCGTGCATATCGGTTTCTCATAAACTGGATTTGTTAGGCCCATTGGTTTATTTTATTTTTCTATGAAATTATTTTATTTTTATGGAAAAAAAAATGATGTGACATAATTAAATCATTGTGACAGCCAATATGGGTATCGGTCTTATCTGTTAATTTTGGATTTGGATTTGGATTATTTATTAGGTAGATTGCCATTTGTATAAAATAATAAAATTTAAACCTTAAATTAATAAATTAAAAAGTTAAATACCTATTTTAATACATGTTGTATTTATTAATGTCTAATAACACAAATATTTATTAAATTTATAATAAAATAATATTATTTGAGAAAATTTTACTCTTGTTCCTTATACACTTAGGAAAAAAAGAATATTTTTACTGGAGCATCTCTGGTCCGGTCTTCGGTCACCAACCGCCGAACTCCGATCACCGGATGCTGGAAAATTACTAGTAGCCGGAATTTCGCCGGATTTTTTTTTCTACTAGGGGCAAAAAACTTTTACAGAAAGTTTACTGGGGCAACATCTACATCAAATCTAAGTCTAATAACCCTAGTATACTTCAAATCCAAGTCTAATAACCCTATTATACTACAAAACTAAATGTACTAACCCCAGTATACTTCAAACCATGTCTAATAACGTACTGTATACATCAAAATCAAATTTAATAACCACAATATACTTCAAAACTAAGTCTATTATCCCCAGTATTTCATCAAATCCAAGTCTACTAACCCCAGTATCAACGTTCTCTAGCGTCGGTGTGTAGACGACATGACTAGATCTAGATTTGACGCTGTTCTTCAGACTCATTGTTACAGCAACTGGAGAGGACAAGGCGGAGATTAAGTGAAGGAAAGGATGAGCTCGTTGAAGATGATGGAGGCAAGGATTTGTGAGTGACAATTAGAGAGAGAGAGGAGACAAGAAGAGAAAAATCAACTTAGATGTTAAAAATAAAATTTACTACCCTTAGTAAACTTTTACTAGGGTAGTAAACTCGAGCAGATGAACAAACTTGAGACATTGGTAGTAAATTATAAGTTTACTACCTCTAATAAACTTGTACCAAAGGTAGTAAATTTGTATCAGAGGTAGTAAACTTACAAAACAGTATCTCCAAAGCTCATTATATACGTTAAAAACAGAGAAAAATCAACTTAGATGTGAAAAATAAAGGTTACTACCCTTGATAAACTTTTACTAGGATAGTAAACTTGAGCAGATGAATAAACTCGATGCATTAGTAGTAAATCATAAGTTTACTACCCATAATAAACTTGTACCAGAGGTAGTAAACTTTATCAGAGGTAGTAAACTTGCAAAACAGTATCTCCAATACCCATTATACACATTAAAAATAGTGAAAAAATCAACTTACATCCAAAAAACAAAGTTTACTACCTTTAGTAAACTTTTACTAGGGATGAGATCTGGTAAGATACTTGATGGGGGAGGAGATTTGGTAAGAGACTTGAGGGAGGAGGAGATCCGGTCGAAGACTTTATGGAGGAGGAAATCTGGTCGAGGGAGGAAGAGACTCCGACGGGAAATCGAAGAGGGAGGAGGAGATCTGGTCAGTTAGATCTGAAAGTGACGATGACTGACGTGATGGATCTAACCTCTTTGGTGACGGGTACAAGCTGCCGATGTCTTCGCATAGTCGTACTTCACCGGCGAGAGATAGAGAGAGAGAGAGAGAGAAGATCGGTGCTGGGAGAAAAAATGAGGGGCATGAGGGGAGAGAAATATATATATTTTAGATTAAGGGTAAAAGTGTAATTATATTATGATTAATTGGAATGAGCAGGTCAAATCTGTTTTCATTAGAATGTGATATCAATCCCTATAATTAGTACTATATGGTCAATTATTGTATTTATTTTTCCTAATTTTTTATTTAAAGGACACTAGACATCAAATAAGTTCTCTCTTATTTTGCACGAATATGAACACAGACACGGTGACACGACACAGCGTAACACGGTAAAACTAAAAAATTAAAATTCTAATACGGTTTGAACACGAAAAATAATTAATATATATATATATATATATATATTATAATAATTAAACACTTAAAAAATCTTAACAAATATTAAAAGCTTCTAATATATATTTATGTGGTGAGAATCATGCATATCCTTTTGTTTTCTTTAGGGTGAGAATCATACATATTACCGAACCCCTCCTCCCTTTCGTTTCTTACTGAACCTAGTAACCCACTCAACTATATCTTACCGTCTCTTTCTTCTTTACTTAATCTAATACTCAGTTTCAATTGCAAAAACGTAATCATACATCCTCTATCCTCTCTCTTCCATCCCTCAATTCATCCTTGAAGCCCCAATCCCAATTTCATCCTTCAATATTTTGATGATTGTTGTTGGGTATCGGTGGAGACCATCGATAAAGAGGACCTCACGTGAGAAAGAGGCTTGTTCGCTCTTGGAGGATGAGAAGATGATCTTGATACGCGGATTCTCTTTTCTCTTTTTCTTTATTGGTGAAATAAATAGGCAAGGAAGTTTGACTTGGCGTGTCCGAGGCCGTAATAGAGCGTCGCTCAACGTATAAGACCTTGTTAACATTTTCTGACATGTTACGTGACGTATCAGACACATTTTTAACAGTGTCGTATGTCGCCATGTCCTGCGTGTTAGACAATCTAACACTCTAGGGTGTCCCTCCAACATAGGTACTCCCCCTCTCTACCAACTCTGTCCAAAAATTGGGGATTTTAGTGGCATTCAAAATCTTCCATTGCATGTGCAAAGACAAGACATCCCTTCTCAGGCAATTTTTTCTACCACACTCATTCAATATTTAAACTGAACCATTCTAGAAAACATCAAATTGTCATAATTTATTTTAATAATTCAAGGTTTGCATTCAACTTGATATATTCTAATTTTCGTAATAATTTCAGACTATTAATGAAGCTATCGTTTTTCCACAAATAGCAAAAAGAATTTCACTTCCAATCATATGCTTGATACTTCGGTTATGTTAGTGGCACTTGTTCCTATTACGGATTTCGGTTTTTTGCTTTTGTTCTTCTTTTTCATATTTCTTAGTTACAACTTACATGCTTTTCTCGAAATTCCAAAATGATGAACATATGAATCGCAAGATGGGCAACGGTCGAATCAGTACCAGACTCGCATGCAATTCTACACCAAACTCTAGCTCTCATGACAAAACACATAACCCGACTACGAAATTTGTCACCGTCTTATTCAACGAAGAAACTTAGTTACATTAAAAACATATTTTTAGAAGTCACGTTAAGAAGGAATAATATCTATCCTAGTAGTCGAGCCCTCAAGACTCAAAAGAGAGCAAATTAATTATCCAAAACAATAAATAAAAATAAAATGTAATAATTCGAAAGCAAGGCAGGGGGTGACAGTGATATTGTAGGCAAAGTACATGGTTCGATATGAAACAGAGATGGCAGGGAGGAAGAGGGGGAGTGGTGGTGGACCCCACGAAGGGAGAAGTTGCGTTTGTACTTAGCTGGCAGACCGGTCTGACAGACTGGTTCGCTCCATAGACAACTACCACCGTTTCTTCTCCTTCGACTTCAAAACCCTCCCACTTCTTGTTCCATCCCTCATTTTAAGCCCTCTCCGCTTCTCTCTCTATCTTCCCAAACTAAACCTCTCCATTTCTTTCTCTCTCTAAAACTCTCCCTCTCTCTATCTCTCTTGCCGTTATAACCGTTATACATGGCTGAGGAACACGAGAAGCCTGCTGCCTCTGCTGTGGAGGCGCCGTGTGAGGTGGCGGTGGTGGAGTCGGAGGCCCCGCCGGCCGAGAAGTCTGTCACCGTGAAGGAAGCTGTACCGGAGCCCGAGGCGGCGCCGGAGAAGCCTGCTGAGGTCGTTGAGGAGCCTGCCAAGGCCGAGGAGGAGATTGATCCTAAAATCGTAGCTCAGTCGGTTTCGTTCAAGGAGGAAAGCTACGTCGTCGGTGAGTTGCCGGAGCCGCAGAAGAAGGCTCTCGACGAGCTCAAGCAGTTGATCCAGGAGGCGCTCAACAAGCGCGAGTTCACTGCTCCCCCGACTCCGCCGCCGGTTAAGGAGGAGGAGAAGCCGGCCGTGGAGGAAGAGAAGAAGAAGGAGGAGGAGAAAGCTGCCGAGCCTGAGGCCCCTGCCCCTGTTTCTGAAGCAGAGCGAGAGGCACCAAAAGCTGAAGAGGCCAAAACTGAAGAGGCTCCAGAAGCTCGTAAGGCCGAGGAAGTGAAAGAAGCAGAGACCGTGGTTGTGGCAGAGGTGGTTGAGACTGTTACTAAAGTTGACGATGACGGCGCCAAGACTGTGGAGGCTATTGAGGAGACTATAGTGGCTGTAGTCCCTGTTCCTGAGGCAACCGAGGAGCCAGCCAAAGAAGCTGAGCCGGCAGTCGAGGCGAAAACAGAAGCGGAAGAAGCCCCCGCTGCTCCAGTGGAGCCTGAGGAGGTCTTCATCTTTGGAATCCCAATTCTCGGTGATGAGCGCAGCGACGTGATTCTGCTTAAATTCCTGAGGGCGAGGGACTACAAGGTGAAGGACGCTTTCGCCATGATCAAGAACACGGTCAGGTGGCGCAAGGAGTTCGGGATCGATGCGCTGCTGGAGGAGGAGATCGGAAGCCACTGGGACAAGGTGGTGTTCACTCACGGTGTGGACAAGGAAGGACACTCTGTGTGCTACAACGTGTTTGGTGAGTTCTCAAACAAGGAGCTGTATCAGAACACCTTCACTGATGATGAGAAACGGACCAAGTTCATCAAGTGGAGGATCCAGTTCTTGGAGAAGAGCATCAGGAAATTCGACTTCAACCCTACCGGAATCTCCACCATCGTTCACGTCAACGATCTCAAAAACTCTCCCGGACTCTTCAAGAGGGAGCAAAACCAGGTCACCAACCAGGCCCTTCAATTGCTTCAGGACAACTACCCTGAGTTCGTTGCCAAACAGGTACCTAATATATTGCTTCTTGGATTGTTTCATAGATTGAGTTTTGGTTAATGATTTCTTGTTCTGTTGTTCAATTATAGCTAATTTTAGTTTGAGGTGTTGATTTAGTTCTCGTTCCATTATAGCTAATCTGATATTGCGGTTTTGGGTTTGTAGATTTTTATCAATGTGCCATGGTGGTATCTTGCCTTCAATAGGATGATCAGCCCCTTCCTGACCCAGAGGACCAAGAGCAAGTTTGTGTTTGCTGGTCCATCCAAAACTGCAGAAACCCTATTCAAGTAAGTGTCGGCCTGTTTTTGTCTGCTTTAGAGTTAATTCAAATTAGAATTCTGCATAATTCTGTTTACATTGCAATTCAATTATTACAAACAGATACATAGCTCCAGAACATGTGCCAATTCAGTATGGTGGTCTAAGCAAGGAAGGCGAGAGTGAATTCACCACAGCCGACCCTGTCACAGAGGTTACTGTTAAACCAGCTTGCAAGCACACCGTTGAAATCCCAGTTTCTGAGGTACTGCCTTGTTCTTGTGATTGAATTGCTTGTATAGTCACAGTTGGATTTTGCTGAGAAACTAGAAATCCTAATGGATTTTTTCTTGGATTTGCAGAGTGGGGTTCTTGTTTGGGAAGTGAGAGTGGTGGCTTGGGATGTGAGCTACGGAGCTGAGTTTGTGCCAAGTGCCGAGGATGGTTACACCATCATATTGCAAAAGACCTGGAAGGTCGCCCCAACCGATGAGCCAGTGATCACAAACAGCTACAAGTTCGGTGAGGCAGGGAAGGTTGTGCTCACCATTGATAACCAAAGTTCCAAGAAGAAGAAGCTCCTTTACAGGTCCAAGACCAAGCCTGTCTCTGACTAGAAAAAAGCATGCTGATAATTAGTTCTTCATCCCTAGCTGTCGTCGGGGCCGACATGTCCGATCAAATACAAGACAGCACAAAGTGCAGTGCTGCGGAATAAACAGTGGCTTCTTTGCTATTTAAATACAGGGATAATTTTTTGTTCTTTTGGTTGATATTTAATTTCTTTTTTTTGAATGAATGAAAGAAGAAAAAGAGTGTGGGATTCATATTTGTTTTGGTTGATATTTAATTTTTTGTTTCTATTCTTGATACTCTTGCCTGTAAACTGTGTAAATTTGTTCGTACCTACATTCCCTTCCTGTACATCTGTTTGGTCATCTTTACGTTGTTGTCCACGGTCCTATCAATCGATTTCAATCATTAAATTCTTTTTCCTTCTTTTCAACCTTTGAAGAAGTTATATGCTTAGACTTTAGAGGAAAGGTTTTAGTCTATTTATAGTTTAGCTGGATGAAAATAGGAGAATTAAGTGATGCGTTATGCTTTCAATTAGCAGAGCCTCTTCGGTGTATAATGTTACATTTAAATTATTGATTGTATTTATAATCTTATTTATTTATTTTAAGTAAAAATTAAATATAATTATAAATAGTTGAGATTTTTTAATAAATACTGGTTTCATTTACACCTTAATGCATATAATTTTTTTTGTTGAATTAGACGTTTGATCTAATAGAAGTTTCGATTGAAATGTAGCTTTTCAATAATATGTAGGTGAAGTCTACCTTTACTTGGATAAGCTTGAGGAATTGTGTTTGCTTGTGTTCTTGTCATTTAAAAGTTCAACATGGGCCGGTAAGACATTAGATAAACTAATTAAATTAGATTGAATTGGTAGAAAACGTCCTTATTGTGGTGCTGAACGGATATTCATTCATGTTTAGATAAGTTTTAGTGTATGTTATTATGGTGTACATTTTTTTAATACAAAAAAATAATGATCGTATAAGCTATCAGTTTGAGACGTAAAAAATTAAATTTTAATTCTTCTCATATAAATATTTTACACATAATAATTAAACCAATAACCTCCTTACTCTAATATTCACCTAATATAGGAAATCCAGTCTGTTTCGTTAGACGAAACCAATTAAGCTGGACATTGTTACAATGTTATTAGTATAGTACTTTGATCTGACCCCATGTCTTCATTCTCAGCTTTATAATCATATTGATTCCCTCCTTAGGATTCCGGACCCCGTGTTTGGTTTGCAATCATTTTCTCCAACACCGTGGTTTAACAAACATTATATTTTGCATTTCTCGTAAGATACTTATAATCAAGAATCAAGCAAGAGGGTTAAAGCATCATTTAAATTTATCTTTGTGGGTTTGGTCTAGTGGTCAGAGTTAGATTTATCATGTTGGACGAATGTCACAGTGATATTCCTAATAGTAAGGAGGTCCTCTGCATGGTAAAGAATCTCATGAGAAGAGCTCTAACCTTAACCCCTCTAACGGCTCGAAGTGATAGCTCACTCCACTACCATTTCATTAATTAAGTCAGAGTTAGGTTTATCATGTTGGACGAATGTCACAGTGATATTCCTGATAGTAAGGAGGTCACTCTGCATGGTAAAGAATCTCATGAGAAGAGCTCTAACCTTAACTCCTCTAACGGCTCGAAGTGATAGCTCACTCCACTATCATTTCATTGATTAAAAAAAAGCATCATCCAAATTTAAATATTACTGGGCAACCCTGCAGCTGTTAACGTTTAAAAAAGGAAGCCTTGGTAGTTCATTAATGTTGTTTTGGTTGCAGTTTCTCACTTTGAAAACGACATTTCCTGCCTTTTGTTTTTCTGCCTTTTGTTTTTCTCTAACCTTTCCCTATCAAATTATTCGTACTCATCTTCTACAGTTTCGGTGATAATAGAAGAATCAATGAAAATTTTGATGTAACTAAAAAAATGAAAATTTTGATGTAACTAAAAAAATGAAAATTTTGATCATACTCTAGGTTCTTAACATTCTTCGATTTCTGACGAAGATCAATGTGCTCAGGAAAACTAGTTTAAGCTAGTTTTATAGCATTTCGATTCTTACAATCTAACTACAAATTTTGACCAATATTCAGTGTGTGCTCCATATTCTAAAACTGACTCAAAAAGTAAGGGGTTATGTGTGACCGTGTGTGAGAGAGAGGCAACATAAACTATAACGTACTTTTAGTTTATGTAGGTTCAAGGAAGGGTGAGAGTTCAGGTGCAGTGTCTTCAAATTTGGCATTCCTCTTAAAAGAGACAATAGCAGGGACAAGCTCATCAGTCAAGCTCCTCATATGCATACTCAGGTCAGAAATATAATTATATTGGGTGTTGGGTGGCCACTAATAATGTGTCTCCACCGCAAAATATAAGTAACATCATTTATGTGGGCTCATAAGCCATAACAAAACTCGACCACGACATACATCACGAAGCATGTTATAAAAGCTATGCAACGACACCTGGAAGTCACCGATCCGACATCGGGAAATCACATTACCAGCCTCACCAACATACCCTTACGGAACATGTTTCATATATCTCGTCCCACATCAGAATTGTAGAAAAGGATGAAGTCTTCTCTTCTTATAAATAAGAGACTCCCTCCTCATTATTAAGCATGTTGAGCTTGATCAAATAACTACATACTAAATAGCGATTTGTAACACTTGAAGAAGGGATTCACTATCTAAATTCTAATATACATTCAGTGGATGTAAGCTTACCCACCGAAGGTAAGGTGAACCACTATAGATTCGGTGTCATTCCTAATTCGCCATTAAACTCATCACATATCGCCATAACACACACATTACATACACGTATCACCGCATGATACAAACCCAATATCAATATTGACTCTGTTTGTAAGAAACTTTGAGCAAGAAGTTCTTCACGTCAATTCTCCATGGCTAACGACTAAAGCAATCAAGCATCACCTGACATATACAGCGCTACGAGGAGACTAAATTTTTAAAATCACATCCCATGAAGTGAATGTTCAGGAATCGTCGTCACAGACAATTGCTCCTTTGACAACGGAAGGTAGAAGACTGGTTGTCAGCGATGATGTCGCTAAACTAGCATTGGTCATCAAGGACCTCCAAGAGGAGAAGAAGGCAAGACTCGCACTGGAAAGAGAATTTCGCCTTCTGGAGGTGAGGAAAGAAAAAAGAGCGGAAGGCTCGGAAGAGAGTGATTTAGCTACAAATATTTCCCAGTCAAGGGGAAATCGGGAACAATGGACTATGCGAGGAAACCAGAGAATGACGCATTTTGATTATTCCCTTGTACCGGGCAAGCTAGGGGATCAACGCCCTTTATTGCCAGTAAGGATCAAAGAAAGGGAAGCCAATCCAAAAGTTCAGTAACGCATAGCAGAAATGGAAGCTGGAGCACAATGGATAAGGCGGTTAATAGAAATAGAGCGAAGATTGGCTGAGCAAATAAATTCCAGAAGAATCGCTCCCCTCTTCACGGCACGGTCAGGACCATTCAGAAGGAGAATTCGCCATTCTAATCGACCAGCGAATTTCAAAAGGTCAAAACTGCCTACTTACTCGGGGAGAAGCTGTCCCTTACTCGGATAGTGTGGTTTACTCGGCTATTATGACCACAAGAGGAAATCCGCAGTTTGGCTACCATGAGGGACGGATGCAGGGGCGGGCTGGGATGTGTTGCAGCACACCTCAGTATGTTGGAGGGAAAAATCAGTATATATATGTATATGAAGTTCCAGCACCCCTTGAAGAAAAAAAATCATACCTGCATATATATATATATATATATATATATATATATATATAGCCTATGCCAAAGTACTCGTCGTTCAATCGTTCTTTCGTCTCTGTGCCAAGTCGCTTTCTCTACCCAGTTACTACCTCATTTCCACAATACTCTTCTCACATTACCTCTGAGTCTAACATATGATATTTCTTGAGTAAAATGAAATATGCATATTAGATTTCTTAAAGTACTCGTATTGTTAAGTTCCTAATGTATATATGCATATTAGAGCGTCCGCTTCGTTGTTATGCACTAAATTTGGCTTTGAACTAGTTTCTGGGGATTGATCTTAGGCAGGTTTTATAAAGACCTTACAAAAAATTGGGTTTCGTCCAAACTATAAGATGCAACTAAACTTATCACACCCTATTGTAAAATTCTGGTTCTGTCCCTGGCCATGAAGCTTCCATATGCTTGCAAGCTGTTGATCCAGGAACTCCAGTCCATGAATATTGTTCCTCGCTTGAAATTGACAGATGCATGAGATATGGTTTTTCACTTTTACTTAGTAGTCAACTGGATAGATTTTTATAGTTTGCTCTTTTGCTCGAGGCTTAACTTGCATAATTTTGAAAAGGGACCGCTAATCTTGCTGAGCTTTTTGTCTGGAGATAATCAAGTGCTTCTTCCCTCGGCGCCTCCTATTGTGGAGAAATCTGAAGGTTCACTGAATTCTGATATAAAAGTTGAGTGGTTATACAAATTTCTTCGATAAAGACTGCATTCATGAGTGACTTGGATTCATTCAATAAAGCACAAACAACTATTTGTTTTTGACACTTCACACTTGTACTCTTGCCTTCAGAATTATTGTAAGCAGCAACGATTCTGATCTGCTCCAAGATTCTCAGGTATATGGACCTTATCTTTTGAAGCATGAAGGGTATGACTTGGAGGGCTAGGGAATCGTTTGCATGCTAAACCAATTGTTTGGCTATTCCGAGTTTCCGACACCTTTGATCAACCTTAATGATGGTGTTGATGATGAGTTATTCTTGGCTTGGGATCCTCCTAGTGTTGGTCAAGTTAAACTCAAAATTGATGGCAATGGGCGACCACAAACCAGTTGCAGGATTAGAACTGAAGGCGTTCTTAGAAACTTGAAAAGTATGATTGTATCATTCCGCTGCAATCGACAATTCTAACCAAGCTTGTGCTCAATGTTTAAATCATAGAGGTTCCTGTCCATATACCAATGCAATTCATCCAAAAGGGTTGTTTTATTCTCCATTTCGTTACCTGATTATTTCATGAAAAAAAAGATGATCACAATGTCTGGCGTTTGCTACAAACCACTACATTTGACATTGTGCAACATACAAGTAATGACCAATTTCCTCTAGCGAAGGTGAATGATATTTGATTGTCATTGAAAACTATATTACTAGCCAATCGCCAAAAACACATTAGTGTACTACTCGGAATGGAATCTAGCAGCAATAAGTATGGACAGAGGATAATATCTCACCTTGTCCAAATCAGTATGCAAAAATCAGGATGCTTTTGTCACAGTACTTGGTGAGAAACGAGAAGGCATCAACAGATGATGTAGCCGGAATGAACTCGTCGGAAGGATAATCCCCGGAAATTGACTAGTCCATAAGAGGGTCCAGATTAATTGCTGCCGGTGGAAAAGAAAAGGGTCTACTTGAAGAAGCTAAGGGAAAATGGACGAGGAAGTGGTTTGGAGGTTTAAGCAAGAGTTATCATCACTCACCCTCAATGCAAGGCAACATGTTTCAATGGAGAACAGAACAACCCAAACATGCCTTAATCTAGTCTCAAGTATATAGATGGCAGACCAATAAAGATCTCCAGGTATTCGTATAAACTATGTAGCAAACCAACATGCGGAGAAAGCTGATGATGTCTCAACTAGCCACAGACAACAGTCAATTCATACCTTTTCTGTTACACATAAACTTCAACAAATTGCCACAATCATATACATGTAAAAGAAATGTCTCTAAGAAATTAATGCATCATGCATTGTTGTTGAAAGCTATGATGAGGAGCTTCGACCAATGTCAAGTTTTTGGTGAGGTGCTCTATCTTCATGTTCTGGATATAACTACCCATACACAAAAGGAATAATGAGAATGGAAGGTAAAATGCCCGTGTAACAAACAATGCAAGGATCATTCGATTCATGGTGGGGTGCTACAATTTATAAGGTGCCGTAGTACGACCAGAGTGCTCAAGTGATGCACATTCTAGCTCTATGTTCTCTACTGTTAATAATTTGCTCTTTACTAATGAATTGCAAGGATTCTATTGAAGGTAAGCATCATGACTGTAAGAATAATTTCAGAAAGAACATGCAGTTCTGGGTTCCACAAGAAAGGGCATGGTGTCTGGCGAAATAATGGAAACCATTTTCACCGAATTATACTAGTGCACAAAATGATTGAACACACCCCTTCTTATCTGACAAAAAAAAGATCTTGTAGTATTCAAGTCCCACATTGTTATGTCCCTTTTGAAATAGGCACTACCTAAAAAAGAACACCCTCCATTTGAAGTTGGAAAGGATGAGCTACATTCATGATCCAGAGTGGGATTCTATCCCTAAATCTCATCCACTGAAGACAGATTCATCAGTACAACTAATAAAGTTGCTTCCTTAATTTACACACGGGTCCAAAAGGCCCTTACATAGAGATCAATATAACAATACAGAGAAAGACCGTATTAAACAGAGTTAATACCATCATTTCTACCCCTTGTCCACAATTTGCTGGTTTTCATACCAAATAACTCTAGTTTTGTATTACAGTATAGACGCACAAACAAACCAAAATTCAACCACTCAGTAGCTCCAACCAGCCTTGCTCAGCACCTGATAAGCATGCACTAGAGTACCAGACCGCACAAGACTACAACAACAAACTCTAATTTGCCTGAAAAGCATACCCCTCCCTCTTCACTTTCACTTCTTAGTACATAATCGTACAATCACATTTGATTGCATGATTGCTTAGAATTACTTATAATAGTTAGTTAATAGGAGGGATCGATTTTGAACCTGTACAGAAGCCTTTTCTTCCTTGAGGTTGGGTTGTCAATTGTGAGCAATAATTTACCCAGTTCGCTGACTTTGAAGTGGTGTTGTAGCACTGGCTCATCAGTCGGGTTCATCTTTGTGGCTTTTTGAATGATCAGTGTATATGCATCTTGAGAGTCGGGAACAAATTCAGATCCATAGCTCACCTCCCACCCAACTACACGGAGTTCCCATACGATGGTGCACTTCTGCAATTTATTTGCATTCAATTCAAGAATGTAAGCTTTGATTCATAGACATGCATGAGGGCCTATTTGGCAGTGTGCTTCTATACTAGTATCTTTCCTCACTAACATGATTTTTTTTCCTTTTAGGTGCAAGTGCTTCATGTAATGCACCAAAAACATTTCCTAATGAAACAACTATCATTCTATATATGGAAAAGCACTATAACTCTATAAATTATTTCTTCCAAGTTGCAGAACACTCCAAAAGGTAATGTGAAGAGTATTTGGATTTTTTTATACTATTTCCAAAAGCCCCTGAAGGTATGGCCAAACAGGCCCCAAGTTGTGGACTATAAATTTGAGTTCGGAATGCAAGCAGATAGTATGTATCAAATGATAATAGAACACTATAAAGAAGCCAACTTACCTCATAAATTATAATCTCCACAGTCTTCTTCGTCCCAGGTTTGATGGTTACATCCACGACTGGATCAGCAATAGTGAACTCTGGGTTGCACTCACAGTAATCCACATTCAAACCCCCATATTGTATGGGAACATGCTCAGCAGAAATGTACCTACAAGATCATTTCATATGTCAACCTTAATTAATAAACCGCATACAGGAGGATACAAGAAAAGCTTATTGATCAAATCCTGCAATGTAAGACAGAAACTCTACTAACTTGAAAAGGGTCTCTGCTGATTTGGCTGGGCTTGCAAAAACAAACTTGCTTTTGGTCCTTTGTGTCAAGAAGGGACTGATCAATGTGTAGAATGCAACATACCACCAAGGAGTATTGATAAACACCTTAACAACCAAACAAGTAACCAATCAACACAAGGGCTCAACACAATCAATGGATAGATAGTAAAAACACACAAAGCCATAAGTACCTGTTTGACTACAAACTCGGGATAATTGTCCTGAAGCAACTGAAGTGCTTGTTTGGTGGCCAAACGAAGCTCACTCTTTGCAGGGCCTGGAGAATTCTTAAGATCATTAACCTGAAAGATAGTGCAAACACAACCAGGCCTAAAATCCAGCTTCCTAATACTTCTCTCCAAGAACTGAACCCGCCACCGGAGAAACTTGGTCCTCTTTTCCTCATCCAAAAACGTCTTCTGATACAGCTCCTTGTTCTGAAACTCCCCAAACACATTATAACACACAGGGTGACCCTCCCTATCATAACCATGCATAAACACCACTTTTTCCAAATCGTCACCCAGATCTTCCTCCACAAGAGCATCGATCCCAAACTGCCTCCTCCAGTGGATCGTGTTCCGAAGCATAACAAAAGCATCTTTCACCTTGAAGTCCCGAGCCCTCAGAAACTTGAGAAGAATCACATCGCTCCGGTCATCCTTGAGCAATGGAACACCCCAAATCGAAACCTCATCCGGAGAAATCGCGGTTTGTGATGCTTCCTTAGCTACTTCCTCTGCTTCCTTCACCGGGTTCTCTTCGATTTTGGGCTCATGTACTGGCTTTGTTTCGGATTCCGAAACAGGGGCTTCCTCTTCAGTTGTGGAAGCTGGCTTATCCTTGTCCTTGGTCTCTTGCAGTTCTTGTTTTGGAGAAGTGAACAGGTGAGAGTTGAGAGCTTCCTGAACAAGCTGCTTAAACTCCTGAAGAGTTTTCCGCTCCGAATCTGAGAGATCCGCCACCACGTTGCTTTCCTCTTTGAAAGAAATCAGAGACTGCGGAACCGATTTCCGAATCGTCGGCTCGTCGCCCTCTTTGGCTTGCACAAACCCAACAACTGAAAAGTCCTCGGATTTAGCTGTTTCCATATGAGCCGGCAGAGGTAGCTCCAGCGGAGGCTCTTCTTCTTTGGCAGACTCTGTCACTTCTGGTGGAACTGGGTCTTGTTCATACTCGAGGTTTATGGCCACAGAAGGCGAGTCCGACTCAACCACCGTGACAGGCGGGTGGGCTGCCGGTGGTGGGGTGGTTATGGGGGTTTCATCAGCCATTTTTAGTAGGTGAATGTTGGAAGCGAGAGAGGGTGAGATGGAGAAGGTGGTAGTAGGGGGGGCTTTGCTTTCGAGTAGAAGTAGCAAAGATGGAAACGATGAGTGGAAGTGGGGAAGAGAGAGGGGTGTTTTAGGTTTTAGGTTTTAGGAAATGTAACACTGTGTCGGTCAGTGACGGACTGATGGGTCCTAGTTGTGTTCGACGCATGCACGCCACATAAGTATACAACCGTTTCGGTCGTGTAAGCCATTCGAGAATCCTATCTCATCCAATGCAACATCAACTTCCAAGTTCAAACCTCTGTGTCCTTTTTTCTTTATTTAAAAAATCTCAACTCACAAGCCACAAACCCACAATATTTACTTTGTTCTGAATTCGAAATTTCTTAACCTTCTTCTGAGAGTGGTTTTAAATATGCATCTTTAATTACTTACTGTACATTCTTATTATTTGATATTTTAAATGCAATTTTATTAGAATTTTTTTAATATGTAGGACCTTCATATACACGATACAATCTTAATAATTTATAACAAGTCATATGTTTGATCACTCATGTATCAATATTATATCTTTTTAATCTCATCCGTTTATATGTGTCGTTTACATACACGACCGTATATTGAAGATACTTCCATTTTATGGGTATGTTAAATGACTAAAAATACATTTAATACATTAAAAGGACAAATTAGAATATAAACACGTAGAACATATATTTATAAACTAATAATATGAAAACATAAAACAAATTAAAACATTAAGAATGAAAACTTATTTTTTGGAAACTTATAATTAAAATTTTGGTATTATGCAAAATTTAATTAAGTTGGTATTATCCAAAAATTTAATTAAAAATGAGATGATCTGAGCCATCATATTTTAAAGAACCACCGGATCTGGACCGTTGGATGGTTTATACATTAAGGGAGAGGGATCAGATCAGGTCATTTTTTATCAGACCCAAATCGGGTTATCGACCTGTCTCGACGCAGTGGCGAAGCTCAATCGCCTCTCCATCGTCAGGTCGTCTCCCGACGCACTAGAGGTGGCAACGACTTCGTCTCGGCCTCCAAATCCTCTCTCTAGTCTTTATTTTCAAAGATAAAGTCGATAGAGAGAGATTCGAAGAGAAGAAGGATTTTTCTGCGTTCGCCTGCAATGTCACAATTCAAGCCACGATGTTGAAGACAAGTGGTGTTGGTAGCTTCGTATTGACCTAGAGAACCTTTCAGATTCAACGTTCTTTTTTGTTTATAATTCATTTTTGAGTTAGCCTTTCAAAAAATGAGAGCCCTTCTAATGAAGACCTCTATAATGATGACTTTTCAATTTTTATGGTTGAAAAGATTTATTTCTCGATCACATTTTGACATTTTATTCGTCAAGTTTTTTGGTCTAGACGAGTAGATCATTTCTTACAAATTTTCAGCCAAATTAGTGATCGTTAAAGTAATAAACTAGATCAAATTAACGGACGAACAAAATTTGTCACACATAAATCGTTCAAATTCATAATTCATAAATCACACTTATGAATGCATTCATGATCTTCAATATGACTAAAAATTTGTATAAATGATTTACTCATAAAGACATATAAACTCAACAGTCAACATATAATATAAGATCCAAAAGTAGGATAAGACGAAAATTCCGCATCTAGTCATCAACTTCTCTTCAAACAAGTTAGCATTCTCTTTAAACAAGTTTTCTTAAATTAATTCCGGTATTAGATAATACCCAAACACAACCTTGTATGCACATGACATATACCATAGTTGCAAAGAATCTACCAATGGTGCAAGATATCTGAATTGTAGTTATTTGTTTAATTACAACTATGATTCCAATATGAAATTGATGCCCTCAGTTTAAATCTGACTCTCCAAAGAAAAATGTGGTCTGACCCTCACCATCAAAATGTTATAAAAGTAACAGTATTTTTTATTTTAGTAAACAATATGTATATAATTGATTGTAAAACATTGTCTTTAATAACGTAGACATGAGCTACATCAACACAAAAATAACAACAAAAATAAAAGAAATCATGCTTACTGTTTTGTACAAAATTTTTCATTCACTCAGCCACTATCAAGTAATAACACTATTTATGCGTAAGGAACTCTTTGTTCAACCATGGAGAAGACATCTCCTACACAATTAACAATACAACTAATGTTTATGCAGTAAACTGAATTGATGGGCAATTCACATGTAGCATCAATTTCTTTGATGCGAAGATAGAAGTCCCACTAGTGCACCCAGATGTATGTATTCATGCACACGCTAGAAGAGTGCGAAAGTGCCACACTCGCGCGTGCATTTAAATATATTTTCATGAATGACATTAATCATATAAAAAGTCTCCACTCTTTTTTTTCAAAGTTATTTTCTAGCTTTCCTGAACAGCTGCATGGGTGATACGCGTGTGAAAGCGCCGCGCTCGCTTAATATTGTTGTCATTGATCATGTCTTGTTGGTATGACTTAGCAAACATTACTGAAATGAATTTGTTAATAATATGATGAATCAAAACTTGTCAAATATGTTACTTGAGCAATTATTTCTTTGTTATATAGTCATTTAACCAAACCTCAACAATGTGCCGTAAATAAAATTAATGTGAACATGATATATTGATCCCATAAGGATTAAATTTAACTACTAAAAGCATAGTAGAACCAAGGTTCTAAAAATCAGCGTCCAGGACCATCTAGGCGCTGGACGGCAGGTCACCGTTCTGATTTTCTTCGAATTAGCCAAGCTGGGTGCTGATGAAAAAATCGGCCATCTAGGCGGGCTGGGCGGCACCTAGACAGTGTAAAAATCGGACGTTTGGGAGGGCTAGGTGGCCTGATTAGGCTTTTTTTAAAAAGAAAATTATGAAATACATAAAAGTCTATCAAACATTAGTAAAATTAAACAAGAAAAACATAATATTCTACTTCAAGTCTAAACGAAGGACAAAAGATTTTTTTATTTTATTTTTAAGAACAATGTTGTTTTATTTTGTCTATTTTTGAAGTATTTTTGCTATTTTGGAACATAAAAGTGCTTTTTATAAATTATATTTATATAATTACATTTATTAAATAATAATAATAATAATATGTAAAATACAAAACCGCCTGGACGCCGCCTAGGCGTCTTGGGCGCTAGACGCTGGCTGTCTGCCCTGATAATGCTTAGTGTTTTTAGAACCTTGAGTAGAACTAATACTAACACAAAACTAAGATCTAAATGAAAGGCAGGTTAAACATAGTTTCATATATCCTTTTCACCAGCTTTGGCTCTAGCTCCAGCTACAAAAGTTTTGGCTTGTTTTGCTTAGTATTCAAGCATGATCGGGATATTATAAACTCTTTCGCTATCTCTTTGCCTTCCTCTTGATCCCTCTCTTGACGTTCTCTCTGGTTCGATTCACCTACATGACCTCTCTCTCTCTCTCTCTCTCGATTCACCTCCATAGCTCCATCAACACGCGGTCCATTCTTTCAATCTGATTCATCTCCATCACCAGGCGCCGCAGATTTGGTTCAGATCCATCACTCCACCGGCCAAAATCATCCATTTCCGAGGACGACGCCTTGCTTATGCCGGCCAACGCCTCGACTACGATGACTCGCCGCATCGGCCAACATCGACTATGACGCTTCGCCGACGCCGACGTAGGCCACCAGTGCCTCCGAATTCAATTTGGCAGCCTCTGATCTGAGTCTGGTACATACGACAAGTAGTAGTTGCCGATTCTTCACTACAACCGGCCAGTCCTTCATCATCAAATCTAGCAGATTGACAACTGCTCTCTCTCTCTCTCCTACTACTTCTCCGACCAGATCTCCGCCTCCACCAGACCAAGGCCACAATCTCGTCTTCAATCGTCATCGGGAAAATGATCGACACGCTTCCACGTAGCCTATAGAACCTCCTCTAGGAGCACGACTCCATAGTAGTAGACGACATCTTCACTACTGCTAAGCCACTCACTGAGCCTCCATCTTAGCCGTTAATGTTCACTGATGGATTGAACGATCTGATTCTGCTTGAGATGCTGCCGGAGGAGGGCGTCGCTCTTTGGGAATGAAGGAGGTACGGTTTCATATTCTTTTTAGTTTTGCAAGTGAACGATTATATCTGTAGAGCTATATGTTTAATTTGGATTTTTGTGTAATTGAGTTGAAATTATTGGATTTTGAATCGGTTTGATCTATAATTTGGTTGTGCTCCCGCTCATGGAGTCGGATTTGGTGAGCGGTGGCGTTTGACTGCTTGGTGGTGGCGTCTGCTTGTGGCTGTGGATTATCAGTTTCATGGCCAATACCGCACTGTTGTATGTTATTACCAAATGATTTGAGTTGTTGAACATCAATACTACATTGTTGTATGTTATTACCATATGATAGTAACCTGGTTATTAGGGTAAATAATTATTTACTAGTTTTAGTTATTAATTACTGGGGTTTGTGAGTTTTGACTTATTTTTGGGTGGTTACTAAGGGACAGTAACAGAGTTATTGGTGATTATTGGGGTCAGTAAACGAGTTATCGGTGGTTACTAGGGATAAATAAATGAGTTATTGATGGACAGTAATCGATGTATACTAGGGGTCAGTAATCGGAATATCTGAGTTGCTGGGTGTCAGTAACCGATTTATTGGTGGTTATTAAAGGTTAAAAACTGAGTTACTAGGGGTCAGTAATTGGAATATTCGAGTTAGTAGACATCATTAACCGATTTAGTGATTATTGGAGGTCTGATGTAAGACCCCGCCCCAAAATTTCCACTTTAACCGGGATCGAGCGGGTTACAAAGAGTTTTAACCGCGATGTTAGTTTTTTCCGAATTAATATCCGAGTTTAATATCAAGAATATCTCGATATTGGGGGAAAATAGATTAATTGTCCCGAGGATGTAGAATATATTAATACGAGTCCACCGGTATGTCCGGAATATTTTTTAGAGCTAATAAAAGTTTAGTATAGATTTATTTAGTTTACGGAAATAATAAAAGTTATTTACTTTACCGTAAAAAGATGACTTTGTGATAAGTCGAGAATCTGTGGAAACTTCCTTCGGTAAAGTTGTAGAGGACGTTAATACGAACCCGTGGGTATGTCCTATGAATTAATCGGAGTTTGTATTAACGAAAGTTATTAAGGATAATGTATTGTTATTATAAGGTAAATAGTAAATAGCAAAATATCTATTACTGTTTACGGTAACTTTTATTATTTAATCTTGACCCCGCCGTTGGATGTTGGGTATATATTTGGAGGAGGGGGTTGAACGGGGGAAGGATCTCTCTCTATTTCTCTTTCCCTCACCGCCACCACCAACAGTCTCACCTCATCCTCGTCAGCAAGCTCGGACCGTCTGCTGCCCGGTGAAGCCACGCCAGAGGCCTGGCTAAGGAGGAGGAAGGGGGTGCCAGAGCTCCACCGAGTTGTTCCAACAGTCCACACCAGTTGCAGCATCTCCATGGAGGTTACAAGCAGCTCTAGGAGAGCCACATCATCGAGGAAGTGGAGGAAAGGCTGGAGAACGTCGTGCGTGCAACTGTCGAGCTTCGGGCTCGTCTGGGTAACTCTCCCACCTCTTCCTTCCTCTGTTTTTCAGACCTTCTAGGGTGTTTGGGATTGTGTAGATCGTAGGGTGTACGTAGAGAAGCCCGGTTTGGTCGAGAATACCCAGATTTCTGGCCAAACTAGTTGACCAGAATATTCTAGGGTAAAGAGGGGTAAATTCTCGGGTTTTTACCGCGATAGATCTGGTATTTTATTACCGTAGATATGAAAAGTCAGTACTGTCCTTGACAGTTTGAATTAATTACAGGGATGCTATTAAGGCTGAAATCCCAGAAATGCCTTGGCAGTTTAGGATATTTACATGACTGCCACTAAAGCCAAAAAGACAATACTACCCCCGTCTGTTTTATATATTTACAAGAAAGCCATCGAGGCTGGAAACCCATAAATACCCCTAGTTGTTGTCTATTTACAGGGGCTGCCACTAAGGCTAAAATTCTTAAAATGTCTCTGGTATTTCAGATTAATTACAAACTGTCATTAAGGCTAGAATGACCATGCTTTTCCTGGCAGTTTTGGCTAATCACAAGAGTGTCATTTGATAATAGATTGACTTTTATACCCTCGATGGATTTATTATTTATGTGGATGCCACTATATTAAATATTTATGTGTGGTTGTTGATTATAATCCCGATAGATAGCTGTTTGGTGGATACCTCAGTGGAGAGGTAACCCGGAGATACGAAAGGTGTATGCTGTCCTTATTTTGTAGCGACCGATAAGTAGAAAAGCGGGAATTTCCGGTTAGGACATTATTTAAAGTAAGAGCTACGTGTGGTTTGATCCTTGAGAACAGGGTACGTAGGCAGCCTGACCTGGATTCGGGTGCAGTCACACATATTATTATTAGAAACCTAGGTCCTCTAAAGTAATTAGTATGAAATCCAAATGCGGGAATCGGGATAACCTCTAGTTGAGAGGTTTATTCCGGTATCGTTTGGATTGTCGAAATGGTTTGTAAAAAAAGGGTCATCCTTTCTCAAGGGGGATTTCGAGTAAATCTCTCTTGAGATAAGTCCTGCACGTCCTAACCCGGGTTTAGAGGGGTAAACTCGGGCAGGGGCGTGACATCTGGAACTCAGTTACTAGGGGCCAGTAACTAGAATATCCGAGTTACTAGGTGTCAGTAACCGATTTACCGGTGACCGAATAAATCTGATTACTAGAATCCGGCAACGACAACCGGTGGCCGGAGTCTGTCGGTGCTCAGGCAAAGTCTTTTCTCTTTAGTAAGAGACAAAGGTAAAAATGTATTAAAAATTATTATTTTAATACGATTTTAATAAAGATTTGTGTGTTTGAGCATAAATAAGTGTATCTTTCTTTCAATTAGGTTTCAAAGTCTTATTTTCATTGGAATGCGGTTTGACTTTTTTTGGGCAAATGGGCATTACCCTTTAATCTGATATGCTCCTCAATCTACTAGAGTTCTCTTCTTACGCTAAACCGTGACGGGTGAATAGTGATGAGTTCATACCTTTATACTATCTCCAAACCCTGATCGTGGCCTTGACGGTTGTTCTACTCTTTGATTGTGGTAACTGCATTCCTCCTATTAACTCTCATCATCTTTTCAACTGCACTATTCCGTATTTATATTCTCTCTTTTTTTTAATCTTTTTTACATTGTTAGCTTTCCTTCACATTTATTCACTCCAATACAGTTTAATAAAAGGTCATTTAAGGGACACTAACAGGATAAACACTTTAGCCGACGAGCCTTTGTCGGCTATGGTTTCGTTTGGAAATAGTCGTCTGCTTTGACTTTAGCAGATAAAACTAGAAGCCATCGTCGGCTAATGTCCTAGACTTTAGCGGACGAATATCTAGTCTGTTTTGTCGGCTATAATCTGAAACTTTAGCCGACAAAACAACATTTCGTCAACCATAGTCTGAGACTTTAGACGACGAAACAAATAAGATATTCGTTGGCTAAAGTATGTAATAAAAAAAATAACTATAGTAGACGAGTTTTTGTGGCTAAAGTATAATTAAAATAAATAATAAAATCGGCTATATTTTAAAAAATAAAATTTAAAATAATTTGAAATACTTTAGCCGACGACGAAACTAACCATAAGTCGTCGGCTAAACCTTAAAAATAAAAATAAAATACTATGGCAGACGAATTATGGTTAGTTTCGTTGGCTATATGTTCATTCCAGAAAAAAACCCTGAAATTTCTAAATTACCATTCCAAGAAACCTGTAAAATACACCAAAACAATTCCATATAACCAACAACACCAAAAATGGTGACAAAACATGTTTTTCATTAAAATTTTTAAAAATTATTCATAAACACATAAAACAATATAATATCAACTACATAAAATCTATATTGTCTAAATCTATATCCGATTCTGGGGACTGTTGAGGAGAAGGTTGCTGCGGCTGAGGTAGCGGTATAGACGTAGGCATGGGCAGATCCGGAAGTCCTTGAAGCTAGACAGCTGTAAACTCCTCAAGTACTGGAACATATGTTGTTGTTGGTCCTACTGGGTGGCATATACCGCGACATTATACTCTTGTACGACGGCAGTATAGGCAGTCAGGACGGCATGAGTGAAAGCCTGAGCGGCTTTCTGTTCCCGTAGTCTCTCAACTTCTGACTCTAGCTCAGTCGTCCTGCTGCTGGTTGAGGTTGTCTTTTCGTTGAAATCCTAGTGGTCTTCAAGACCCCCTCGCCCATCTTTCCTAGACTCCGGCAGTAGAAGTTGTTTCCTAGCAGTGGGAAGGCTGTGCCCATGATCCTCATCCCAACTCTTAGATCCGAAGTGTCGATCCGGGACATGGCTTCAGACAACTCTTCCTCCTGCGTGTCTGGCCATGTCTCCCTCACTATAGCACTCATCACCTCGTCACTAGCCTCCCTCACCTTCGCCTAATTGCATAGAAAAAAATAATTAATTAACATTTATATATATATATATATATAAGTAAAATTAAAAATTTAAAAACATAAGATGAGTTACAATATCCTTCTAGGCGTCTGGATATGTCTTCTCATACGTATAGACGTACCAGTTGATTTCTGGATGTTCCGTGGCCGCCTCGTCCATGAAGACAACGAACGGTCTAGAACCGGCATGCTGGTTCTTTGTGGTGCGTTGCCGGTTCTGAGTGTTCACCCGGGAAACGACATTCAAAGAAAAAAAAATAAAATATTAGTAAAATATTTAAAAACATACGTATTTGATGACAATTTAACCAATTATTTTTTTTAAATACCTGTTTATGAGGGTTGTTGAATTATGATGTTAGAAGCCAACGCCACTCATCCTCCCTGTATTGGAACTCAGTAGGGGTACCCGAACGTCCATTCCCGTGAGTAGTCCAATGAGTCCGCAACTCGTTCTTCCACTCCTTGTACCTACAGATACAACAAAAATATTTGAAATATTATTAATATCACATAAAATTTTGTTTTTTCATTAACTTCCTAACATACCTTTCCCCATGCACAACGTCCGCCCAGATGGTCTTCATGTGCTCGAGAACGTCAAACCACAATTGCATTTAATTGTTTATTAGTTTAGTTTTTCGAGAAATCAACAATGTAATCCATAATATTATTGAGGTATTTTGTAAACTCACTAACATCGCGTTGTGGACTATGTCCTTAACTTCTTACAGGACCTCGTCCTAGTCTGACCATAACATCCCTAATGAGCGCTCCCACGCGGTCGGAGTATGCCCTCGACTTCCAGCCTGATACTATATGGTCATCCCCGTCAGTATCGATGCCGATCCACCCTGAGCTACTGACGGTCTTCTCGGGAGTCTACCCTGTGACAGGGTCTCTCTTCTTCTTTGTCAGTTTGGCTCTGATGGTGCCTATCACATGATAGGCCAAATTGATTATTAAAATCAGATACCCTTTATTATAAATTATAAAAAAAATTATTCATCTTTCATTACATGAGGCCGTTGCGGCGGACACGACGAATTCCATCTCTATCGCCGATGATGATACCCTCGCGGAAATAAAAGACGTATCAAAAGACACAAGCCGATACACCACTGATGGAGCCACTAGCGGGGGTTGTGGATAAATCGGCATCTCTGAGCCATCGACTGCATGTAGGGTCGATATCATCAACGAAAGGAACAAATGAAGCAACGACATCTGTACCCCAGATGGCCCACCATCCGAAGCAGTAGATTAATCGAGACACATTGTAATTGGGTAAGAATATCCTAAACATATGCAGACAAACTAATTGACTGGCCCCCTCCTAAAGCAACATACTCTTCTATCGTCTTAGAACATATGATACCCCAAACTTCTCTGAAAACCTGTAGGACAGCAAATGATAATTCATGGAATTTGATAACAGATTTTGGGAACCAATGATTATTACATCAACAAACTTAAAATAACATGAACATAAGGAAAATAGAGGACAGGGGTGGAAATATTTAAAACTTGCTCCGACCTGAAAACCAACACACTAAAGCTGAGAAAATATACTCACATGAAAACCAACCCCCAATTTCAATTTCAATTTCAACAACAAATTCATATAAATTCACAGAGGAAGAGAGAGAGACAGAGATCTGGACAAGTTAGAGGTGAGGAAGAGGGTGTGGAGGCGAGGAGGTGAATGATGGAGGCAGAAGCGACGAGGTAGAGGCGACGAGGTGGAGGTGAGGAGGTGGGCCTCAGGATCTGGAGGCGTAGGCGACGAGCAGGTCGAGGTATTGCTGCAGGATGTGGAGGGCTTAGCGTCGAGGTGGAGACGAGGAAGAAATTAGGGGTTTTTGCTATTTGGGGCGAGAGAATGCGCTAGATTTGGTTATATACTCTTGAACTTTAACAGACGAAATAAAAAATTCGTCAGTTATACCTGTGAAACTCATCAGTCACGAAATTCGTCAGCTATAGTCCTTTTTATTTTCATTTTTTTAATTTATTTTATTTATTTAACTATAGTCGACGAATTTTCAATATTATCGTTGACTATAGGCCTTTTTATTTTCATTTTTTTTAATTTACTTCATTTAATTTAGTTTATTTATTTAACTATAGCCGACGAATTTTTAAAATTATTGTCGGCTATAGTATTTTTATTTTCAATGGCATTAATTTATTTTTATTTTATTTATTTAACTATAGCAGACGAGTTTTCAATATTATCGTCGGCTATAGTCTTTTTTATTTTTATTTTATTTATTTTATTTTATTTTATTTTCATTTTATTTATTTAACTATAGCCGAAATTTTTTTAATATTATCGTCGGCTACAATACTTTTTATACATGAGCTACTTTGTGATTCTGATGATCAAAATTCACAAACGAGAATTTGACTGTCTGATATGATCATTATGTCCAAATATGTGGATGAAAAAAATTCAACTTGATCTGACAACAATATAGGCTCTATTAGGACGGTCAATCTCGTAAGTCAAACCCCTAAACGCCTGGAAACAGTCATTTGAAAGTCAAAATTACTTATTTTGGCCGGATCATCAATAGAAAATAGTTTCAAATTAATGAGACGCTATCAGCGGTATAAAATTTTTATGGAAAATAACTATCGAAAATTTTTATCGGAATACCATGATTTTTCATCCGTAGACGTATTTCACCATTCCTGTCATATCTTATTTCACTACTTTTTGTGTTTGAAGGTTATACTTATAGTTTATTTTTGAAACAAAACATTTACTTAACACTTGGTAAACAATTTATACAACATTAATAGACATGTTGTGATTCCGATGATCAAAATTCACTAGTGAAAATCCGACAGTTAGATATGATCATTATGTTAAAATATGCATATGATAAAAAATTCATATAGATCCAACAAAGTTACGGGCTCGATCTCTACGGTCAATCTCGTAAGTCAAACCCCTAAACGCATGGAAACGATCATTGGATCATCTAAATTAGGTATTTTGGTCGGACCTTTAACTGAAAATAGTTTTAAGTCGATGAGACGCAACTAATGGTATAAAATTCTTATGGAAAACAACCACTAAATATAGGGCTACCCATAAGAAAAAAGAATAGAAAATTGCATTGACTGCAACTATCGGCACTGAGACTTTACCGGAATACCGTGATTTTTCAACCATAGAGGTATTTCACCATTCCGATCATATCTTTTTTCACTACTTTTTTACGTTTGAAGGTTCTACGTATAGTTTGTTTTTGAAACGGAACATTTACTTAACACTTAGTAAACAAGTTACACAACATTAGTAAACATGTTGTGATTCCGATAATCAAAATTCACAAACAAAAATCTGACCGTTAGATTAGATCATTATATCGAAATATGTCTATGGGAAAAAATTCATATAGATCCGACAACGTTACAGGCTCGATCCGGACGGTCAATCCCGTAAGTCAAACCCTTAAACGCACGAAAACGGTCATTGTACCGTCTAAATTACGTATTTTAGCCGGATCTTCAACTTAAAATAGTTTCAAATCGATGAGTTGCGACAAGTGTTATAAAATTTTTATTTTATTTATTATAACATAGCCGACGAAATATTAGGGTATTCGTCGGCTAAGATGGTTGTACCCGACGAATTATAACTGATTTCGTCGGCTAAGATGGTTTTAGCCGATGAAATATGACCCAATTCGTCTGCTAAAGTCTAAAAAATACATAAAAAATAGGCTGTTTAATGTAAACCATATCAATTTTCTGTTCATATATCACCAAAATTCATATAAAATAATGGAAATATGAATTCAACATATGTAAACTATAAAGCATAATTTTTTTTATTAAAAATTAATGGATTACGTCTTCTAAATTAAAACTAAGGCTCGTAATCAGAATCAACCGATGAGTCTTCTTCGGTGTCAGAATTAATTTCTGGTAATTTATGTCATTCCTCATAACTAGAGTCTTCATCTATTTATTGATTTGGATCAACATCAATAAGCCTTGACTCTTCATCACGAATTCGAATGGGATGACCCGCTTTAAAATTATTAAAACAAATTGTAGAGGAGTCAGGAATATCTATTGCGTTGGGCACTTGTACCTATCAGATCTTTCAGGTATACCCACAATATTGAAATGATTGCTGAGCTGTCTAAAATCGTACTCATTTAGCAATGCAAAAATTTCTTCCCCCTTCCATCATTTGGGAGGCACACAGTTTTCTACGGTCTCAATAAATGTATTGTCATCGAACCGCCATTCGTGATTATATGGAAGAAGAGTATGGTGACCCAATTTGCATATCATGTTGCAATGGCTGCTGTCACGCCCTGACCCAAGATTACCTTCCTGAACCTAGGTTAGGACGTGCATGACCCATCTTAAGAGAGATTTACTCGAAATCCCCCTTGAGAAAGGATAACCCTCTTTCCAAACCAAATTCATATAGTCCAAACGATACCGGAATAGACCTAACAGCCGGAGGTCATCCCGATTTCCGCATTTGGATCTCAAACCAAACATTTAGAGGACCTAGGGCTCTAATAATATTTGTGACTGCACCCGAATCCGGTCAGACTGCATACGTACACTGTTCTCAGGGATCAAGCCACACGAAGCTCTTACTTAAGTAACGCCCTAGCCGGACAAAATCCCGCTTTTCTAATTATCGGTCGATCAAAATTTAAGGATAGCTTACGCCTATCAAAACCGTAGTCCACCTCTACATTAAGGTATCTTTTAAACATCTATCGAACGAGATTAATCCAAACATTTCGCCAATCTGATCCACGGCATCCAAACATGCAAACACATAAATATAAGATAATGACAACAGTAAAATTATATAAACCCATCAAGGATAAAATAGTCAATTTACCCCCAATGACACTCCTGTAAATACCTAGAACTGTCAGGGCAATATTGTCAATTCATCCTCAATGCTAGTTTGGTAAATATGCTAAACTGTCAAGGGTATTTTAGAAATTTAAGCCTTAGTGGCAGCCCCTGTAAATATGTAAAATTGACAGGGGCAGTAATGTCTTTTTGGCGTCAATGGCACTTTTGTAAATATGAAAAAATTCTAAGGGTATTTCTGGAATTTCAGTCCTAGTGGTAGTCCGGTAATTATCTCAAACTACCAGGGGTATTTTCAAGATTTCAGTCTCAATGACATCCTTGTACATATACAAAACAACCAAGGGTATTTCTGTCATTTTATACCCCATAATAAAATGGTAAAAGGGTAAAACTGACAAGGTAAAAACCAGAGTTTTTACCCTTGCCTTCTCCGATCATTGTTTCGCTGAAAAATCGAGCTTTTCCGGCCAAATCGAGCTTCTACAGCTGCAAACCTAGCCTCTAGACCTCCTAGGCAGTCTCACCACCTCTCAAATCGAGGTTTACTTACCTTGGAGTCACCCTTTGTGAACTCCGACGAAGCTCAGCTGGCATCCTCCTTCCTCCTCCCTTCTTCTGGCAGCTCTAGAAAGCTCCTTGGACGTCTCCGGCTTTTCCTCTTGCCGGGTTCTGCATCGAGGCAGAGTGCAGACCTCCTGCACTCTCTCTTTCCTCTGTTGGGAAGCGCTCTCGGCGGCGCTGGCTCGGCTGAGGGGCAGGCTGAGGTCGCCGAAGCAAGGCGAGTCCAACGATGGCGACGGTGAGGCAGGACGCGCGCGTCGGTGGCTCTGGTGAGGAGAGAACAGTGAGCAGAAGAGAGAGAGAGTGAAGGATCGAGAGGGAGGAGAGAGAGGGAAAACTGTTCGGTCAACCCTCCATATGTATACAAAATCAAAGGCCCAGATTTTTTTTCACGAATCCAACGGTCTAGATTTGCCAATAAATAGTTACCGTGAACAGTAAATATATATTTTGCTATTTACTTTTACCGCACGGTAACAAAAAATTATCCCCCATAACTTTCGTATACAAACTCCGATTAATTCATAGAACATACCCACGAGTTTGTATTAACGTCCTCTACATCTTTCTCGAAGGAAGTTTCCTCAAATTCGTGACTTATCATAAAGTCATCTTTTACGGTAAAGTAATTAACATTTATTACTTCCGTAAATTGGATAAATTCATAACAAATAGCTCGTAGCTCCGACAAATTTTCTGGACATACCGGAGGACTCGTATTAACATAATCTACCCCTCGGGACATTAATTCCATTTCCCCCCATAATCGAGAATATCTCGATATTAAACTCGAATATTACTTCGGAGAAAATTAACAGCGCGGTTACAACCCTATGTAACCCGCCTAATTCCGGTAAAAAGGTAAATTTCGGCACGGGGTGTTACAATTGCTGCTCCCTTCATCGCTAAGGCACTCTGGACAAGCCTTGTATCCCTTAACAACGTTGCCCGACAACATCCCACGGGCAGGAATATCACTGATGATACCAACAACCATGACATGCATATAGAACATTTCGTGCATTTACTTTTCATAAGTGGGATGACCAACGTCCTAAAAAAACTTAAGCTCTTCAATCAAGGGTCTCAAATACACATCGAGACACGTTCCTAGATAATCAGGTCCCAGAATCAACAAACTCAACATATTGTATTCCTTCTTCATGAACATCCATGGATGAAGGTTGTACGGTACCAAAATCACCGGTCATATACTGTATTAAAGAATCATGTTTCCAAAAGCCTTGAAATCGTCGGATGAGAGCCCAAACCTCACATTTTGGACCTCTGACGCATAATGAGAAAACCCCTGTCTATATGCTTGCAAGCCTTCCTGTTAGCAGGGTGTATAAGGGTATCTTCGTCATGCAATTCCCTATTAGCGTGTCATCTCATAGTTTTGGCCATGTGTGAAGACATGTATAACCGCTCCAGTCTATCTCTCAGCGGGAAATACCAAAGTACCCTCACATGTTTTCTATTGCCTGCAGGAGTCAGCTTATACTTGTCTGTGTGACATACCAGACATGCTTCAATACCACAAGTCATTCCCTTCTGGATCTTTACCCTAGAAGAGAATGCAGTTATATCTGCATGCATGAATCTTGATGTAGGAAAGCTCAAGATATTTCATGATACATCAGACCTTATGATGAGTGGTAAATAATCATCAACAGCCTTCACGGTCGATTTTGTCTCAATTTTAATCTTCATTACGTCCATCCCAATTTCAAGAATGGGCTTCTGACAACCGGAATACACAGGGGTTTGTTGGAAAGCAAGCAATTTGTTGTATTTGTCAGTACCAGCAGTGTTGACAACTCTAGGGAAGAGCTGCATCGGCTCAACAAACGGGAACCCTTTAACGGCTGCAGGCATATACTGTCTGAGAGCTTATACACTGTTCTCATACGGAAACTGTGAGACCCCGCACGTTTTAACCGTGGTTAATGACGAGTTACTGAGGTTTAAGTCGCATTCGGTAACTTCGCGAGTTAACGACCACGTTCATTTTCGAGTTTTTTAAAGTTCTCCAAATACCTGATTTAATGACTCGATGTCATAGTACGTGTCGACATGAGTCTCCCGGTATTTTCGGATTATTTTTCGGAGCTTCGCTTTAATTTCTACGAATTTTAAAGTTCCTGGTAACTTTTAAATTACCAATCCGGTAAATCAGTTTTACCTTTTACCTTTTCACCTTCTTTTGATCTTGACCGTTGGATCTTTTCCAGATCAGATCTCAACCGTCCAATCCTCTATAAATAGAGGGTGAGTTTTGACTCGGTCAAAACTCACTAAACCGGTCAACACGAGCTCTCCCCGAGCTCTCGTCTCCTCCCTGTTCTCCGCCCGGCGCCGGCGACTCCGGCCACCCCAGGGCAGCGGACTAGCTTCATTCTCTCCCTCTTCTCCTCCTTTACCTGACCCAACCTTCGGAATCTCCAAGCATCCACCGTGCAAGGAGATCGAAGTTCACTGGCTCGGCGGTCAACGGCCGATTTCCGGCGAACCAGGCGGCGGTTCGACGCGTGAAAGGTTTGGTTCTTCTTCTCTTCTCTTCCTCTTCCTTTTCCATGCTTCTGATCAATCGATTGGAGCTTGAATCGAAAACTCCTTAATCCACTGTTTTTCACTGTTTTCGGCTTTTCTGGGTTTCGGGTTCTTGGCCTCCGGCGAGCAGTTTTTCGAGCTTCAGTGAGGCTTTGGAGATAGAGAAGAAGGAAGGAAGGTGAAGGAAGAGGAGAAGCTGTTGTTGGATCAGTTTTAGGTGCAGCCGGACCATGTTTGGGTGTGGAGAGAAATCTCGGCAAGACTCAGATTGAAGAGCTGCTGGAAGGAACAAAAAGAGCATAGGAGGAGGCTGCTGTATGCCTCGGATCGATTTTGGAGGTGAGAGGCAGTCTACTGGTTTGTTTAGCTACTGTGTTGATCTGTTATAATTTGGATGTTGCTGTGTTGTTGAAATGTTGATAATTTGGATGTTTCCTGCATGTGTTGTCGTAACTTGGTAAACGAGGAAAACGTGGAGGTTATGGCGAATTTCCGGAAGTTGCCGGAATCCGGTGAAGATCCGGTGATGCAGTGAAACCGGCAGAAATGCCGAGAGGTAGTCTTCAATCCCTTCAAAGTGTGTTGTTTCCGTTTAGTTGGGTTAAAGAGTCGTAATCGGAAATTACGTAAGGAAACGTATTAAAAACAGAAACTAACTGTATTTGGGAACCTTCTATGTTTGGAAATCTACTAATTTGGAAAACTTTCTATTTTGGGAAAGTTTCTATTTTGGGAAAGTTACATTTTCAGAAAAATGGTTAAAGAATTGAAGTTCAACGAAGTTTAACACAACTTGGTTAAATTGGTAAATTGTTGAATTGTTATCGGAAAATGATAACTGGAATTCTGGAAAATGTTAAGTTGACCATGTTAAGTAAAGTTGGTGTTTCACGTAAATTGGTAAATCGACTCTTGGTAAATAAATTGATTAGTGTGACACGTTGGGTGTCCATAGTAATTCAACGAATTATTATGTGACACCCTAACGTCAAGTTAAAGTGGTTAAAGAGAAGTTCAGAAGTTTAGTCGGACTTCCGGTAAATGAGTAAAGAGTCGATAACTGGAAAAGAAAGTCAAAAAGGTTAAAGTGCCATAAAAGGAAATTGGTTGGTCAACTTAGTCAATGTGGTCATTCCTGGTCAAACTAGGAATGTTGAGGTCTGTTGACTGTTATTACATCTTGGTTGCTAAGCTACTTTAATTCTGCAGTGATTATTGGACGAGGTAGCTTACGCGGAGACCTCGGTTCACCGAGGCAGCTCCTGGAAGCTTGGAGCGTACGTATGGAACGGCAATTCCAGGTAGGGAATCTGAACCCCCTTGGTAGTGGTTTTATATATGTATGAGAAAGTGCATGATTTTGTGTATGCTCATGGTCGATGCCTCGGGAAAGTTTTCTTTATATTAAATGATAAATGATTTATGATTGGGCCAAGAAAACCTGAGGCTAGGATTTTATACGTCAATGTGAGATGTGTGGAGCACCGTTGTCCTGATTTCCGGTGCGTGACCTGAGAGTGACGGGACCTAGTATCTAGCACTCCCGCGGTGTCGAGACCGTGAACCTCCGGAGGGTGGTACCTTGTTTATTTTATTTTCCCGCTTACGCTCGTCTCGCACAGAGTTAAGCGAGTCGTAAGTGTGGTGTGTTGTTTATGGGTACTGCAGTAAATGGACACTCTCGCTACTCTGCGTTTTCAAGCGCTTAGATAGTTGGCCCCGGTTTGCTGTGAAGACAAACCCGGGATTCGGTCACTGAGATTCGAAAGTCCTCCAGGCTGTAGTGTTCACTGAGCGCTCTGGGCCCCTATGTTTTAGCATACTGCACTGTTTTTCCTAAAGGATATAAAATGATGGTTTTTGTGTGCCAAGGATTTTCTAAATGGTTTTATTACGAGCTCAAATCTATATGTATATATACGGTTTTTGGTTTTCAAACCTATCATTGGTGGGCCTATATGTGAGCACGCGAGGACGACGCTCACCCCTACAACAGATTGGTTGCAGGTACTGTGACGGGATAGATAAAGAGAGCTGTATGTGTGGAGCTTCATTCCTTACTCGATGTTCAGTCCAAGTGTACTCCCTATTCCGGTTTACCCTTCGAGCCTTATACCAGAACCTTCTACATAAACAGTAAATGTGTCACCCCGATTTGTAAACCATGTTCTATATTTTTATTGTTGTCGCTAAAGTTTTAAATTGTCCCCTTTATTTTGACCACCTTCCGCGAAATTAGATGAACTCTGATGAATGTTTTAAGGATTTCATGTGGTGCCACTCAAAGTATTTAAAGTTTAATTTTATTTTACACATTAAAGAGCCTACTAATTTAGGTTAATAAGTTGTTGGCATGTCCTTCGGACGTGTTGGCTTCTTATTGGCTTAAATTCGTGGCTACTGTAGTTTACCCCCCAGGGGTGCTACAGAAACATATTGTTGATGAAAGACGTTGTTGGATCGTTGCATGTACTACCTGTCTCAGAAAATGCCCATGATCATGCAGACCCCGTGATGGTGTTTCATCGTGATAAATCCAACATGTGTACTTCTTCCAAAACCCATTACTCTTCAGGTGCTGCCATACTTTGTCAATCGTAAATCGATGCATATCACTGTGACACTGATATTTCGTGCACGAGCAATAAAAAATTGTATTCTCGTTAGCATTAGCCAGCGCATATTTCTAAAAACTCATGACTCCTTTATCATATCTTTTATCCTATTTTAGAAGCGAAATCCAACTCTTATACATATCTTGAATATATATATATATATATATCTAACGTACTCAAAATCAATTCATGAATCACACTCAAAATCGATCAACTGAAATAAAACTCAAAATTAACTCAAATCAAATTCAAAATCAATATATATACACATATATGTACCTATATATAGCTCCACAAACTAATTCTGGATAGATTTCGACAACACCCAAACATTTTCTCCCTTTTCCCGAATGAGCTACTGTTCAGATCTACAAATATAAGACACTTTAGCCGATGAAATTATATATTTCGTAGGTTAAACTTTTAAAATTTGGTCGTCTAAAGTTCACAGACTAAAACTGACGAAAAAATTAATTTAGCCGACAAAAATTTAATTTCGTTGGTTAAAGTTGATTATAACCGACAATTTTTTTAATTCGCAGACGAAGAAAAATTTCGTCCGCTAAAGCCTTTGTTCTGGTAGTGGGAATTTACCAAAGGACACTTCCATAAACTAAATTGGCTTAATTAATACTAATATATATAGTTTTTCTTAGGTAAGGATGTCCTTACCTTGAGTTTGGTAAAGATTTCTTGAATTGACCAAATTTTAGATCATGTTTTCTCATCTTAACCGTTCTGTTTCTAGATATATATGAGTTGAGCGTCTTTGCAAATTTTCAGCTTATTTGGTGATCGTTAGGACATTTAAAATTGTGATTTACAGAGAAGAACACGAACGGTTCTTGTTGAACAGATTTGGTTCATTCATTGTATTTGTACGTTTTCAAAGGCCTTAACGATTACCAAATCAGCTGAAATTTTATAGAGATGATCTATACATATATATTTAGATTATGAACGGTTAAGATAAGAAAATTTGATTAAAAAGTGGGTTAAATTAAGAAAATCTGCACCAATTTTATAGTAAGGAGATTGTTAGCTAAAAAAACCTATATATATAAATAAGAAGAGGAAAGCCGAATAAAAGGCCTTAAATCCCCAAACATAAGAAATCGAGTGAGAGCAAAGCAAACCCCCGGGCAGAGAATCTGAAAACGGAGGAGGCAAAATGGCCGACAACAGAGAAATCCTGCCGCCGCAGCACGATGTCAACGCCAAGATGGACGCATGTATCGATCTCACCGTCCGCCGCTTCGTCTACTCCACCCTCGGTGGTGCCGTCGGTGGTCTTCTTCTGTTCAGTCAGTCCTCTCTCCCTTTTCACTTCCGCTTCCGTTTTCTACTTGTTTGCCTGCTCTGTGGAAAAATTTTAGATATTCAGAGATACATGCCCTTTTGTTACCGCAAATCTTGTTTTGGGCAGAATAGATTTAAGTCTAACGATTCGATAGGAAACGCAGTTTTCCTGTCTGAATCCCAAAAACCAAATCAAGCTATCTTACAGTTGAAATTTAGCATCGGATGAGTTTTCGAAGCCAACTTCTTGCCCTAGTATAGTTAAACTAGCAGTTTTTGACTGTACTTGTATAGAATCACAGAACTCAAAGTAATGTACCCAATTTCATTGATCGACGAAATCCAGTAAAATTGAAAGTGTAGAACCGATACAAATCACACAATTGAGTTGGGGGCAAGGGAGAGAAAGTAAAGACTGACCTGTGGGAGGAGCTTCAGACCGTCGCCGGCTGTTGGTGGAGAAAAGAGATTGAATGGGGACGTCGACTTTGTCTGCGTCTTTTATTCATCTGCGTCATTTACTTTGATAGTATGATTGTGTGCGACTGCGTTTAGGTTTTAGGTTTTGGGCCTCTAAGTTTTGGCCCCCTTTTTTTATTAAAAAAAATGAAAAATGCTGATGTGGCGTGTCGGGTATGAGGTGGAGTGTCGGTGGAGAAAAGAGATTGAATTGGGATGTCGACTTCATCTGCGTCTTTTATTCGTCTGCGTTCTTTACTTTGATAGTTTGATTGTGTGCGACTGCGTTTAGGTTTTAGGTTGTGGGCCTCTAAGTTTTTGCCCTCCTTTTTTTAATTAAAAAAAATGAAAAATGGGTTAAAATGCTGATGTGGTGTGTCAGGTATGAGGTGGAGTGTCGGTCAACGTGTCCAAAAAGTCAATATTGTCCGACACTCCACCCTTTGGCGTGTCGTGCAACATAGATTGGCAGTCTATGTAATAGTAATTTGAGAAACATTCGCAGCTTTATAGGAAAGGAATCAGTCTAACTGTTAACAGTAGGGATTGATGAGATTTTTCATCAAATACCTTTTGCTAGAGACGAAGTGTGAAACCTTAGATGGGATTCTCAGAAATCTGCGTTAGAATTGTTCATTGCTACAAATGTCTAGCCCCTTTGAACTTGTTTACTGTTAACAAAAAATGAATGCAATGACTGAGGCCAACGGGCCGCCGGGGGGGGGGGTTCTAATACGTCACACCCCTAATTTTTGTATCTCTTTTGTGTTTGGTTTTGCATGTGGTGATCAACATATTTTGATATGCCTTATTTTCATGACAGACTGCATGACCATTATTTATCTTCGACCCTTGCAATAAAATTTCCATTTACTTTTGAAATGGTAGTACCTCTTTGGTTATTCACTGGTCATGATTATTTTCCAAATAAAAAATGATATTTGACAACTATTTAATATTTTTCATACTCGTATTGGTAAACATGTCAGGTTTTATGTAGTTTACACATTGTCCATCACCTTTGCATTTGAAGCCACTAGATTGAACTAATTAATTTGTAAAACTGTAACTAAGTTAGTTGAACCTTCATCCTGCTACATGCTTGTCAACAAGACATGACACTTAAACTTATATAAGTTATTATCAGTAGACAATCTGAAGGATATTTACATGTTGATATGTGACTCAATTTATCATAATTTATGATCTATGATGATTTAGGCAACATGACTATTTATTGATATATTTCAATGTTACATATTAGGGAGTCCTGTGACTCGCTGGGTATCTGTGGGCTTTGGTGCTGGATTGGGTATAGGATCTGCTTTCACAGATTGTTGTCGATTATATGAGGGGCCTCCTTCAACTGCAAAGGTGGGATCGCCTAACATTGTTGAGACTCCTGCTACTCAGGTAAAGTGACATTTTTACATTCTTTTACAATGTATGTTTTTGAATTTGGTAAGCCTCTTTAGTTAAGGTTTTTGAATTTGGTTTGTTTTGGGATCTGGGATTTACAATTTGGGGGTTTTGACTTGTGGATTTGGGTAAATCGATTGTAGCAGTTGGTTGGGTTCAATATTGTTCATACCAAATCCCATTTTCTAGATAATGAACCACATACTACTATATGTTGTCCTACATTGGCTTGACAACAAGTAGTTAGTATGTGGAGACTGCTTTTTGCATAAGTTTCTCCAACTCTGAGTCTTCCCTCCCCTTGTTTCATGATCCTCTATGGCTAATAGTACTCACCTGTCTTTTTTCGTAGAAACTTAACTTCCCTGCAATCTTGAGTTTTTGTCGTACTTATTCATGCATATCTTTTATTGAACTTAGTTAATGGTCAGCGCCGTTACACTTTCAATCATCACTTATTATCCGGAAGGCCAAGTACCTCATAGGTACAGTGTCTTGCTGAGGTTGATTGAAGGAGCATGTGTATGTGTGAGGCCGTTCATCTGAAATGGTCTTTTATTGTGTGTCTCCACAGTAATGGTATCCTGTGCAAAAGGGGTGGCAAAGAATATTGACCCCTAAACTAAATAGAAGTTGTAACACGGTTGCTGTTTTAAAACCACTGCTACCATATGAAATAAATATACAATAATCTATAATCTTTTTTAGTGACTTAAGTGCAACTTGTGGAAAAGTTTATGAACTATTGCTGGAATTTACTCTTCATACTGTAAGAGTTATTCAAGAATGTCGGGAAAATTGTGTATACTGCAATTACTTTAATATATATTAAGGATAGTACTGCAAATTTTGTGTGAGTTTTGGTTTAGTGTTTAAATTTTTTGAGGTCTTCTGAATTGATTCTAAGGTCATATTGTTGAGCACTCGCATACATCAGAGGTCATTATGTAGGGAAAATTGTTAAATGTAGTTTTTCTTGTTTTCAGGATGGACAAGATTGAGGTTATGAAGCTAATACACTTTTGGGATTAACACCAGTGTGTTTCTTTTGAGATTGTTGGTTCCTTTTACACCTGTAATGCCTTTTAATATGTAGTAGAAGTGTTATTGTTGTTGGACAGCCTGATCTACTTGGGACTTCATATATAAAATTATCACCTTTTGTCTTGTAATCTTGTCATTTAGTTGGACTTGACTTTTGGAAGAGAAGGAAAACAAATAATCTTTTATTTGTGGCCTTTGAAATTCTGCAACTTAGCAAGAAGCTTGGTGATTAAGCAAAAGAAAAGTTGCCTGAATTATTTATGAGCTATTTTCCATTATGATGTTTGTTTACAACCTATATTTCATTTACATAGTCATTTATGAGCTATTTTCCATTATGATGTTTGTTTATAACCTATATTTGATGTCCCTTGTAAGAGCAATTGCACTGGCACGTCAATTCAGTGGGCAAAAGCTTGGCCCATCTTCTTTTAGTCAAAATTGGAATGTAGCGGCTGCAAATTGCTTAGGCAATTCAATGGGTCCCATATTAACAAAATTGCTGGGTCCTCCCAAGTAGAGCTGCAGCTTTGTAACGGCTCTATCTAACGGTTTGTAATGGCTCTATCCAACGGATGCATATTTGTTTTTTTCATTTAAAACAAAAAATCAAAAAACTACTCCAACATTTCTTATAAATACTATCTTCATTTTATAATTTTTCACACCAAAACTTTCAAAAGTTTTCCTCCTCTTCGTTCATCACTTTTAGCTTCTCTTTCTTCTTATCTCATTCAACTATGGGAGATTCAAATTGTAATTGGCAAGAAGATGAGAAAATTCAATTATACAATTCTTGAGCGCGTGTAACCGTGTGTCCGATCATCGGTAAATCGATAAATCTTTCAAGGTTATGGAAAAAAGTTTTTGCCGATTATATAAAAAATTGGCGTGGTCCTCCAACAAATTGTCGCATCCCGGGGACTATTCTCGGTCCCGGAACACGACGGTAACCGCCGTAATCCCGATCTAGCAAGTAATCAATACGTCTTCCGACGTATTGATGACTCACCGGACCGAAACCACAAGGCTATAAATGAAATATACAACACATGAATAATAATATGAATGTCAAATACTGAATGACAAATGATCAGAGTAGCATACAAATGTTTTACAAGCGGAAGATAATAGAAACTACCCGAGACAGAAATAGTACATGAAAAAGTCTCGGAACACTGGGCCCGAATAAATGTCTCAGAGTATCCAACAGATTACAACATACGAAAATACGGAAATCAAGAAACATGAAAACCACACCAGAATGGGAGTCCTCGAAAAGTGAAGTGCACGATAACCGACGCTCCGCGGTCTAGTCCAGCTCCTCTAGTGACGGGTGCTGTAGACCTGAAAAGATGTAGAGGTGAGCAACTCGTCCTCGCTAACCCAAATGGGGCCAAAGCCATCCAAGTCGGGGTTTAAAACCCATGAGAAAACATTTCGTATATATGTATATGTACTCGTAAGTACGAAAGAGCATGTGGAAATGTAAATGCACGCTACGCACACAAAGCTCGGTAAAACATGTGACCACATATGAAAGAACTCTCTGGATCTGAGCGGCCGAATCCCGGGTTTGTCTTCACTGCAAACCGGGGCCAACTATCTAAGCGCCCGAGTGCGCAGAATAGCGAGAGCGTCCATTTCCAGCTAACGCCCAATAAATAGCAGGCCACACTTACGTCACGTTTTACTCTGTACGAGACGAGCGTAAGCGGGATAAATGAATGAAATAAACAGGGCATAGCCCCTCCGGAGGTTAACGGTCATCAACACCGTAGGAGTGCTAGAATACTAGGTCCCATCGCTCTCAGGCCAAGCACCGGAAATCAGGACGACGGTACTACTTTTCGATCCAAAACTCACACACACACCAAGTGCTATAAGAAGCATGTGGTCAAGCTTAAAACAATGCATCATTATTTAATACGTAAAAGTAAAAGAGCCGCCGACCCAAGAGGGTTTCGGCTCACCCAATGGGCGTGCTCCACCTACCTGGTATGATGGTACAGCTGGCTGCGCTCCAATCCCTGGTCCTCCTGAAGTCTGCGTAGACGAGCTCCTGAGTCTGTGGGTGAGACAACAGTGATAGTCAGGTATAAGTAATTCGAGGTCTACTATCTACGACTAAGACTTGATAAACACTCTTTGTTTATCTTTCTGACATTAGGGTTTGACTTGTTTGACACTCTGATTCTCGAACCGGCGAGAAGTCGGAATTATTTCTTATTCAGTACTTACGTCGTTTTTGCCACGTTTACAAGCTAAAAGTCTTTAAAACGTTTAACCGTAGTGTTCGAAAACGTAAAATAGGTGTTCTACGGCATAAGTTAAAAGTCAACTTTGGAATAGTAAAAGTCAACGGTCAACAGTAAAGTTAACGGTCAACGGTCAAAAAGTCAACGGTCAAAGTCAAAAAGTCAACCGGTCAAAGTAAAAAAGTCAACCGGTCAAAGTCAAAAAGTCAAAGTCAAATAGTCAACCGGTCAAAGTCAACAGTAAAAAGTAAACAGTAAAAGTAAAACTGTAACAGTAAAACAGTAAAAGTAAACAGTAAAACAGTAACTGTGAATAGTAAAAACTGTAACCGTAAATAACTTAAACAGTCAGGGGCAAAATGGTAACTCTGCCCCTGGGTTAAAGTAAAAGTAAAACTGACACGGTAAAAACCAGGGTTTTTACCGTGCCGGTTCCCGACCGGTTTCTCCGCCGGATTTGGCTGGTTTTCCGGCCAAATCGAGCCTCCTGTCTCCTCCTAACACCTTCTACACATCCTAGGCTATCCAACAACACCACAAACGAAAGAAAAGATCAAGATTCCATACCCTTGAAGCTTCCACTGTTTTTCCGGCGGTTCTCCTCCGGCGGAGCTCCGCTCGGCCCCTCCTTCCTCCTCCTTGCTCCTGGGCAGCTCCTGGTGGCGCCTGGGAGGTCCCTTGCTCCTCAGAAAGCTTGAATCGTTTCGATCCAAGCTGCACAGTGATTCCTGGGCTTCTCTCCTCGGCTGGGCGGTGCTGGCGGCGGCGCTGGCGTCGCTGGTGGCCTGGCTGGAGTCGCCAGAGCTGTGCGAAGCGACTGGTGGCGGCTGTGAGGACTGACGCGCGCCGGGAGGAGGTGCCTGGTGGTTGCTGGATCGAAGAGGGAAGGAGAGAGAAGAGGACTGTCTGTTTCGCTCGAAATGGAAGGAGCAGAAATAGAAAGTGAAGATAAGGTAAGAGGGAAGAAAAGGAAAGGTGAGGGAAAGAAGTGAGGAGATAGGGTTTTTAAAGAAAAATGAGTGGCCACGATTCGTCCATCGAATCAACGGCCACGATTCGATCCCAAACCCAAAATAAATTTCAAAACCAAAACCATTTTCAAAAATTCATTTCAAATAACCAAACGTCAAATTTAAACGTAAAAGTCGTACGAAAAATTACGTGAAGTGCCGGAAAATATTCCGTAAATACTTTCACGCATGTGGCGACGCGTGTCTTAACGTAAAAACGTTAGACGAAATGACGACGTACTGAAAAGTAATCGGAATTAAACCCTAAATGTGTCGGAAAATTAAATTAAAATTTCGGGGTCTCACAATCTTTCAAGGTTATGGAAAAAAGTTTTTGCCGATTATATAAAAAATTGGCGTGGTCCTCCAACAAATCGAACCCCTAGTGCTCTCTAATCTCAATTTCAGCATTTGTAAAAGATGCTCAAGGAGTGGCACAATGCACAAATTCAATCTCGCAATAATATAGCGAGCGGCCGTAACATGATGGACCTGGTTTTTTTCTTTTTATTGTTATTTATATCAAATTTATCTCTAACAAATATTTGGTATTTTGCAACAAAAAAATGATACAAATATCTAAATTATATTGGTAGATTTTAATTGCTTTATTCTCTTTCTTTAGATGAATCAAGCTCAATCTATATTTATGAAAAATTATCCAAAGGAATTTAATAAATGAGCTTGTTGGGAGAAAGTTAAGCACCACCCTTATTTTCAAGATCCACCAAGTAAAGAAAGAGCACCGGAATCGTTTCTGACACCTACAATTGACTTGGATGATGATAAAGTTCTTGAGACACCACCAAGCTCTTTGTCGAGGCCAATGGGACAAAAGAGAGCCAAGGAAGCAATGAAGAAATGAAAGGAAGTGCAAGATGTTTCTTCAAGTTTGGCTCTTTTCTATTCAATCCATGACCGAGTCAACGCAAGCTTCTGTTGAGCTAGTGAGGCAAAGAAATGAAGAAATTGCTGCTCAGTTAAGGAGGATTATGGAATTTGAAGAGACGAAGGAGGACACAAGAATTATGGGTAACGATACTAGTAATATGTCTCCAGATGAAAAGTGTTGGTGGAAATCAAGAAAGAGGAGTATTATGGCAAAAACTTTATTTTATGATGATGGTAACAATGATTGCTACAGACCTGAGTTTGATTAGTTTTATTTTCTGATTATAACATGTTTAGGAAATCCTGTAATTTAAATTTCGTTTATGTATTTTAAATTCCACTTATGTAGTTTCAATTATTTTATGAAATACAAATCTATGTATTGAATAAAGTAATAAAATCAAATTATAAGTCAATTTTTTAATTAATAAATTATTCAAAATTAAATTGTGAATAATTTATTAGCATGTAAATTGCCTTTAATGGATGAATCGACAAAGGAAAGACAATTGTTAATTTAAGATGAATAGTGAATCAACAAAGACAATTTAATTGGCAAATGATCAATTGCCAATTATCTACGGGTGCAATTGCTCTAACGCCATTTCAGTCTCTGCTATAGAAATGTTCATGTTTCTATTCTTCTTTTTCTCCCAATTGCCCTGTATTCAACAAATTCTACTTTCATTCGTTTCTATTGCCAGTCGTGTGATATTAAAATAGATGTGACTAGGAGTAGACTGTGTAGAAGTGAAATATTGTTAATAATAATAACAGGGCAGAATCTTGGAAATGTGATAAAATGGTGAATGCTTATAAGATGTGTGATTAGAACGTCTTAGGATAGGGTGTCACCTAATGATTTATTTGCAGATAAAAAATATTCAGATTAATGTCGACGATTAGATACTGGTTGAACTCTTAACATAAAGAATCGAAATAAGTTGGAGAAAACCTAGTGTTTGGCTAGTGAATGAACAATGGGTAGGCAACTCGTTCCTCTAGTCGAGAGCTAGTTCATTTTATATTGACAAGTCTTACCTTGTAGGCTTGTACCTTTCTGAACTCCTACTATACTCTTTTTGGTACTATTCGTCATCACCCAAAAGTTGAAGAATACCAGAGTTTCTTTGAGACCAAGTCTCACATAGGCTGTTGAAAGGGGATTAGAAACTGCAGCACACTGCCTTCTTCATCATGTATTTGAATGCTGCAACACAATTCATTCACTAGCAATTCATTCAACTCTAAGATTGCTGCCCTCCAGCTTTTAGAAACCGGAAACCTCATATTGGTTGATGCACAAAATGTTTCTCTCTGGAACAGTTTTGATTGTACAACAGATACTCTGATCATTGGACAAAGATTGTATGTTGGTCAATCATTGACTGCATGCTGTGGGAAACAACAACGTATCGGTCGGTGATTACAGGCTTGCAGTTACCAGTGAGGTTTTGGTTATGCAATGGAGGGGTCAAACTTATTGGAAACTATCCATGGAAAGCAAAGCCTTCAAGAATTCAGATACACCGGTGTCCTGCATGGAAATGAGTAGGACTGATTTGTATTTGTTTGAAGTTGATGGCTTAAAGGCTGTGTTTCAAGTTTTCTTGGAACCTCGGATATAAAGATTGCGAGGTTGGGATATGAAGGGGTTTTCAGCATCATTAGCTTCATAGGAAGCAAATGGATGCAGGACTTAGTGAAGCCAGTTGATATCTGCCAACGCGATATACTTGTGTAAAACTGGGAGTCTGCTTGAATCAGAGTCCGACGTGCATATATATATATATATATATATATATATATATATATATATATTATATCTAACAGGTTTCCATAGTGGTGTTCAGGAGAATGGTTCTTGTGTGCCAATAGAAGACACCATCTCTTTGCCTTCTTCCTGTAATGGAAGTGGAAATACCAGTGAGTTCAATTCCTCAACTGTTTATATAGAACTGCAAAAAGGGATGGACTATTTTGGTAATCATTTCAATCAGCTGGGAACCATTTGATGAATTTATCACTTCGTCAAGATCTATGCTCACTAAAATGTTCTTGCCTGGGAATTTTCCATGAAAATTCTTCTGGTTCTTGTTATCTTCTTGAATTTAATTTAGGTTCCCTCATGCCTATGGCCTTTGGTGAGGAAGGTCTATTAGGGTACATTAAGGGTTTCTCAACTGTTAATTGTTGGGGTAGCCACTAGTGTGTCTACTTCTCCAAGCATAAGTGATACCCTTTATGTGAGCCCACGAGCCATGACGAGACCCGATCACGACATACATTACGAAGCCCGTCATGAAAGCTACTTAACGACACTCGGAAGTCGCCGATCCGATATCGGAACGCCACATTGCCGGCCTCACCAACATGCCTTCACGGAACACACTTTAGACATCTTGTCCCACATCAAAGATATGTAAAATGACGGAGTCTTCTCTCTCTATATATAGGAGACTCCCCCTATCAATACAGACAAATTCACCAACTTACAACTGGATCACCACTTGTAATACATGAGGTGCCGCCAAGGCGTCTTAACTCATAATACATATTAAGTGGATGTAGCCCTTTGCTCATAGATGGCGGGGTGAACCATTATAAACCATGTGTCTACTGTGTCTATCCCATACATACATACATACATACATACATAATACGCATAGATACCAACGTATCAACATATGACATAAACATTGACGTCGTCTGTGAGAAGCCGCTACAAAAGGCTTCGTCACACCTTTAATGAGCTAAAGTCATCTTAAACATTTAAAAAGTCATTAAAAAACTACAGAAAAATCCCAGGAACTGCCATCCACTCGGGGACTCTACCAACAAACAGCGCCATCAGGCAGCGCCCCAGCGTGCACAACGCCATCAGGCAGAATCCAGCGCCATCAGGCAGCGCCCTTTGGCTGAGCACCAGCGTGCACAGAGCCATCAGGCAGCGCCCCAGCGTGCACAGCGACATCAGGCAGCTCCCCAGCTTTCCCCAGCATGCACAACGCCATCAGGCAGCGTCCTAGCGTGCCTCATCGTGCACAGTGCCATCAGGCAGCGCCCAACACCCTTTGGTAGTGCACAACGCCATCAAGCAGCGCCCCAGCACCCTCTAGCTGCGCACCAGCATGCACAACGCCCTTTGGTAGTGCACAACAGTTTTAAACAGTCCGCTTTCTGAGGGCCAAACAGAGCCAAGCTTTTCAACAAAGCGCCTTCTGTTTAAGCAGCCTGCTGAACAACTCCAACATAACTCAGGGACTTACGCAAATCAATACTTCGAGGCAACAAAAGATAAGTATTTTGCTGCCATGTCACTTACTATATCGCTTTCTCAGCATACTTTGCTAGCTTCACTAAACGTAGTCATTCTGCTATAATTACAAGCTTTGAGATGTTGAGACAATAAGACTGACTAAAATATGATGGATAGAAATTGTAAATGGTTACAAGCATGCTACTTGCTTGATCGAACCAACGTCCCACAAGCAATACAACGCCTACACGCTCACAACACCCAAAGTATAAAACAAATTTCATCATGTTTTAGTTAAACATAAACCATTACCTCACTATGCTTCATGTTAATAGCGGAAACCACTACAATAGATATGCATGCATATACATTGTCATTTGCATACACTAACGTATAAGCGTGGATCTGTTCTACCAACATTTAAAGTCCGGGGGCAACCCGGCACACATACATGGATCCACTCCATTCATTTTCTTTTGTATAGCTAAAACCGCTACAAATAAAACAGGATTATCCTAAGCTATTATCCTTGGGCAACCAAGAATAAAGATAATCCTATAGGGATTTCATTTCGTAACGAAAATGCGACCGCTTCTCAAAAAATATGAGTTTCTTAAGCAGAAAACTTGGGGATTTCCAACGTGCCACATAGCAGCGCTCATCCATCGAGCAGCGCTTATTCAGATAACAATGCTCATTCATCAGCCAAAACAAAGGCAGCGCACAATGCTCATTCATATAGCGGAAAGCGTGGTCAGGCAAGAAAAATGCAGCGACCAGCACTCATTCAAATAACGGCAAGCGCCCATCGAGCAAGAAGAATTCATATAGCGACAAACAACCCGTTATTTCAAGCATTTAGCTGCTCCAAGCATTACGCCTCAAGCAGCATTTCACAATCAAGCGTCGTTTCGCTCTTAAGCAGCGTCCCACATTCAGACAGCACCTTGTCTGCTGAGAGCACTATCAGACTTCAGAAGAAGTCAACGACTTCTCAATTCAGCAACAATCCAATTTCGCCACAAGGACGAAACTCAGAAATATATGGAAGAGCTCCTTCTTGATTGAGGAGCTCGGGGACTAGTAGGGCTGGATGCCACATTGTTGTCACTTATGCTTGGTGACTTGGTTTAACTCCGCAACCAAGAAGGTACTCTTGCTTGAGGACTACTTCGGGGACTTGTTGGGGTAGCCACTAGTGTGTCTACTCCCCCAAGCATAAGTGACACCCTTTATATGGGCTCACGAGCCATGACGAGACCCGACCACAACGTACATCACGAAGCCCGTCATGCAAGCTACGCAACGACACTCGAAAGTCGTCGATCCGACATCGGGAAGCTACATTGCCGGCCTCACCAACATGCCCTCACGGAACACACTTTGGATATCTTATCCCACATCGGAGATATGTAAAAGGGCAGAGTCTCCTCCCTCTATACATAGGAGACTCCCCCTATCAATACAAACAAGTTAACCAACTTACAACTGGATAACCACTTGTAATACATGAGGTGCCGCCAAGGCGCCTCAACTCATAGTACATATTAAGTGGATGTAGCCCTTTGCTCATAGATGGCGGGGTCAACCACTATAAACCTTGTGTCCACTGTCTCTATCCCGCTACATACATACATAATACACATAGATACCAACGTATCAACATATGATATAAACAGTAATCTCGGTTGAGAATAAGAAACATGGTGTAGCAGTATCAAGTTTGGTGCACTATCAGCATAAACATTATAGCCGACAAAAAAAACAGGTCGACAAAATTTTTTTTCGTGTGCTACAGTCTATAAACTATAGCCGACAAAATTATAAAAGTTTATCCGACAAAATAAATAATTTTGTCAGCTAAAAGTCCTTATATTTACAGATCTAGACAGTAGCACATTTGAAAAAAAAACAGAAGAAAAAGTTTGGGTGTTGTCGAAATTGTTGGGTGTCGTCGAAATCTGTTCAAAATTAGTTTGTGGAATTATACATAGGTACGTATATGTACATATATCTTGATTTTGAGTTGATTTAAGGGTTTTATTTGAGTTATATAATATTGATTTTGAGTTTTATTTGAGTTGAATTAATTGATTTTGAGTGTGATTGAGTTGATCGATTTTGATTTGATAATATATATGAAGTTGTTGTTAATAAGTTGTCGATTTTGATTGAGTATATATATATATATATGTTAATTAATTTAATTATAATATTGTGTTGATGCATGGTATGAATTAATTAATAAGTTGTTGACACTACAAAAAAGGCAATTGGGCGACGAAAGAAAATTTCGTTGTCTAAGAAGAGCTTTAGGCGACGAAAATATGTGTCGTTGTCTAAGATCCAAAAATCTTCGTCTAAGGTAAACTTTAAAGCGATAAAAATTGAAATCGTCGCCCAAGTCCATTCCTTCGTCGCCTAAGGTCCAGTTTTGGGTGACGATAGGAAGTTTTGTCGCCTAAGGTCCGAAAACTTTGGGCGACGACGTTCTTTCTTCGCCTAAGAGTGACCCTCTTAGGCGACAATTTTTTTTGAACTTTAGGTGACGAATTTTTCCGTTTCGTCGCCTAAGAGTCCTTATATTCCTAGATGTGTACAGCAGCTCACTCGGAAAAAAAACGGAAGAAAATTTCGGGTGTTGTCGAAATTGTTGGGTGTTGTCGAAATCTGTCCATACTTAGTTTGTGGAGCTATATATAGGTACGTGTATATATATATATATGTTATTTTTGAGTTTTATTTGAGTTGAATTGATAGATTTTGGATTTTATTTGAGTTAATGAATTGATAGATTTTGAGTGTATGATTTAGTTGATCGATTAATATTTTGAGTATGTTGATTGATTATGAATTAGTGTTCGATGTAGTTGCAGTAATTTGTTGATATATTTTTACATTTTGATTAATTAATGTTATATTGAATATATATATATATATATGATGTTGTTATTAATAAATTTATAATATTGTGTTGATGTTATGAAGTTGTTGATGATAATTTTGTGATATGATGGATGTGTATATATATATATATATATGTTGTTGATATATAATATTGTTATTATGTAATTATTTAGTATGTATATATATATATATATATATGTTAATTAATTAGTTTATATATGTAAGAATATTGTTATGTAATTAATTAATAATTATGTATATATATATATGCATGTGTTAATTAATTAATTTGTTACTAATAATTTGTTGCATGTAGTATATTATTATATATATATAAATGAATTTGATTGAGATTTTATGTATATATAAAATTTAATTAATTAATTGTTATATATATATATATATAGATATTTATATTTTGTGGTATTTTCAAGATATAGATAAGAGTTGGATTTCGCTTCTAAGATGGGACAGAAGATATGCTAAAGGAGTTTTAAGTTTTGTGCACTATGCGTTGGACAATGCTGGCAGGAGTACACTTTTCTATTGCCCGTGCAAGAGATGTCAGTGTCGCAGCGAGATGCATCGATTTCCGATGGAGACAGTATGAGAGCACCTGAAGAATAACGGATTCTGAGACAGTTACACATGTTGGATATATCACGGCGAAACATCATCAGGGGGTCTGCATGATCATGGGCAATTTTATGAGAGGGGCGGTTCATCAAACGATCCAACAACGACCTTCATCAACGACATGTTTCCTCATGAGAGCGGTGTATGCGCTCAAGGAAAGTATATTCCTGAGGCGTCAGTGCAGGCCGTCCCTAGAGCTGTCAACACTGCTAGTATTGATAAGTACAACAACTGCTTGCTTTCCAACAGACCCCTCTATACCCCGGTTCTAAGAAGACCGTTCTTGAGTTTGTGATGGAGATGATGCAGATCAAAGTTGAGGAAAAATCGACCGTGAAGGCTGTTGTTAGGTATCTACAGTACGCTGCTTCGTTGCTGCCCGACGGTCATTGTCATCATAAGGTCCATCGTATCCTGAAAGATCTCGGGCATTCCTATATCAAGATCCATGCATGCAGATATGACTGCATTCTATTCTGGGGTAAAGATGCAGACGGGAATGACCTTGAAGGCCTTCATTGTTGTCCGGTATGTGGGACCGACAGGTATAAGCGGACTCCTGCAGGCAACAGGAAACCTGTGAAGGTACTACTGTATTTTCCGTTAAGGGATAGGCTGGAACGGTTGTAAATGTCTTCACACACAACCAAAGCTATGAGATGGCACGCAGAGAGGGAGTTGCATGACGAAGACACCATGGTACACCCTGCTGACATGGAGGCTTGGAAGCATATAGACAGGGAGTTTCCTCATTTTGCGTCAGAAGTCCGAAATGTGAGGCTCGGGCTGTCATCCGACAAGTTCTACCCTTTTGGCAACATGAGTCTTCAATACAGTATACAGCCGGTGATTTTGGTACCTTACAACCTTTCTCCATGGATGTGCATGAAGAAGGAATACAACATGTTGACCTTGTTGATTCCGGAGCCCGGTTATACAGGGAAGTGTCTCAATGTGTATATGAGACCAGTGATTGAAGAGTGTAAGTTCCTTTGGGAGGTTGGTCATCCCACTTATGACTCCTACAAGCAGGAGATGTTCCAGATGCATGTCATGGTTGTTGGTACCATCAGTGATTTTCCTGCACGTGGGATGTTGTCAGGCAGCGTTGATAAATGATACAAGGCTTATCTAGAGTGCCTTAGCGAGGAGGGGAGCAGTAGTCATTACAATAAGATAGTCCGGATAGGTCACCGTACTCGCCTTCCACATAATCACCCATGGTGGGAAGATACTGGGGCATTTGATGGGACCGTAGAAATGGGTGTGGAGCCGCATAGATGGATGGGGGAAGAGATTTTAGCAGTGCTTATTGAGTATGATTTTGGGCGGCTTAGTAATCATCCTGACATTGTGGCCTCAATACCTGAAAGACCCGACATGTACAAATTCTGGACACATAAGAGCATATTTTGGGAACTCCTGTATTGGAGTAAGTTATTGATCATACGCTACTTAGATGTGATGCACATAAAGAAGAATGTCTGCGACAGTGTGGTGGGTACAGTGCTCAACTCGGAGGGGAAGATGAAAGACGGTCCTAAGGCACGCATTGATCTTGAGAATATGAAGATAAGAAAACATCTGTGGTTGAAACAGGGGCAGAAAAAGAAGCCTCAGGCTCCTTACACCGTGAAGTCTGATCAGAAGAACCAAATCTTCAGGTGGTTGACTTGTATGAGGTATTCTTCAGGCTATGCAATAAGATGGCTAACTGTGTGAAATTCCGGGACAATAAGATGTACGGCTTGAAGAGTCATGACTGTCATATCCTACTACAACGTCTCCTCCCTGTTTTCATTCGACCGTTCCTCAATAGTCAGGTAATTTTTTAATTTTTAAAGCTAAATTTGTTAAAATTTAACGGTGAATTGGTCAATTAAAAAATTTGTGTTGGATATTTGTGGTTTGTGGCTCTCGTCAGGTGGTGGAGCCGTTAGTAGCGTTGGCAAGATTTCTACATAAGTTATGCACACGGAAAGTGAAAAAATCCGACCTTCGAGAAATGAAAGAGGACATCATTTATATCATGTGTAAATTTGAGAGGATATTTCCTCCAAATTTTTTTGATATCATGCCTCACCTGATGATCCATCTTCCCGAGCAACTGTTGCTTACCGGTCCCGTACACTTCACTTGGATGTATTCCATGGAAATGTACGTTTTAATCACCTAAATTCCTCAATATATATACATGTTCAATAATCATAACACTTTGCATTCTTATATTTATAGGCAACTTGGAGACTACAATGTGGCTAATAAATCCGCACCTGAATGATGTATAGCTGAAGCCTATATTGCGCACGAATGTGTCACCTACATGAAGTTGTATTTAGGAGCGTTGAAGGAGACTCCGCAAACCATGGAGGAAGGTGTACTACAGTTCAATCTTTCCATACTCTCCAGTGATGTTGAAGTTGGTGGAGCAATATTGTCAGACGAATACAACATGCGACCACACAAGATGGCCGGTCATCGCCCACTGGTGGGTATTGATTAATTGTTCAGAAGTTCAATTCTGGAAAAATGAGCATCTATATTGCCAAGAAGTTGATGGTGATCTGGAGTACCACAACAGGGCGTTTGCAGACTATTTTCTTGCCTGGGTACGTAATTTAATATGTATGCAATAATTTTCCGTTTATTGCATATTATCCATATTTACAGTTGAATGGTTGGTTGCAGATGGACATGATCAAATCTGATGGTCACCCAAATTGGTCACACGAACTGTGGCTTCTTGCGATGAAGCCAATACAGGCTACAATTTATCCCATGTGCACGGTGAATGACGTCCAATTTGTACATGAAGAGAGAGACACCAAACGGAGAACACAGAATTCAGGGGTGACGGCGCTTGGTGATGGTAACGGTCCCGACTATTATGGTGTTCTCCATTCAGTGATGGAACTCATGTATGGGGAACGCATGACAGTGCACCTGTTCAAGTGTAGGTGGTTTGATAATAGCCCTCAGAGCATGAAGACCGATCAGTACGGAATATTATCAGTGAACACTGCTACAAGCGCTTACGAAGATGACCCGTTTGTTTCATTTTTGAGGTCGGTAGGTATTGGTCTAGTCCCCCTACCTCTTCTTTGTATTTTTTGTTCCTTATATATTCTACATTCATCTCTAAGGCGACGAAATTCTTATGTCATCGCCAAAGGTCTCTCTTAGGAGGTATGGTGTATCTCTAAGGGGATCAAATACTTATGTCGTCGCCTAAGAGGTAGGGTATCTCTCTTAGGCGACGAAATTCTTATGTCGTCGCCTAAGAGGTAGGGTATATCTCTAAGGTGACGAAATACTTATGTCATCGCCTAAGAAGGTCTCGGCATCTCTCTTAGGTGACGACATAGGTATTTCATCTCTAAAGAGATACCTACTTAGGCGACGAAATACTTATGTCGTCGTCTAAGAGGTCGGGTATAAGCAAAATCCCTAACTCTCTCCCTCTCCGATCCGCCTCCCTCTCCCTCTAGTTGCCTCTCCTCTGCCGCCGCTGCTGCCCCTGCCACAGTGCCACAGTATCGCCGCGCTCCCCTCAGCCTCCCTCCTCCTCCTCCTCTTAGCTTTGAATTTGAAGGTTTGTGCATTTTTTGTGATAATTTTGTTGAAAATTTGTGGAAAATTAGTGAAAAATTGTGATAATGTTGTGGAAAAATGTGATAATTATGGATTTTTTTTGTAAATTGTGATAATGTTGCGGAAAAATTATGGTAATGTTGTGGAAAAATTGTGGTAATGTTGTGGAAAAATTGTGATAATGTTGTGGAAAAATTGTGGTAAATTAGTGAAAAATTAAGTGTAAGTTTGTCATAAATTAAATGGAAATTTTGTGGTATATTTGTGGAATATTGATTGAAATTTTTATTTTAAACAGAATGTTGAGGAGGTTTCGGTCAAGCAAGAAGGGTTCGAGGGACCAAGCGTCCGGTTCGTCTGAGAGAACCGCAAGCAACCCTCCACAAGAGATGTTTTAGAGCACTATGTCTGCCAGACATGCGACTCTTCTAGAGGGGCAGAGGCGGCCGAGCGTTTCCACCTCTTTAGGGCAGCCAGATGATTTCTCGTCTGCACTCCGTAGGCCTTTGATTTCATGGGGGCCCACTCCATCCGCTGTAGAGGTGCCCACTCCTTCTACTGTTTCAGGTGATGAGTCATCGGTGCCACAGGTACCGGCCACTATATGGCTTCCGTTGACGGTACCGGCCATACCGATGGTTGATGCGGAGTGGAATATATTATCGTTCCCCCGGACCTGACTGTTCAAGAGACGTACTTTTACACACCTTTTCATGGACCTCTTCATCCCGTCAGTGCAAGGAATCAGCGTCGACATCAGTAGAATCCGTCGACTCCGCCGCATCACCCTCAGGTAAATAAATTTACAAGGCTTTTTGAATTATTATATTTAATGACAGATTTTAATATTAAATTTGGTTTATTATGTCATAGGTGCCGTCAATGACAAACCGACGAAGAATAAGAGAAGCATCGTCATCAGCAAGGCCCTGGAGAAGCTAGTAAAAAAATCAGGGAAGGTCTTAATCCAGGTTGGTCCGAATGGCGAACCGGAATCAGCAAGCGTGGGTAACATGTACGTCCGTGCCGCGAGACCCATGATTATGGCTAAATGCCCTATGTTGTGGGGAGAATGGAAAGACGTCCCTGATTTCGTGAAGACCCAGCTCGATAACGATATGTCGGTGAGTTTTAAAAAGTATCAATAATAATATTATATGATGAAGTTGTTGACTTTTTAAGAAAATAGACTAACAAACGGTTAAATGTAGTTATATTTTGAGTTTCCTGAGGGGTCCAAGGAGTTGATGAGGCCATGGTTGGAAGAAAAACATTCCCAAAGGTACGTACGTTGGGAAAAATATTGTCGTGCATTATATGTTATATTAAATATATATCTAATATTTGATGTCGTATATGTAGGTTTAGGGAGTGGAAGCATAAACTGAGGGACCAATGGAAAGCGCACGGGAACGGCCGGTTGGGACCTCCTGAGTTCCAATACAGGGAGCACGAGTGGCCTTAGCTTCTGACGGTCGAATTCAACAATCCTCATAAAAAGGTAGATAAAAAATAAATTACTTAATTAGTTATCAAGGCCGTACTTAATTATTAAAAAAATTACGTATTAAATAAATATTTTACTAACGGTTAATTTTTTTTCTTTCAAGGCCGTCTCTCAGAAGAACGCTGCAAACCGGTAACGCAATACGACCAACCATCATGCCGGTTCAAAACCGTTTGCTTGCATCATGGAGGAGGTGATGAGGTACAATCCAAGTAGATATTATTAACATGATTTTTGTGATATATTATTCTCACTTTATTTTTTCTGATATATGTAGGAAGTGGTTATTATCCTTATAACAATAAATGTAGAGTCCAATCTAACATTCTCCCACTTGGACCTACATTTAGGTTGATAACAAGAATCCATACTTAGCTCAGATGTAATAAAGTTCCTTTGTGCACTTTGAGAATAATATTCACAGGTCAATACAATATCATTGATATGTCACTGTATATGAAAAATGTGGAACCTTAAGTGAATAACATCCAATGAATGCAGACAACATAAGATCACTCACACATTCAAAATGCAGCACATGATCAAACAAGAGATAATAGATTGCAAAGTATAATTTCAATTCAGTCCTCCTTATGATTCAATATGCAAGAATCCAAATACCTGCTCTTAGTATATAAGAAATTTCAACAATATTCCTTTAATCTGCAAAAATAATAATGGAGCAACTATAACATATATAAATTCATTACTTCTCAATACCTTCAAGCAATAGTTAAAATATAACAACTACATCACATATATCAATTTATAAGCTTTCAGAACTCAAAACTATAAATGAATAACTAATAGTGAGTTTTTATTTCAATTCCTTGTAAGTGGAAGAATGCCAAACTTTCAAACCAAAATTCTAGTAGAGAAATAAATATCAAACAATAAGCAAAGCTAAAAAAAGCTCCTACTAATCTCCACATTTTTCAAGCATTTAAATCAGATAAAATTCCAATGTCAGTAGTATGCTGCTTGAAAGCGGCTACTGTCATTGTCTTGGTGAATGGATAAGCTAACTGAGATAATGTCACAATTTTAATAACATCAACCTCACCATGTTTCACCTTCTGCCTGACGCTATAATACTTGAGGCTCAAATGTTTTGAATTGTTAGACCTCTTGTTGTTTTTGGTAAATTATACAGCAGCCGAATTGTCACAATAATATTTCAAGGGTCTTGAAACAATGGAATCTCGACGCCTTGGTTGTCGTCTTTCCAGAGGCGCATCTGCTTTCAGACCGATGGGGCTTTTCCCTCCCGCCCTGCACTGAAGCGCGCCCCGACGACGCCTTTGAAAACACTGAAACTTACTGAAGAGGTGCACAGAGGTGAAACAAAAGTAGTTGAGAGCAAGGTCTTAAAATTCGATAATATCGGTGATATTTCACCGAAAATATCATTTTTTTAGACATGCAATACTTTATATACAACCTAAGAAGTTATCGTTTGAAAGATGTAAATATCGTGATATTTTCAAAAATTTCACAGATTTCACCGAAATCCACGATATCATCTCGTTATTGGGCCAAAATTCTCTACCATTTCGGCCCAAATTCGAAAACTTTATAACACAAAAGTCGAATGGAGGTAAGGAGAATCAAACCTTTCTCAGGCAATACGGATTGCTTCTCCACAGCCATTCTTGCTGGGACTGTTTTGAGGCGGGGTTCGTTTGAAGAAGAAGAAATATCTACCACCGATATTTTCAAGTTGATTTTAGTAGTTAGGTTGCACGTGAGGGAGAGTGTTGGAGAGGAAAGAACTCACATCAGAGAAGAGACAAATAAATTATAACTTATAAGTGGATGAATTGTATCCAATTGTACCAATACATTTTGTGATTATAACCCAACACCTTAAAGGTGGTTAAGTTGAGAAAATATATGTACAATGATGATCCACGGACCACGCTTGTCCCAGTTCAAGTGGACTTTAGTAGTAGATATTTCTTCTTCAAACAAACCACCGCCTCAAAACATTTTCCCATTTTCTGGGATTTAAATGGATCGGACCCACAACCAGTTCACCTTCATATGGATTACACGATTGACCCTGTTTTTTTACCGTCCAGGTAAAAAATGACTTCCGATTAAAATTTGCTATGTTTTAAATTTCAGATCTCTAACCTGTTTTCACTTCTCAGTAGCTGTGCAATTGATTTTATTTCAAGGATTTTTTCTTTACAAACATACACATCGACTACAAGAGGCCACAACTTCATTCTTCGGCAGTTTGTAATGCTCATCCTTTCATACAATTTTTACTTGAGAATGTGTCCAGCTAATAACTATGTATGATGTTTGTATAAAAAGAAAAGACTGATGAAGTGGTAAAAGTAAGCTCATCAACCAAAGGGTAGCTAATTCCCCATTTTGCATTCTGTTACATCCTGACGAAAGCCATCAATCAGTCAGTGTCACATCAGACCTACACTGCCTACAATAAAAAGAAACTCACCCGGTGCAACTACCAGAATCATCACAACAGCTTCACATTATATCTACTGCCAAATTCACCCGAGTAAAGATACTAGAATCAACACAACCACTGGCACCCGTAATCGCTACATTACTGTTTCACCATACATGCATCTATCCAGAACCAGTTTAAAGAAAACTTATCCAGAACCAGTTTAACTTTTCTGCCAAACAAAATGTAGTTCTAACAAAGTGCTTCCAGCAGGAAGATCTTACAAGACGTCATTTCTTCTTTAGGTACAAAAATCTCCTAGAACTTAAACACTTTAGGTTGTCAAGCCATACTCATTAATAATCAAAATTATAATTCGACAATAAATATGCACAACAAAGATGCATACTCATCCCCACTCTAAAACCTCTCAGCCAATCTAGCAGTAACAGCTCTTAGTTTAGAATAAACTTTAGCAGCAGGGGATCCTAAGATGAGGTTGCATAGAGAATCCCTAGCAACCTTAATGTTTGCAAAAGATCCCAATATATGAATCTTGGTGTCTGCAATCACAATCCTAGTCTTTGTCGCATTCTCAATCGCGAATTTTGTTCTACCTCCTTTCCCAGACAGCCTTCCTATAGCACGAGACAAGTGCTCACCTCGGAGTGTTTTGACGTCCTTGATCTCAAAGGACTCCACATAAAGCTCATCCAAACGCAGAAGAGCAATGGCATCTATGACATCAAAACCCAACATGAAAGCCTGGACAAAGTCAGCACACTTCTGCAGATGACTAATGTCGGGTGTGTCACGTCTGGTCTTCAACTCCACTTTGCGGCCCTTCAGATTCATGCGGATGTCTATCTTCATCTGCTCATAAATTGGGGTGTATAACTCCAACCATGCTTTCTTGAGCGGCGTATAGCGATGTGGTGGAACAGACACCTTCCTAAACTGAACTTGCCCATCTGACATCTCATGAGCCTTTAAAGGCGCAAAACTTGGCTTTGGCGGCAATGTCTCAGAAGCTGAACTAGCTCCATTTGTAACTTCTTTGACTTCCAATGAAATAGGAGCTTCATTGGACTGCATCTTCAACTCCACTGACTTTGACCCTTCAAAGATAATACATGAAAGTCAATAAAATAAACTAAAGTCGATCAAGACCATCTTCAATATACAATTCCCATAAATAAAATCACAAGTTTTGCGTGAAACTATACTTAACAGTCCAAACAACCAAAGAAAATCATTCTGTAGTGTTAAGCAACAGCTACCTTAGAAATGCACATCTACTCAAGTTTAGCTTCCTAGCAATAAATCTACATGTTATATATATCAGAACACTGAAGACAAAAAAAACAGCTATTCTAAAATCACAATATCAATTGAACCAACAGTCCGACCCACTCGCACTACAGCAACACAGTTTAACTGAAGAAAAGATACCGCTATTCTAAAAACACAATATCAATTTAACCCAACACCCAAAGCAATCCTAACCAAATGTCACAACTGAACGAAGGAACTAGACAATTTCACAGCTGAATATGAAATATTGGAATTTTCGAATTAAAGTGTTTGGGCCTGAACTAATAAGCATGTTAGTGTATGAAATTTGTAATGGGTATGAGATTCAGTGAAGCATATAATGTTTGCAAGATGTAAAAACAAACAATAACCAAAATAAATTAGACAAAATCGAAGAACAATTGAGAATGAATCAATCAAACCTGGATACAAGGAAGGCAGCGATTCAAGTGAGAATTGAAATCTCCGAGTCGAAGGAGGCAGATAGAGCAAAAGAAGGAGGCAGGGCCGCATGGTAGGGTTGCTACGCGAGGATTTAACTTGAAGGGTTTTCCGGGGCTTTTATATCCGATAGTTGTTAATTTCGGAAATGCCACTCCGCCACGTATGCAACTGTTGGTAGATTAAATGATCAATTATATAAAAGTCCACTTTTTAACATTTTTTATTAAAAAAAATAAACTACCTGCAGCAAAAGGAACGAGAGTCGAACCATCTGCATTGCTATTATTATTATCAGATTCAACACTTTTCAAGAGTCTCTTCTTGATAACAATAGGTTTGCGTAGCTTCTTCATGAGAGGAAATAAAGAGCAACGCACTAGAGCATTGTCAGCTTGATCACCCAAGAAAGTGAACTTTCCCTCCACCAGATTCTGACCAAAACCTAGCAGGGTTGGAATACCGTTCTCTCCAGAGGCTGTTTGTTTCATCGGCTGTGGAGATCTCGTCGCTCCCATCTTCAACTTTGGTGCCGCCATGCAGACTCCATCAGCATGAAAAATCAGAGAACATGCCTTACACATCCCAACCAAATTTTCATAGTAAAATGGTACCTCAGATTCAAGCCCTACATCAAACTTTATCATCTTGCTAAAGATAAAAGACTTAGCAATATTCCGGGTAACAAACCTTAATCTCTCCTTCAAACAAAGGATTATCCATATCAATATAATCACCAGCCACATAAGCAACATTCTTTATAATAGGTGGGAGTTCATAATCCGGAGGAAAAACAGTCATACATACTGAGAAGAAGAGTTCATTCATGGGCACCTACGAGATAGGAGAGAGTTCGAGAGACTCCATCACATACTTGGAGAATGATCAGAGCTTTGTCATAGCGCCAAGGTCCACCATGGACTCTGTTTTGATCTCCTTTTTTTTATCAAAGGTGATCAGGAAACGATCCTCCATGCATTGTTGAACACGATAGCCTTTCTTCAAAACCCACATTCGACGCAGATCTCGTTTGAGATCATGAAGATCGAGAGAAGAGGCCAGCGGCCGAGTAAGGAGGTGAGGGGCACAACGGCGTGCTGCGCCTCCGTCCATCTTAGAGACATCCATAACTTCATTGCTCATGAGTGCGAAGGATTTGGCAAGCAATGCAGTAACAACTTCAATAGACATGAGATTAGAGTACGTGAGATTGTGATGTGAATCAAAGAAGGAGAAAATGAAAATGATGGTTCCACTAGGGTGCTTTTGGTCTAGGGAGCCTAGGGTTTTGGATAAGTGCGGCTGCAAACAACTTTTTTCCACTTTTCAACATTTTCTCCCATGTACGTCAACCTTAACATTTTTACCCAAACAAGTTCACCCAAGCTTAAATAGAGTCTTATATTAACTATTGAAATTCAATAAAATTACAGATTGTTATCTATCTAAAAAATTAAATTTTCTCTCTTATATTTATAAAACTGTCACTAGTCAAAAAGTCAACAACAACAAAAAGTCTTAGGCCGACCTCTGGCGATGTCTCCAGTTGACCTCCGGTGAACTTTCCAACATACCTCTGGTGAGGATTCTAGTAACCAAAAAAGCTACTATCACTAACAACAAAAGATATTATGGCCAGCAAAGAAAGCTACTACCCCGATAAATAAAACTACAACCCCGACAAATAAAACTACTACCACCAGATATTATCATCGGTAACAAAAACTACTTCTACTGGCTAGAAAAACTACTACCACAAGCTACAAAAACTACTCCCGCCACCATCGAAAGATATTGATAGAAAGCTACTACCGATGAGACAGAAAGTTACTACCGATGACATAAAAAGCTACTACTAATGAGATACAATATCAAAGTCAAGTGTGCAAATCTTATTTCAACTTTAGAATAATTCTGGAAATGTAATATCAAACTAAGAAATACACAATTGAACACCTACGGAAACAAAAACACGCTCTAACAATCCGCTACTTATGGATACTATTGCCGCTCCCTGTGCCCTTTGGATACTCAAACTCTTGTATGGTGCAATAGTCTTCATTGTTGATTCGATCAATAGTTTCAGCCATTATAACCTATCAAATAATGCAAAAGACATGTTAAGAAATAGGAAAAAATAATTAACAACTACTATGAAAGAATACACAAAACTACCGAAGTACTAGAAATCTACTACCAAGGAACATGAAAAGTAATACCAAAGAACATGAAAGGTACTACTAAGGAATAAAAAAACTACTCTAAAGATAAAAAAAAAGTATATCTAACACATCAACTACATAACAACCTTTCATATTTCGCAGTATCACAGAAACCAAAAGTGAAAGCTACTAAGGAACTTGAAACAAAAAGCTACTAGTGATGTTATCAAAAGCTACTACCACGCGTTAACAAATATACTACTAGTGAAATCGAAAGTTACTATCAATGTTATCAAAAGCTACTACCAGTAGAATTGAAAGCTACTACTGATGTTATCGAAAGCTACTACCATGGGTTAACAAATCTACTACCAGTGAAATCGAAAGCTACTACTGATGTTATTGAAAGTTACTACTGATGTTATCGAAAGCTACTATCCATCGAGCCAACTCCCTGATCTCCTCATGTCAATCCATCTGCACCCTGTGAATCCTGCACACAAATTCCCCCTCAGGCATTAACACAAACACCTTCCGTACACGTCTGTGCAGTGGCTAGATTTTACAATATGAAGTTGCATAGCCATGTTACAGAATCTATAGCATGATACCTTTGGCAATAGGGTTCGACATAGATGCTCCAAGCCAAGTTTTGACAAGAATGTCACATCTGTCCCATTGTTGCCGCTCATCTGCCTTGTCTTCTGTGGGACGTTGTGAGGTCCCATTGATGAAGCCGATCTTGTTTTTGATCTGTAATGCCATGACCATGGATTGGCTCCATTGCATGTAGTTGTCTTCTGCCAAGGATTGTGGTACGAGAATCGCACCAGGCTGATCCGAATGGTGAAGGTAGAGGGGATGATTTGAGATCTCCTACGGTTCAGGTGTGCGTGCGAGGACGCCGGAAGTAGAAGCTTCTTTGAGCAGCTTCTCCCTCAATAGGGTTAACACTTTCTTCTCGTCGTCACCTTCTGACATGAGGCTATTTGAGTGTTTTGGTGTTTAGAATTTGGTCGAGGATCGGTTCGCTCTTGATACCATAAAGAAACTTGGAATGAATTGATCTGTATATATGTCAAAGAAGTTACACAGCTTATATATATAAGCTATTGAAACCCTACAAGACTCCTTGTATAAAAGGAAATCTGGACAAACTAGGTATCTATAGATACACGTATCTATTAACATTAAGGCTAGGATCACACAATCATCTCGAATATCTTCTATATATCTTCTTCTGTTTTAATAGGTTCAATTAATTTCCTATTACAACAATAAGTAAAGATCAGATACTTGGCCCTTATTTGCTTACTTAGTTGCTCCGGTTGATTCTGCACTCTTAACCTCTTTGGGGCATTGAGATACATATGGTTTGAGCTGTATCCAACAACAGAAAAAGTGATTTACAACTACTTGTATGTACTTGTAGAATTGAGGAGTAGTAAACTGCTTTGAGAGTCAAATGTCTCTTTTAAATAATAGGAGTGTAAGTTTTAGTAGAACCACTGATTGCATCGAGGTCAAATTTATAGATAACAGAATGCACAACCAGATATAACAGAAAAAAAGGAAAGATATATGCCCACCTTGAATTCAGTTAAATTAGGGACTACATAGTTGGGTAGTTTATCCTGCGCCACAACGTATCCACCTGCAAAATTTGGGGTTGATTGTTCTGTTACTGACTGTTATTGTCACGCCCCGAATCTTTTGAAGTTAATAAAAGTTACCTTTCACAGAGATTCACGAGTTACCGAGGACTTGTAACTGCGATCGGTAATTCGATAAGTTATCGCTCGAGTTAATTTTCGAGTTTTTGAAAGTATTCCAAATACCTGAATTGATGACTCGATGTTGTAGTACGTGTCGACACGAGTCTCCCGGTATTTTCGGAATATTTTTCGGAGCTTCCGGCTAATTTCTGTGAATTTCTGAAGTTTACGGTAATTTCCAATTACTATTCTGGTAAATAGTTTTTACCATTTAACCTTTTCACTTTTCACCTTCTTTAATCTGAACCATTAGATCTATTAGGGTTTTGATCTTAACCGTTAATTTGAGTATAAAAGGATTTAAGAGGAGTTGACTTCGGTCAGAAACCAAAGTGAGGGGTTGACCGGCTGTTCTTCCTCTCGACTCCGTCACTGTGCTCCGATTTCACCTCCCTCAAATGTTCTTCTCTCGGCGGCACACCGGTGACCCGAGCTTCGCCTCGCCGTCCCCAACACGTCTGTGGTTGTGGGTTTCCCTACAAAGCTGCAGAGAGAGAGAATCGGAGGAGAGAAGGCGACTGCCTTCGATTGGGTTTTCCGGCTTTAGCCGCGACGGCGAGTCTGGATGGGTCCGGGAGCTTCGCCTCGTCGTCCTGGTTCTATCCGTGCCCTTAGTTTTCAAAGAAGAGTCCTGAGGAAGGAGTTTCGAACGGAAGAAGATTGAAGCTTCCCGGCCGTCGTACTGTGTCCTCCGGTCACCGGCGACGACAAGTGAGGTATGAAAGAGCATCTAATCATCGAACTCTGCTCTTCTATATTAGTTGGATTTATGTTGGTTGAGTGTTGATGAAGTTGGATTTTGAGCAGGGTGCACAGCCGTGCGTATGTGGGTGTAGAGCGACTGTGTTGGTGCTGGTTGTGTCCTGGTTGTGTGTTGTGCCTCTATTTGAGTTCTTGAGTTCTCTTGGTGCTTAGTATTCTTTTCTGGTTGAGAATAGAAGGCATGGACTCTAGGGGAGAGTTGGCAGCAGGGAGGCTGCAAATGGGGTCCGAGGGCTGAGGTTGGACGAGTTTTAGGTAAACTCAATTTCCCCGAGTGTTCTTGTCGTGGTGTTGTTGTTAATCTCTGTTTATCGAATTTGTGTTGTTGTGGTGATTAATCGTGTTGTATTGTTGGTTTTCCTGCATGTGTGGTCGATAACTTGGTGACGAAGGAAACGGGGAAACTCTGGCGAAATTCCGGCACGTTACCGGAATTCGGTGAAACGTAATAGTTCCGGCAGAAAGCCGAAGAGGTAGAAATCGAATCCTTGTTAGGCTTTTAGTCGAAAAGTACGGTTAATTCCTAAGTTGAATAATTACGGAGAAAATTGAACGTAATTAGGAAGTTTCCATTTTGGGAAACGTCCCATGCTAAAGAACACTTGCCATGTTAGGAAACTTTCCACTTTGGGAAAGTTTCCACTTTGGGAAAGTTGCATTTTCAGAAAAATGGTTAAAGGATTGAAGTCCAATGAATGTGACACCTTTTGGTTAAATGGGTAAAGTGTTAAACTGTTATCGGAAATAGATAACTGGAATTTATGAGAAAATGTTAAATCGGTATATCGACTCGAGGTTATATATATTGATTAATATGTGACACCCTAACGTAAAGTTAAAGTGATAACGGAAAGTTCGGAAGCTGAGTCGGACTTCCGGTAAATTGAGTTAAGAGTCGATAACCGGGAAAGAAAGTCAAAAAGGTTAAAGTGTCATAAAAAGGAACTCAGTCAACTTGTGGTCAAATAGGAGTTCCTGGTCAAACTAGGAAAAGACCAAGTCAACTGTGAAAGTCTAATATGATGATTTGTTGGTACAGTCTCTGGTCGTACGTGAGACAGTCTCGACTACGCGGTTAGTTCGAGAGTTTCGCTCGAGGAGCTTTCCGAACGGGAAGAAGGTCGCAATAGTACTGTGAGTGGACATATTATTTTTAAATGAATGCATGCCTTAATTATTGATTTTATTGCAGGGTTTTTATGATGGTTTCGAGAATTATATTTTCCTCGGGTTCATGAATGTTTTATGTGGAATTATGCATATAAGACGAGGAATGGTTTTACTTATTGTTTTGGGAAGAGTAATTGAGTAAAGTTTTGTTATGAATTTTTGTTATAAGGGTTGTCAATGAATATGCTAGCTAGAGTAGCGTGAGGGCGCTACTAGAGCTCTTAGCTCCGACCCTAGCCTGAGAGGTCAGGCAAACTACGTAGTGCACTATGAGGGTTGTCCACTATCATTTTACCTAGAGCTCTTAGCTCCGACCCTGGTCTGAGAGGTCAGACACGCCTGAGAGGTCAGGTGGATATTATAAGGGTTGTCCATTATCATTTTACCTAGAGCTCTTAGCTCCGACCCTGGTCTGAGAGGTCAGACACGCCTGAGAGGTCAGGTGGATATTATAAGGGTTGTCCATTACCATTTTACCTAGAGCTCTTAGCTCCGACCCTGGTCTGAGAGGACAGACACGCCTGAGAGGTCAGGTGGATATTATAAGGGTTGTCCATTACCATTTTATATAGCTAGCATAGCGTGATGGCGCAACTAGAGCTCTTAGCTCCGACCCTAGTCTGAGAGGTCAGACTGATTATGTTTGTGAACATTTCTCTTCCCAGATTCTTTACTTGTTTATCTTATCCTGCATTTGTGGACATTTAGTAATTGTGGGCATGCATAAATGTTATTTAAATCATTCAATGTTTGGGAGAGCATTAAAGGAAATAGAGTTTTTATATTTGATTTTCGTCCACTCACTCTAACAGTTTTCGATGTTTCTCCCCTGGGCCTTTCGTTTTTAAATGCCCAGTGATGCAGGGTTCTTGAGAGGAGGTCGAGCGCGTACGAGAGTCGAGGCATAGTCGATCATTCCGTTGCTGCTTGAAATTCTTTGGGGTAATCATCTTTGTAGACTGCTCTGACTAACCCGGTTTAGTTAGTTTTGTAGGAAGGGTTGGCCATTTCAAGGGGGTTTCGGTAAGAAGTTCCCTTGAGGTGGTCTCCGCAGGATTTACTTCGGGTTAAAGGGGTTTAACTCGGGGTGGGTCCTGACATTGGTATATGAGCCTTAGGTTATCGTTTCCTGTTACTACCTCATATACTTGGTATCACTTAGTGTCTATAGAGTGATGGTCCGACCGCGGCGGATCCATCGGCATTTTATGCTTTGGACGCTTAGTGTTTATTAAGGATATGAGTTAGTACTTCCTGGTTGATTTATGGACCGAGTGGTCTTATCAACGTTTGAATCTTCAAGACTATGCCTCAGTACGCGCGACCTCATAGAGAGTTCCTGTAAGGAACAAGGTAAGCTCGTTACGTATTTATTTTTATAGTTCCCCAAGGATTTGTTTTGAAAAGATTTATTGAGATTTGAGCTGGGGATCGAGCGGAAACTCACGCTATTTAACGAGCTTGAGCATTTGTGTGAGTACTCGGTGGTGAAACGGTTAATTCACACCTGGAAGGCTGCCATGGTTGTTGGCAGGGAGGTTGTAGAAACCTGAGGCGAGGCCTTAGTGTTCGGATTATGAGACTCTCAGCAGTGAAGAGTCGTAAGAGTTATGAAAGAGATTGCATTCTGCTATGGAAAAAGGAGCCGAAGTCGCTTAGAGCGATTATTCAGTGAGGATGAATATTAAGATTTGACGATTGCCACGACTTTGTTGAGGTTCGTCATTAGTGTGGTTTCAGAGAAACCAACGGACACTTGAAAGTGGAATGACTCAAGGAAGTTGAGTGTTGTTATTTTTGTGGTTTGGATCTAGTGACTAGTCCATGATGTGGCACTACTGGAGAATGTTAAGGAAGTAAAGGCTGTTTGGTCACTGGATGTTTATGGGACAACCACTGAAACTAATGGCTTGGGTCAGCTTTGGTGCTGACACTGTTGTCGTCAGTTACGACTAGATCCTCTTCGTTCCAGCCACCCATGATTGGGGTACTAGAAAGATTTGATTTGTTAGTGAGTCCAGTCGTGATTTGAATTGTTGGTGACAATGGTCATTGGGCCATTTATCATGGAGGCAGGAATTAAATCGTATCACCAGATCTTGGGGCTCATGTCAACCATAAGGTGAGTTATCCACCTGTGGTCAAAGTATTTTAATTGGTACACCTGTGGAGGAGTCTCCAGGTTGGCTGTGTTAGAGTCCGATTTACAGATTGAGCGAGTGTTACCAGTTGTAGCTAAGGGTAATTGGTTTCAGAATTTAAAGGAACATGTTAGAAGTGGCAACAAGCCATCGGGTCATGGACCAAGAGTGCTTGGGGTACCGGAGATAGTGATGCGAGCCTTGATTGACTTTGTATTATTGTGGTGTAGGAACCCTTCGTTGTGCAAACGACACTGTTTTGACGGCTGAAGCTGTACATGGGTATACCCCACATGGGCACGTGTACCCACCTTTGTAGGGAAGAGGTAAATTGAAATCTGGATAGCACACGCTGGTAAGGCGTAATTATTTTGTACAGCTGTGTGGACAGAATGACACCAGGTAAGTGACTGAGGCTGGTGATGACATCATCTTAAGAATGTGTCATGAGAGTTCCATTTATTGAGAACAGAGATTAAGGACGTTTGATTAGAAGTTCTGTGCAAAACGTCAATTTAAATGGTCTAACCATTTAAGGACAAGTCGGAAGGGGGTTATTGTTAGTGGCTCCGACTTTTATATTGGTTAGCGAGATTATCACATGTCGTTAGTAGGTGGCTGAGTGCATGTTGAGTTAGATGCACGGAAATGGTGAAGGGACAGCAGTGAGGCAAGGTTTACTGGGTCAATAATTTGAGCAAGAATGTTTGTAGTTGCTCAAGCTTGAACCTGCAACCCAAGTCGTCCGTTATGACACTTGGTTTCCTCGAGGGCGATTAACTGAGCTTGATGGCATGGGAATTTGTGCACTCACTGGCTGTGGTCTAATCAATTATTGTAACCGAATGTGTACTTAGTCGTGTTTGGGGTTCATAAGTTACACTCACTGCAGTGACAGGAAATATTCTCAATCTTGATATGGGGAATAAGGATTAAGATCTGGGAGATCAATTATTGAGGTTAATTTAAGGAAATCCTAAGAGGATTAAAGTTTTGTTGGCGTTGCTATGGTCATTGGTCATTTGAGTAGTGACCCTACTTGTTAGGAATTTTTGACCTAGCGGCAGTTCTTGGCGCCACAAGTGTAGAGTAGTAGCAAGAAAGGTCATTGGAGGTGACTCTCAAAATTGTCAACATTTCGGTGAGTGTGAAATGCAGTGGAACTAGGAAAAGTTTCCCTTGATGACTCAAAGAGTGTTACGAGCCTAAGTTTGGTAGTAATTGTTACTGAGATTGGTAAGGTATGTCGTTAAGTTGTGCAACACTCCATCGGAAACCGTGGAGTGATTAAGCCACGTTCAGACTAAGTTATGATCTGAGAGGATGTTAACGTGTGGCAGTGGATCTTGTAATCTAGGATCTGAAGTGGTATTGTGATTTTCTGTGCACGCAGTTATTTTTCCCTCTTCAATTAGAATGGTAAGTGGTTGTACATCTTGAATCTTACCAAATAGAGGATACGGTGGATGGTAAACTTACAGAGCATGGGGGACCGTTTGGTTGGAAACTGTCTAGTTGTATGAGTTGACTCTGTGATGTTTAAGCGCCCAGTGCGGTGATGACATTCGATGAATTGTGCCTTGATAACTGGATGCTCGGTGATCAATATGGCTAAGTTCGGTGGAATTAATTCCCGATGCTGTGATCAGGGGTTCCTTTGGGTGTGCACCAGTGGCACTAAATTTTATGTAGATGTTCGATCTAGTTAAATGTCCAATTTGTCAGTTATTACCAGACGATTTGGTAATGAACGCATCTATGAAGGAAATATCCTTGTTGAGCGGGTAAGGCTCTGAAAATTCTTTTAATGGGAAGTCTATCCCTGATTGCGATGTGGATAATGTTTATTAGACGCGCAGTGTTGGTTGAAGTGCAAGTTCTGCACTATGCGTCATTCCAAGCTAATGTAAGAGATAGGGAGGTCAGTGTCACCTCGCCAATGAGTTAGTACGGAGATGTTTTACCGTGGTAAAGTACGCTGTAGTTCCACGAGGTGATAATTGAGCTAGCGATTCTATGTTTGGCTTGTGAGAAAAAAAAGGTCCGGATTTGTGTTGTCAGAATAGTTACGTGAGCAGTGTGTAGCCTGACAATTTGTCTTCATGCGAGGAGTAAGTATTGTGGGATCTCGACGTCTGGAGACTTGTATCTCCCTGACTTAAGGCTATGGTGTTGGGCTTTACGCTAAAAAGTCATGGCAATTCATGTCCTGTGTGTGCAAGTGGTTTGAGTAAGGATAGAGTAAGGGAAGACAATTACTTTACAACAGGACAACTTGACAGAATGGTTTTTAGAAAGCGTAAACCAGATCAGGGAGCCTGGTTCAAATGAGGTGATGGTTCGTGTAACACAAGTCGTCATGGTTTTCTGGTGGATTTGTTGTCATGGGTTTTGGACCCCACGTTGTATATTGATATCGGAAGATTTAAATCCATTAGTGACATCGGACCCTACTCCTCAGGTGTGGTAATCATTTCCTGTATAGGGAATGTGTGAGCTGATATTTAAAGTTCAACGAAAGAATACGAGTATCTTTGAAGGAATTTTTACCCGCGATAAGCGAGGGGTGATGGAATCAGAATGAGTATTAGCAGTTTTGTGACGACGTCACTTGTGGTTGGTAAGAATATTTGGTTGTGTTTAGTTGGTTAAACCAGAAGGGATAGGAGGTTGATTACTGGTCGAAGTTGTTAGGTTGATCGTAAAAAGCAGGTGTTTAGGGTTTTGACAATATTATTATTTTAAGTGGTACTATCCCCCCACTGTGTTGTACTTCGAGTATAGAAATTTCGAGGACGAAATTTTTATAAGGTGGGGAGAATTGTCACGCCCCGAATCTTTTGAAGTTAATAAAAGTTACCTTTCACAGAGATTCACGAGTTACCGAGGACTTGTAACTGCGATCGGTAATTCGATAAGTTATCGCTCGAGTTAATTTTCGAGTTTTTGAAAGTATTCCAAATACCTGAATTGATGACTCGATGTTGTAGTACGTGTCGACACGAGTCTCCCGGTATTTTCGGAATATTTTTCGGAGCTTCCGGCTAATTTCTGTGAATTTCTGAAGTTTACGGTAATTTCCAATTACTATTCTGGTAAATAGTTTTTACCATTTAAACTTTTCACTTTTCACCTTCTTTAATCTGAACCATTAGATCTATTAGGGTTTTGATCTTAACCGTTGATTTGAGTATAAAAGGATTTAAGAGGAGTTGACTTCGGTCAGAAACCAAAGTGAGGGGTTGACCGGCTGTTCTTCCTCTCGACTCCGTCACTGTGCTCCGATTTCACCTCCCTCAAATGTTCTTCTCTCGGCGGCACACCGGTGACCCGAGCTTCGCCTCGCCGTCCCCAACACGTCTGTGGTTGTGGGTTTCCCTACAAAGCTGCAGAGAGAGAGAATCGGAGGAGAGAAGGCGACTGCCTTCGATTGGGTTTTCCGGCTTTAGCCGCGACGGCGAGTCTGGATGGGTCCGGGAGCTTCGCCTCGTCGTCCTGGTTCTATCTGTGCCCTTAGTTTTCAAAGAAGAGTCCTGAGGAAGGAGTTTCGAACGGAAGAAGATTGAAGCTTCCCGGCCGTCGTACTGTGTCCTCCGGTCACCGGCGACGACAAGTGAGGTATGAAAGAGCATCTAATCATCGAACTCTGCTCTTCTATATTAGTTGGATTTATGTTGGTTGAGTGTTGATGAAGTTGGATTTTGAGCAGGGTGCACAGCCGTGCGTATGTGGGTGTAGAGCGACTGTGTTGGTGCTGGTTGTGTCCTGGTTGTGTGTTGTGCCTCTATTTGAGTTCTTGAGTTCTCTTGGTGCTTAGTATTCTTTTCTGGTTGAGAATAGAAGGCATGGACTCTAGGGGAGAGTTGGCAGCAGGGAGGCTGCAAATGGGGTCCGAGGGCTGAGGTTGGACGAGTTTTAGGTAAACTCAATTTCCCCGAGTGTTCTTGTCGTGGTGTTGTTGTTAATCTCTGTTTATCGAATTTGTGTTGTTGTGGTGATTAATCGTGTTGTATTGTTGGTTTTCCTGCATGTGTGGTCGATAACTTGGTGACGAAGGAAACGGGGAAACTCTGGCGAAATTCCGGCACGTTACCGGAATTCGGTGAAACGTAATAGTTCCGGCAGAAAGCCGAAGAGGTAGAAATCGAATCCTTGTTAGGCTTTTAGTCGAAAAGTACGGTTAATTCCTAAGTTGAATAATTACGGAGAAAATTGAACGTAATTAGGAAGTTTCCATTTTGGGAAACGTCCCATGCTAAAGAACACTTGCCATGTTAGGAAACTTTCCACTTTGGGAAAGTTTCCATTAAGGGAAAGTTTCCACTTTGGGAAAGTTGCATTTTCAGAAAAATGGTTAAAGGATTGAAGTCCAATGAATGTGACACCTTTTGGTTAAATGGGTAAAGTGTTAAACTGTTATCGGAAATAGATAACTGGAATTTATGAGAAAATGTTAAATCGGTATATCGACTCGAGGTTATATATATTGATTAATATGTGACACCCTAACGTAAAGTTAAAGTGATAACGGAAAGTTCGGAAGCTGAGTCGGACTTCCGGTAAATTGAGTTAAGAGTCGATAACCGGGAAAGAAAGTCAAAAAGGTTAAAGTGTCATAAAAAGGAACTCAGTCAACTTGTGGTCAAATAGGAGTTCCTGGTCAAACTAGGAAAAGACCAAGTCAACTGTGAACGACTAATATGATGATTTGTTGGTACAGTCTCTGGTCGTACGTGAGACGGTCTCGACTACGCGGTTAGTTCGAGAGTTTCGCTCGAGGAGCTTTCCGAACGGGAAGAAGGTCGCAATAGTACTGTGAGTGGACATATTATTTTTAAATGAATGCATGCCTTAATTATTGATTTTATTGCAGGGTTTTTATGATGGTTTCGAGAATTATATTTTCCTCGGGTTCATGAATGTTTTATGTGGAATTATGCATATAAGACGAGGAATGGTTTTACTTATTGTTTTGGGAAGAGTAATTGAGTAAAGTTTTGTTATGAATTTTTGTTATAAGGGTTTGTCAATGAATATGCTAGCTAGAGTAGCGTGAGGGCGCTACTAGAGCTCTTAGCTCCGACCCTAGCCTGAGAGGTCAGGCAAACTACGTAGTGCACTATGAGGGTTGTCCACTATCATTTTACCTAGAGCTCTTAGCTCCGACCCTGGTCTGAGAGGTCAGACACGCCTGAGAGGTCAGGTGGATATTATAAGGGTTGTCCACTATCATTTTACCTAGAGCTCTTAGCTCCGACCCTGGTCTGAGAGGTCAGACACGCCTGAGAGGTCAGGTGGATATTATAAGGGTTGTCCATTACCATTTTACCTAGAGCTCTTAGCTCCGACCCTGGTCTGAGAGGACAGACACGCCTGAGAGGTCAGGTGGATATTATAAGGGTTGTCCATTACCATTTTATATAGCTAGCATAGCGTGATGGCGCAACTAGAGCTCTTAGCTCCGACCCTAGTCTGAGAGGTCAGACTGATTATGTTTGTGAACATTTCTCTTCCCAGATTCTTTACTTGTTTATCTTATCCTGCATTTGTGGACATTTAGTAATTGTGGGCATGCATAAATGTTATTTAAATCATTCAATGTTTGGGAGAGCATTAAAGGAAATAGAGTTTTTATATTTGATTTTCGTCCACTCACTCTAACAGTTTTCGATGTTTCTCCCCTGGGCCTTTCGTTTTTAAATGCCCAGTGATGCAGGGTTCTTGAGAGGAGGTCGAGCGCGTACGAGAGTCGAGGCATAGTCGATCATTCCGTTGCTGCATGAAATTCTTTGGGGTAATCATCTTTGTAGACTGCTCTGACTAACCCGGTTTAGTTAGTTTTCTAGGAAGGGTTGGTCATTTCAAGGGGGTTTCGGTAAGAAGTTCCCTTGAGGTGGTCCCCGCAGGATTTACTTCGGGTTAAAGGGGTTTAACTCGGGGTGGGTCCTGACAGTTATTTTGTAGTGTTCTTTATGTGCTAGTGCGCTTTCAACTATGGACGCAACTTTATCAAAGATTATGCCTTGTTTCTCAATGTTTGATGCACTTATACGCTGGAAACCTCTATTTCTTTGCTATTAGTTGTTAGTTTGTTACACTTGTGCTTGTCCTACTAAATGCCATGTCTATTACAGAATGCATAGCATGCTAGTCATTGTTAGAGGTAGCTTTGCAGAAAGAATGATAAGAAGCTTTATATATTGTACTGGAGTTAGCATGTTAATTGTTGTCTTATTAAGGAAATGGTGGTTGTAAACTTCTCGGCTTGCGACGTTTACCAGTTTACATTTGAATATTTTAAAGCTGTGATGTGGTGATTATAATGACCCTCTAAGAGTTAATTGTGCTTTGATTTGCAAGTCATACATGTTTGTAAATTTTGCTCATTTTTAGAGAAAGGTCATGCTAATTTTTTCCAAGTTACTCATATTAAACCATTTTTGAATATTATATTTATTAATTAAATGTGATGAACAGTGATCACCTAGTTTTCGTCTAATCCGTCTAAGCGCTAGGCTATCGGTCACCGCCTGTCTAGCGCCTTTTATAACATTGTGAAAATAGAAGCAATTATGAATAGTTAACGTAGATAATTCTAGCAAATTACTCTTTTGCTCGTCTTAGGCTCTTTACTACTGCATCTATATCAATCAACATCATCTATCTTACAACTTACAAGTTTTATGTATTTTCCTTTTATCAATCAGACAACACATTCGCAATCACATTAATCACATATCACTAAATTCCTAATCCTACAAATTTAGTAATACATAATCAGATAAAAGTCATAAAACATAAATAAAAAACTTAGCAATTCGGCCATACCTAGAGTTGGAGGACTGGAGAAGTAAGGACTAAGGAGTACTGGAGGCGACTCAGGCGAGGAGTCAAGGACCACGGAGACAGGCTCTTGCTAGCGGTGGCGGCACGGGGCAGCAGCGCAGGCGATGGTCGATGTCCTGAAGTCCTGATGGTTTGGGTCTCTGGGAGATTGGGACTTAAGATTTGAGAAGGAAAACTAAAGGAAATCAAGGAATTAGATTGAGATTAGAGAGTGAGACTGTAAGAGAATCAGAGCAACTGAGGACTTGAGGAAGGTGTTTATATATCACTGTAAGACCTACTATAGTTTATATATATAGGAAGCTGTTTTTTTCGCGGGCTTAGACTCAGCTCAGGTGAGCCCAGGCTGGATCCGCCCCTGGTTGAGAGTTGTCGAGGTTTTTCGAGACGCGGTCTGTTGTGTTTGAACTGTTAAGAGAGTTGTGGTTGAGAGAGATGCGAGTTGCTTTATTTATTTATTTTTATTTTGTCCAGTGGGAGATTTAAATTTTGGGTTAAAATGTAGGAGGGAGGTGCATATTGATGGTTCGGAGTGCCAAAAAAAATTAGTACCACAAGCCATCACACAACGTAACAAATATAAGCGTGCTCAAAATTTTAGGTTTCAACATTCCATCCATCAAATTGGACACCTTACAACTTACACCTTACAATTTAGAAAACCTGGCGCCCAAATTTTTATACACATACACCATGTTTTTTTATTAAAACCGTCCTATAGAAAGATGAAAATCAGTTAGGCGACGAAAAATACATAATACATCGTCTGATAGGCGTTGTATGATGCATCTTTCGAGTGTTTTACCAAACATCAGCTCTGATGTCCAAAAGTAAATAGTCTTAAAAATTAGGGCTGGCATGGTATGGTAATTTACCACGATTACCGCAAAACCAACCGAACCAATAATGTTGGTAACCGACATAGTCGGTAACCGACTTCTACGGTACGGTTACCGTACCAACTTAATTTTGGTGGTACGGTATGGTAATTGATTTTAATTACCGTGGTAATTACCGTACCGACCGCAATTTAAATATATAATTAAAATTATATTAAGTCCTTTAATCCTAGCCGTTGATTAAGGGAATTTTAATCCTAGCCGTCTATCGGTATCCTATACTAACCTATCTAACGCGCTGCCAGCCTTCCTCTTTGTCTATTTTTTCTCGAGCTCTTCGCTCCCCTCGACGCGATCAGCGATCTCTCCTCCTCACCGAGCTCTCCGATCTCCTCCTCTCGATCTGTCCTCAGCGATCTCCTCCTCTCGATCTGTCCTTGACCTCAACCTCAAGCCGTTCGACGCGATCTCTCCTCTTCTCAATTTGTCCTCAACGTCTCCAGCTCTCCGATCTCCCTCGACCGCGGTCTCCTCGACAGCTCTCCGATCTCCTCCTCCTCCACCAAGTAATTCCTCTTCCTCTGCTCCCTTGATTTTGGCGTTAATAGGCTGTTGTAGATTGTGAATAATCTGATAATGGTCTAAACTGTATACTGTATGTAATCTCTACCGGTATAATGTATGTAATCAGATTAATGATTACAGTTGTAGATTAATCAGATTTGCTTTTCTGTGTTTCTGTGTAATGGTTATTGATGCAATGGTATGAAGATGCAATGGTTATTGATTTGCTTTTCTGTGTAATTTTGGCATTAATAGGCTGCTAAGGTATCATAGTTGTAGATTGTATTGCTGAGGTATCATACTGCTGAGGTATCACAGTTGTAGTTGTAGAAACTCTGATTTAGGTGAGGATAATGTATATAATTCAAGCTGAAACTCTGATTTGACTAAAAGTCTCAATTGCAAGAGCAGCTTGATCACATAGCTTATGGTCCCATATTCTTCTCCTAAAATGAATAATAAAAACCAAACAATGAAAGCAAACATTAATAGATTTTGGCATTAATAGGTTGCTGAGGTGTCACTGTGATGATATATTGTATGTAATTTGCTTTTTAATTTGCTAAATTGTTGAATTGTTAATTATAGATCGAGGATGGGTCGCCAAAGGATTAGGATGACCGGAAACGCATTAGGGAGGGGCAGGCAAGGTGCACAAGGCAGGGGCAGCCCAGGCGCGCAAGGTGCGATCTCTTTCTCAATTTAGATTCATCTGATGTTTTGTATTTCTGTTTAAATGGTTAGGATTTTTATTGGTTTTTGTTTTTTTCAATTTTCATAGTGGATACACCATTGTCGCACATTCAAAGCAGTAGAACTAGTAGCTCATCTCCATTTGTTCAGTCAACTGCACATGTAGCCCCATTAGGACCTCCCCCTGCCCTTGAACGACCTCCACTCCCTGCCCCTGAACCTCAACATGACTCTCAACCAGAAAGTAGCTCACAACTTTCTTGTGGGAAAAAAGAAAAGAACCTGTCAACAAAAGTCGTCTTTGGGAATACTTTACTCGATGTAGGTTACCAAATGGTGAAATAGATCTAGAATGGTGCAGCTGCAACACTTGTGGTACTGATGTGTTGTGTGCAGTTAGGAGAAATGGGACAAGCTCAATGTTGAACCATGTGAGGAAATGTGAGTCACACCCAATGTTTGGGGAAGCAAACAAGCAAACTTCTGAATCTGATCCTAAACAAGCCAAACTAAACCTAAATAATGTGTCTGGAGGAAAACCTCATAAGTATAATAAAAAGAGGTGTGATGATCTGTGTATAGAGATGATAATCAAGGATGAACTACCCTTTAGGCATGTGGAGAAGGAGGGGTTTAAGGCTTTTGTATATGAATTACAACCGGAGTGGCCGATATTGAATAGAAAGCAGGTTGCTAAGGGTGTATTAGATAAGTTTAATCATGAGAATGCGATTTTGTTAAGTGGCTTGAAGGCAGCAGACACAAGGATTTCGATCACCACAGACACTTGGACATCGATACAAAACATCAAATACATGGTTCTTACAGCTCATTTTATGGATGTTGACTGGAAATTGCACAAAAGAATCATAAACTTTTGTCCAATTGTCAGTCACAAAGGTGATGATATTGGCAGAGCAGTGGAGCAGTGTTTGAGGCAATGGGGGATCTCAAAAGTGTTTTCAATCACTGTCGACAATGCATCTGCTAATGATGTGGCAGTGCAATACATAAAGAAAAGGTTGAGGGGTTACAAGACTTTGATGTTTGATGGTGAATTTTTGCATTTAAGATGTGCTTGCCATATTATTAACTTGATAGTTAAGGATGGTTTGAAGGAATTGGAGAAGGGGATTGCAGCAATATGGAATTGTGAAAAGTATGTTAGGAGCTCATCTGCTAGGCTTGATAAGTTTAGGGAGTTTGCTGTTTTGGAGCAATGCAGGGCTAATGCAAATGTTCCATTGGATGTTGTAACAAGATGGAACAGCACATTTCTTATGTTGCAAGCTGCTTTGAAATATGAAGTTGTTTTTGGGAGGATGGCAGAAGAAGATGTTTTATTTAGAAGCTATTTTGAGGACAAGATTGGACCACCGGATTATGATAACTGGAGGGATGCTGAAGCCTTTTGTTTGTTTTTGAAGAAATTTTATGAAGCTACTATTAGGCTGAGTGCATGGAAATCAGTGACTACAAACATATTATTTGTGGAGATGATTACATTGCAGACTGAGATTGACAGGGCTTGTGACTCTCCTGATCCAGTTTTGAAGAAAGTTGCTGTGTCTATGAAGGTCAAGTTTGACAAGTATTGGGGCAGCTTTGAGGTGTTGAACAAGGTGGTCATGATAGCTAATGTTTTGGACCCGAGATACAAGTTGCAGTGGGCTAAAGTGGCAATGAAAAAAGTAAAAGCAATTCCTCAAGTAATTGAATCCATAGAAGCTGACTTGAAGAAGGTCTTGATGAAGATGTATGATGAATATAAAGGTGAAGAAAATATTGATATGACTAGGCAGGCTTCTGGTAGTGATATGACTGAAATGGAAATTGAAGATTTGGATGAACTCGATGAAGTTAGCAGGGAGATAGCTAGGGAAAGGGTGGCTGAGCAATCTTTGTGCATAAGAAATGAAGTTGATCAATACTTATCCGATAGATATGTCAGTCTTCTATCCAAGGGCTTTGAAATTGCCAAGTGGTGGAAAGGCAATGAGGCAACCTATCCAGTGTTATCAAAGCTGGCCAAGGATATATTTGCTATTCCTTGCTCAACAGTGGCATCTGAAAATGCATTTAGTTTAGGTGATCGAGTTGTTGATCCTTTTAGAGCATCATTGACACCGAGAATGGTGGAGGCCCTTGTGTGCACTAGTGATTGGCTAAGGGCTGATCCACCAAACCTATACAAAGATCCTACAGAAGATGAATTGAATTTTTACTATGAGTTAGAGGAACTTGAGAGAGGTAACTAGACTTTTAACACTGTCAATTGATATGAAATATCATACCTTAATTTTTTTATAACTATGTGAATTACTGAATTTGGTTTCTTTTTTCTTTTTCTTTTTTTTTTGCAGAAACTTTCAATGATGGTCAAGTATTTGATGGACAAACCCCAATAGAGCTTACTGGAAGTTCTGGGCAAAACAGTGTGTAGCAGTCATTGAGGTTTGTTTTTCAGTTGTTTGATGAATTGAAGGGAAACTTATTTTCATTTACTAGTGCAGCGTTGATGATGATGAATTGATGAATATTGAACAATTTATAGTTTTGAACTGTGTTTGTGACTTTGTGGTTGTATAATTCATTTGTATGAACCTTGTTAAGTTGGTTTATAACTCTTTGTTGATTATTTCATATTACATTTTGAAATTATGCACCGGTTCATAGCAGGAGAACTCTAAAAAATTTGGGCCAGGTCTTTTTTTTCATGAAAAAATTGGCCCAATTTAATGTTGGTACATGGCCCAACCATACCGTACCAACATGTACCGTACCGTACCAACATGTCGGTATACCGACTTTGGTGGTTGGTAATGGTAATAGGATTTTGTTTACCGATTATAGTTGGTTGGTAATTGGTAATGGTAAAAAAAAGTTGGTAACCGTACCATGCCAGCCCTATTAAAAATAGCTAAGAAAGTTATTCTTCGTTGCGCTTAATACTAGTCATTTTCAAACCTATAGAGATTTCCACCTTTTTTTTGTTATAATGTAGATGCAAAAGATGTCATATGGGTGTATTATTTACTAAAAAATGATTTTAGTTGCACCTCTAAATTTACTAAATGTACATCCTTTTATTTTTGTTAAATTTTATTTTCTATTTTACTCTAAGAAAAATACAATTTTTTTTGAATTTTTTTTTTCAAAAAATGTTCGTTCAATTTTGATCTTTTCCTCTTTTTTAATTGATATTCACTAAATACATGATTAAATTGTTATTAGTTTTGCCTTTGACGAATTATGAGATGCAATTTGATGAATTAGGGGATGTAATTCATATTGAAATTGAGATGACCCACATAAAAATTGAACATTTGATTACTCAAAGATTCAAGATGCTGGCAAATGGATACTTAGTTCTTGTGCCTTAAGACATTCTTATGAGAAATTCAAAAAAGCTAGAGCATAGATTGTTGGGGAATTTAAAACAATCAAACAAGTGAGACTTAGAAGATTTTTTGATAAGGGAGACTTGAAGATTTGTTAAGGTATATATATGTTTCAGGGAGCATGACCTCTAGATCTCATGAATTTGTTGAATCCCATGAAATCTTTGATTGTGGTTGATATGACCTTCGTCTCCTTAAGCAAGGCAAACCAATGGACCGAAAGCCAACTCCATGAAATGTCATCAATTCACTCTTTTATATCTACAGTTCTTTGTTGCAAGAATCACATTCTTTTCTATTCAATTTTTTTTCTAAATTGAGGGTAAAACGTGAAATAAAATCTTACAAAAATAAAAGGAAGTATATTTTGTTGGTGTGAGTCATACTTTCCTTTTGTATATATTCTGTAATATTTTGTAATTACTATTATTATTAGGATTATCACTTACCTTAGGAAGATATACTTGCCTACTTTGGCTCGGGTGTAATTTGTATATAATTCCTCCTTTGTGAGGTGAATTTAGATCAATCTATATTCAGCCACAATTGTCTCTTGTGTTCATTATATTTGATTTGGTATCAGAGCAGTGATCCGATCTTGGACTCTGACTCTTTGTTCTTTGATTCTTCACCCTTTGTCCTTTTGTTCCTTGTCCTTTGATCCTTGCATCATTGTTGCCCTTGATCTTTGTTATTTAACCTTTCCGCTGCATATTTACCATGACTAAGGATTCCGAAATCTCACCTGTGCTTACAAAAGTTGATAGTGGTGAGAGATCTTATGACTCCAACAAAATCTCTGTCTCTGTTAAAGATGATTCAACTGGCAGCTATGGTGGTGTCAAGCTTAATGGCACCAATTATCGAACTTGGAAGAAGATGATAGAAGCTCACCTTTGGGGGATTGATAAGGTGGGCTATGTTGATGGTTCGATTCCTGAACCACCAATTGAAGCCAACAACTATTTGAAGTGGAAGACTGCTAATGGTTCGGTAACTTCTATTCTTTACAAATCTATGACGGAAGATGTTTCACAAATGATTATGGGATGTAATACAGCTGAAGAAATTTGGGAAAGTCTCAAAGAAATCTACTTCAATGGAACGGATTTTTCCGAGGTTTATGAATTAAGTACTCAAGCAGCTCGGATGACTCAAGATGGGAGACAGGTTGCTGTGTATTTTGCAAAATTGAAGGGGATTTGGCAAGATATTGATCAGATGCGTCCATGTCGCATGAAGTGCCCAGATGATATCAAGATTTATAAGGAAGAGCAAGACCTTATGCGGGTTCATGTCTTCTTAGCTGGCCTAGATCCTATATTTGAGAATGCAAGGAGTGAATTGCTTCGCCGGACTACTACACCTAGTTTGCAGCAAGCTTTTTCTTATATCCGCAAAGATGAAACTTAAAGGGTGGGTACTAGAGGAGTTACCTCTGAAGTTGCAGGTCTTACCAATCATTCAAAGCCTTTCAATTCGTCCAACAATCGGCCATTATCAGGCAATCGGCCTCCTGCTTTGCGTCCTTCTTCTCAAGGTCCTTCTCCCGGGTTCTCTCCAAATGTTATCTGTAATTACTGCAAAAATCCAGGTCACATCAAGGCAAATTGTCATAGGTTGGTTGGCTTTCCAACTAATTACTTTAATAAGCCTCGACCTCAGGACAAATCCAAGGGAAAGGCTGCTGTCCATCTTGTTCAAGATCAAGAGTACTATGCTATGACAGACCCAGACCACACCGACGTTGATGGTAATGGTACCATGTTAGTAAGTCATGGTGGTAATGGTAAGATTGGAGTGGCTTTACAAATTTCTAACTTTACTGGTAGCAATACATGGATTATTGATTCTGGAGCATCTGACCATATGACCTATGATCGTAGTTACTTCCTTTTTCTTAACCCACCTACTATTTCCTCTGTTGTTAATGCCAATGGTGATTCTTTTCCAGTTTTAGGCATAGGGTCTGTTCGTCTCACCCCTTCTCTAACACTACATGATGTTCTTTATGTCCCTGATTTGTCTCACTACCAGGATAAGCACTTTAGCCGACGAAATTTTTTCGTCGGCCTGTTCACAATTTTCGTCGGCTATAATTCGTCGGCTATGCTTATAGCCGACGAAATAAAGTCCGTCGTCGGCTATACTCCAAACCTTAGCCGACGAAATAATATAAAAAATTCGTCGGCTATAATCCAAACCTTAGCCGACGAAATAATATAAAAAATTCGTCGGCTATAATCCAAACCTTAGCCGACGAAATAATATAAAAAATTCGTCGGCTATAATCTAACACTTAGCCGACGAAATAATATTAATATTTCGTCGGCTAAAGTTTTTAAAAATTAAAAATTAAATAGAGAATAGCCGACGAAATTAGCACACTTTCGTCGGCTATGATACTTTTTGCCGACGAAATTAGCACACTTTCGTCGGCTAAAGGTTGTTGGAAAAAAAAAACTAGCATAGCCGACGAAATATGGTAAATTTCGTCGGCTATAGTACTTTTTATACTAGAAACCCAAACAAAATTTATACATTACCATCCAAGCAAGCTGCAAATTACAGAAACAATTTCATAACCAACAACAACACACCATCTAAAGTAACATAAACATTTTGCATTAAATTTTCAATTCATAAATTGTTCATAAACCTAAAAAGTAAATTAATATTTGTTCATAAACCTAAAAAACTAAATAAATAATTGTTCATAAACTTAAAAAACTAAATGAAATCGATATCGTCTAAATCAATATCTGCTCCAGGATGAGGTTGTTGGGGAGGTTGGGGAGGTTGCGGCGGCTGAGGTAAGACAATAGGCGGGGGCATGGGCGGAAGCGGAAGTCCCTGCTGCTGTGCAGCTATAAAATCTTGCATGTACTGGTACATCTGCTGCTGCTGTGTCTGCTGGGCGGCATAGACTGCTACATTGTACTCCTGTAGAGCGGCAGTATATGCTGCTTGGGCGGCTTGTTGTTCCCGTAACATCTGAACTTCCGCCTCAAGCTGAGTCGTTCTGCTGCTGGTCGAGGCTCCTTTTTTCTGAACCCAGGAGTGGTTTTCAGTACCCCCTCGCCCTTCTTTCCCAGGCCCCGACAGTAGAAGTTATTTCCTCGCGGTGGGAAGGCTGTGCCCATGATCCTGGCCCCAACGCTGAGATCCGAACTGTCGATCCGGGACATGGCTTCGGACATGTCTTCCTCTTGCGTGTCAGGCCATGTCTCCCTGACTATAGCAGCCATCACCTCGTCACTAGCCTGCCTCACCCTCGCCTAATTTGATAAGAAAAAAAATTAATTAACATTTTAAAATATATATATATACATATAATTTACTAAATTTTAAAACGTAAAACGACTTACAATATCCTCCTGGGAGTCAGGATATGCCTTCTCGTACGTATAGACGTACTGGTTGACCTCTGGATGTTCCCTGGCCGCCTCCTCCATCAACGATACGAACGGTCTAGAACCGGCATGATGGTTCCTCATGTTGCGTTGCCGGTTTTGAGCGTTCACCTGGGAAACGGCCTACAAAGAAATCAAATTAGTAAAATATTTTAAAACGTATTAAATATAATTCAATATAATAAATAATTATTTTTAATTACCTGTTTATGTGGGTTGTTGAATTTCGATATCAGAAGCCAACGCCACTCGTACTCCCTGAACTGGAACTCAAGGGGGGTGCCGGAACGTTCGTTCCCATGTGTAGTCCAGTGGGTCCGTAACTCGTTCTTCCACTCCTTGTACCTGTAATACGCCAAAAAAATATAAATATTATAAATTATACATAGTTTTTTTTTGTCCTTAACTTTGCAACGTACCTTCCCCCGTGCACAACGTCCGCCCAGGTGTTCCTCAGGTACTCGGGAACGTCAAACCACACCTGCATTTAAACATTTATTAGTTTAGACGTTCATAAATCTACAATGTAATAAATAATGTTAAATATGAAATTTGTTATACTTACCGACATGGCGTTGTGGACCATGTCCTTAACCTCCTGTGGGACCTCGCCCCAGTCTGACCACAACTTAGGGACTCTATCCCTAATAAGCGCTCCCACGCGGCCAGAGTACATCCTCGTCTTGCCGCCCGATACTACGTTCCCATCCTCGTCAGTATCAATGACGATCCTTCCCGATGTACTCACTGTCTTCTCGAGAGCTTTCCCCGTGACCGGACCTCTCTTCTTCCTTGTCGGCTTGGCTCCGACGGTGCCTATCATAAATTGATGATTAGTAAATTAATTTTATTTTAACATTATAACATAACAAATTACTTATATAATCATTACCTGAGGGCGTTGGGGCGGATGCGACGGACTCCGACTCTGTCGCCGACGATAATACCCTCGCAGAAATTAACTCTGTAGCAAACGGCACGAACAGATACACCGCTGATGGGGTCACCATGGGGTCACCTGCGGGGGTAGTGGATAAATCGGCGCCCCTGAGTCATCGACTGCAGGTATTGCCGGTATGAAGCGCGGAAGGAAGAGAAGAGGCGGCGGCATCTGTACCCCGGAAGACCCACCCTCCGATGCACTAGGGCCCGGTGCCGGTGCCCTACGTATCTCAAGCATACGTGGTGCAGACACCTCCGCCTGAGTCGGAGGCCACAGCTGCCTCGAGGAGTGAGGGACGCTGGGCTGCCTGGAGGAGCGCGGTACGCTAGGCTGCCTGGAGGAGCGAGGGGCGTCCTGCTGGCCGGAGGAGCGAGAGGCGCTAGGCTGCCTGGAGGAGCGAGGGGCGTCCGGCTGGCCGGAGGAGCGAGGGGCGCTAGGCGGCCTGGAGGCGGGAGGGTCATCTGGCTGCCTGGAGGAATGTGTCGGCTCCAGAAGAGATGCCTGTCGGGCCGTCATTGGGCCCTGAAACGAACCTCGAGGGTTGCTAGACGTTCCCTCTGACGATTCACCCCGGCCCTTCGAACTCTTTGATCTGCTGAATAATCCTTTCATCCTAAATAATATAATGAATATTTTGTTAAATGCGAGAAATTATAAAAAATCAACAACATTAACAAAAATTTATTTGTATATACCAATTAATATTGTAATATACGCAAATATATTAAATATACTAAATACACTCAAATACACCCAAATACACCCAAATATACACCCAAATACACCCAAATATACACCCAAATTCAGTAAATACACCCAATAACACCCAAATACACCCAAATACACCTAAATACACCCAACTACACACAAATACACCCAAATATACACCCAAATTCAGTAAATACACTCAATAACACCCAAATACACCCAAATACACCTAAATACACCCAACTACACACAAATACACCCAAATATACACCCAAATTCAGTAAATACACCCAATATCACCCAAATACACCCAAATACACCCAAATATACACCCAAATTCAGTAAATACACCCAATATAATTCAACATTATCACAACATAATACAATTCAACATTATCACAATATAATTCAACACAATTCAATATAATGCAATATATTGAAAAAACTAATGAAATTTGTTCTATAATACAATATAAACATGAAATTACATACCTAATTGGTTTGGGAGATGATAGAGGCGGAGTGGAGGCCGGAAACCGTCGAAAATGGCGAAAGAAAATCGAGAGGAGAGGGAGAAAGAGTCCGGCCGAGTGGAGAAAGTGGGTTCTGTCTCGCTGGGTTCGAATATATAGTAAGAACTATAGCCGACGAAATAAAAAATTCGTCGGCTATACTTGGACTTTAGCCGACGACAAAACCCTAATTTCGTCGGCTAAAGTCCAACTATAGCCGACAAAATTTATTTAGTAATTTCGTCGGCTATAGTTCAACTTTTACCCGACGAAATTACTACGAATGTTAGTAATTTCGTCGGCTAAAGTATATTTTATTCATATTTAGTAAGTTCATGCACAATTTATTTGTTTTATCTTGTGAAACGAAAAACCGACCGTCAGATATCATCATTATGTTGAAACATGTGTGAGGGTAAAATTTCAGCATCATCGGACACACGGTCGGGCTCGATCCGCACGGTCAACCCCGTTGGTCAAACCCCTAAACACAAACAAACGGTGATTTGGCCACCTAAATTACGTATTCTGTCCGGACCGTCAACTACAAATAGTTTCATATCGAGGAGACGCAACTAGCGGTATAAAATTTATAAGAAAAAAAACCGTCGGAGATAGGGCGTCCTCTATGGCGAACGAATAGAAAAAATGCAATGACCGCAAGTATTGGCACCGAAACTTATCGGAATTACGTGAAATTTCAACCGTAGACATATTTCATCGTTCCGGTCATATCTTATCTCACGACTTTTTTTTGTTTGAAGCATCTACGTATAGTTTGTTTTTAAAACGGAACATTTACTTAACACTTGGTCAATTAGTTATACAACATTAGTAGACATACTTTGATTGTGACAATCCATCTTGTGAAACGAAAAACCGACCGTCAGATATCATCATTATGTTGAAACATGTGTGAGGGTAAAATTTCAGCATCATCGGACACACGGTCGGGCTCGATCCGCACGGTCAACCCCGTTGGTCAAACCCCTAAACACAAACAAACGGTGATTTGGCCACCTAAATTACGTATTCTGTCCGGACCGTCAACTACAAATAGTTTCATATCGAGGAGATGCAACTAGCGGTATAAAATTTATAAGAAAAAAAACCGTCAGAGATAGGGCGTCCTCTATGGCGAACGAATAGAAAAAATGCAATGACCGCAAGTATTGGCACCGAAACTTATCGGAATTACGTGAAATTTCAACCGTAGACATATTTCATCGTTCCGGTCATATCTTATCTCACGACTTTTTTTTGTTTGAAGCATCTACATATAGTTTGTTTTTAAAACGGAACATTTACTTAACACTTAGTCAATTAGTTATACAACATTAGTAGACATACTTTGATTGTGACAATCCATCTTGTGAAACGAAAAATCGACCGTCAGATATCATCATTATGTTGAAACATGTGTGAGGGTAAAATTTCAGCATCATCGGACACACGGTCGGGCTCGATCCGCACGGTCAACCCCGTTGGTCAAACCCCTAAACACAAACAAACGGTGATTTGGCCACCTAAATTACGTATTCTGTCCGGACCGTCAACTACAAATAGTTTCATATCGAGGAGACGCAACTAGCGGTATAAAATTTATAAGAAAAAAAACCGTCGGAGATAGGGCGTCCTCTATGGCGAACGAATAGAAAAAATGCAATGACCGCAAGTATTGGCACCGAAACTTATCGGAATTACGTGAAATTTCAACCGTAGACATATTTCATCGTTCCGGTCATATCTTATCTCATGACTTTTTTTTGTTTGAAGCATCTACGTATAGTTTGTTTTTAAAACGGAACATTTACTTAACACAGTCAATTAGTTATACAACATTAGTAGGCATACTTTGATTGTGACAATCCATCTTGTGAAACGAAAAACCGACCGTCAGATATCATCATTATGTTGAAACATGTGTGAGGGTAAAATTTCAGCATCATCGGACACACGGTCGGGCTCGATCCGCACGGTCAACCCCGTTGGTCAAACCCCTAAACACAAACAAACGGTGATTTGGCCACCTAAATTACGTATTCTGTCCGGCTCGTCAACTACAAATAGTTTCATATCGAGGAGACGCAACTAGCGGTATAAAATTTATAAGAAAAAAAACCGTCGGAGATAGGGCGTCCTCTATGGCGAACGAATAGAAAAAATGCAATGACCGCAAGTATTGGCACCAAAACTTATCGGAATTACGTGAAATTTCAACCGTAGACATATTTCATTGTTCCGGTCATATCTTATCTCACGACTTTTTTTTGTTTGAAGCATCTACGTATAGTTTGTTTTTAAAACGGAACATTTACTTAACACTTAGTCAATTAGTTATACAACATTAGTAGGCATACTTTGATTGTGACAATCCATCTTGTGAAACGAAAAACCGACCGTCAGATATCATCATTATGTTGAAACATGTGTGAGGGTAAAATTTCAGCATCATCGGACACACGGTCGCGCTCGATCCGCACGGTCAACCCCGTTGGTCAAACCCCTAAACACAAACAAACGGTGATTTGGCCACCTAAATTACGTATTCTGTCCGGACCGTCAACTACAAATAGTTTCATATCGAGGAGACGCAACTAGCGGTATAAATTATTATTTTATTCATTTCACTTTAGCCGACGAAATATTAGGGTATTCGTCGGCTATACTTTAGGGTTTAGGGGTTAGGGTTTAGGGTTTAGCCGACGAAATATTAGGGTATTCGTCGGCTAGGATACTTTTAGCCGACGAAATATGTTGGATTTCGTCGGCTAAAAGTATCTTAGCCGACGAAATATGTTATATTTCGTCGGCTAAAAGTATCTTAGCCGACGAAACATGTTATATTTCGTCGGCTAAAACTATCAAATAGATAAAAAAAACAGTTGGTTTAACCGTACCCATAACAATTTCCTGCATATATAACCTACATTAAGATACATTATGAATTGTAGAGCTTGTACCATATAAAACACATCAAATTGTAGTACAAATTCAAATAACTAAGAAGGCTCGTAATCAGAATCATCCGATGAGTCTTCTTCGGTGTCAGAATTAATTTCCGGTAATCTATGCATTTCTACATCACAAGAGTCGTCGTCTGTTTCTTGATTTGGATCCACATCAATAAGGCGAGCGTCTAAATCACGAATTCAAACCGAACGACCCGGTTTAAAATTATTAAGGCGAATTGTAGAGGAGTCAGGAATATCTATTGCACTGTGTTCTTGATACGCAACATTTTCTTCCTCGTCTTCGGCCTCTCCAAGTGTAGCCGCCCGGTAAATGTTTCGAGGGTGCAAAAGATTGACTACTTTCCACGCGTCACCCTTAACAAGGTCATCAAGATAAAACACTTGTTTCACCGATGTCGCAAAAACAAACGGGTCATCTTCGTAACAGCTTGTGCCAGTGTTCACCGATAAAATCCCGTACTGATCAATCTTCATGCTCTGCGAGCTTCTAGTATCAAACCATCTACACTTGAACAGGTGCACGGTCATGCCTTGCCCATAAACGAGTTCCACCACTGAATCAAGAACACCATAATAATCAACTCCATTCCGGCCACCATGCGCCATAACCCCAGAATTCTGTGTTCTTCGTCTGTTGTCTCTCATTTCACATATAAATTGCACGCCATTGACCTTGCACATCGGGTAAACTCTTGACATTATCGGCTTCATAGCTAGAAGTCTTAGTTCGTGAGACCAATTTGGGTGACCATCAAATTGAATATGGTTCATCTGCAACCAAAGATTCAATGTATTATAAATATGAATAATTATGCAATCAAGGAGACTTGCAACATACAAAATTGGAGAATTACATACCCAATCGCCAAAATAGTTCGCGAACTCCTTGTTGTGGTAGTCGAGATCACCTTGAATGTCTGGACAGTGTAGATGGATGTCTTTCCAGTATTCAACTTCTTGACAGTTAATCAATACCCACCAATGGGCTATGACGAGCTCATGGGGTTGCAACTTGTAGGACTCTGGTAAAATTCCATAAACTTCAACATCATTTGAGACTATGGAAAGGTTAAACTTCGGTTCATCAACCGGCATGGTTTGTGGAGTTTCCTTCAATGCTCCTAGATACAACTTCATGTAGGTGACGCACTCGTGCGCAATATATGCTTCTGCTATACATCCTTCAGGCGCGGATTTGTTAGCCACATAAGCTTTGTAGTCTCCAAGTTGTCTGTAAATAAATAAATTTGTTGTCATATGTTACGATTATACAATGAACATGTACAATAAAAACATTAGGTGTAAAAAACATACCTTTCCATAGGATACATCCAAGTATAGTGTACTGGACCGGTAAGCAACAATTGCTCGGGAAGATGGATCATCAGGTGCGGCATGATGTCAAAAAAATTTGGAGGAAATATTCTCTCAAATTTACACATGATATAAATAATGTCCTGTTGCATTTCCCGGAGATCAGATTTTGTCACTTCCCTTGTGCATAACTTCTGGAAGAATCTTGACAACGCTACTAACGGCTCCACCACCTGACGGGGAAGGAAGGGTCGAATGAAAATAGGGAAGAGACTTTGTAGCAGAATATGACAGTCATGACTCTTTAACCCGTACATTTTATTGTCTCGAATGTTTACACACCGAGCTATATTTCCTGCGTAGCCTGAAGGATACTTCACAGAACTCAACCACCTGAAAATTACGTTCTTCTGTTCAGGCTTCACGGTGTACGGAGCTTGAGACATTTTTTTCTTCCCTTCTTTCAACCACAAATGTCTTCGTATCTCCATTTTTTTAAGATCAACGCGTGCCTTCGGACCGTCTTTCGTCTTTCCCTCCAAGTTCAGCACGGTTCCCACCACACTGTCACACACATTCTTTTCTATGTTCATCACATCTAGGTAGTGCCTGATAAACAACTTACTCCAGTATGGGAGTTCCCAGAATATGCTCTTATGTGTCCAAAATTTATACCTGTCGGGTCTGTCAGGTATTGCCGCCACTATATTGGGATGATTGCTGAGCTGCCCAAAATCATACTCATTAAGCACTGCTAAAATTTCTTCCCCTGTCCATCTTCTAGGAGGCACACCAAGTTCTACAGTCCCATCAAATGCCTTGTCATCGAACCGCCATTCGTGATCATACGGAAGGAGAGTACGGTGACCCAATCTACATATCTTGTTGCAATAACTACTGCTCCCCTTATCGCTTAGGCACTCTGGACAAGCCTTGTATCCCCTAACAACGTTGCCCGACAACATCCCACGAGCAGGAAAATCACTAATGGTACCAACAACCATAGCATGCATCTGGAACATCTCGTGCATGAACTTATCATAAGTGGGATGACCAACGTCCCAAAAAAACTTAAGCTCTTCAATCAAGGGTCTCAAATACACATCGAGACACTTCCCTGGATAACCGGGTCCCGGAATCAACAAACTCAACATATTGTATTCCTTCTTCATGCACATCCATGGAGGAAGATTGTATGGTACCAAAATCACCGGCCATACACTGTATTGAAGACTCATGTTGCCAAAAGGATTGAACCCGTCGGATGAGAGCCTGAGCCTCACATTTCGGACCTCAGACGCAAAATGAGGAAACTCCCTGTCTATATGCTTCCAGGCCTCCCCGTCAGCAGGGTGTATAAGGGTATCTTCGCCTTGCAATTCCCTATCAGCGTGCCATCTCATAGATTTGGCCGTGTGTGATGACATGTACAACCGTTCCAGCCTATCCCTCAACGAGAAATACCGAAGTACCTTCATAGGTTTCCTATTGCCTGCAGGAGTCAACTTATACCTGTCACTCTGACATACTGGACATGTGTCAAGGTCACCAAGGTCATTCCCTTCTGGATCTTTACCCCAGAAGAGAACACAATCATATCTGCATGCATGGATCTTGATGTAGGAAAGCCCAAGATCTTTCAGTATACATCGGACCTTATGATGAGTGGTAGGAAGACGATGACTGTGGGGCAGCATCGAAGCAGTGTACTGTAGATACTCATCAACAGCCTTCACAGTCGATTTTGTCTCAACTTTAATCTTCATAACGTCCATCACACTTTCAAGAACCGTTTTCTGACAACCGGGGTACACAGGGGTCTGTTGGAAAGCAAGTAGTTTGTTGTACCTGTCAATACCAGCAGTGTTGACAACTCTAGGGAAGGGCTGCACCGGGTCAGACATATACGGTCCTTCAGAGCATACACCCCTCTCATAAGGAAACATATCGTTGATGAAGGCCGTTGTTGGATCGTTGGATGTACTGCCCGTCTTAGAAAATTGCCCATGATCATGCGGACCCCTTGATGATGTTTCACCGTGATATATCCAACATGTGTACTTCTCCCAAAACCCATTACTTTGAAGGTGCTGCCAAACCTTGTCAATTGGAAATTGATACATATCGCTGCGACACTGACATTTAGTGCACGGACAATAGAAAATTGTATTCCCTTTAGCATTATTGATCACATATTCAATAAAACTAACAACTCCTTTAGCATATCTTTTGTCCCATTTTGGACGCGAAATCCAACTCTTATCCATATCCTGAGAAAATAACATAATATATATGTATAAACGCTAATTAATTAAATTTACGAATCATTCAATTTATATTATATCTGAGTTAACGTACAATTAATATATATAATAATTACTAATTAATATAATCAAATTAATATATATATATATATATATATATATATATATCAACAACTTCATATATATTATCAAACCCAAATCGATCAGCTCAATCACACTCAAAACACAATATAATCAACTCTAATTAAAACACAATATAATCAACTCTAATTAAAACTCAAAATCAATGTGCATAACGAAAATAAAACTCTTAAATCAACTCAAAAACAAGATATATACATATACGTACCTATATATAGCGCCACAAACTAATTTCGGACAGATTTCGACAACACCCAACAATTTCGCCAACCCCAAAATTTTTTCTCCCGTTTTTTCTTTCAAATCAGCTACTGTCTAGATCTGGAAATATAAAGAATTTTAGCCGACGAAATTATATATATCGTCGGCCAAAGTTTTAAAATTTCGTCGGCTATAGTTCACAGACTATAGCCGACGAAAAAAACTATTTTAGCCGACGACACAACATTTCGTCGGCTAAAGTAGACTTTTAGAAAAATACAATTTTTTTTTCAAAAAATGTTCGTTCAATTTTGATCTTTTCCTCTTTTTTAATTGATATTCACTAAATACATGATTAAATTGTTATTAGTTTTGCCTTTGACGAATTACGAGATGCAATTTGATGAATTAGGGGATGTAATTCATATTGAATTGAGATCACCCACATAAAAATTGAACATTTGATTACTCAAAGATTCAAGATGCTGGCAAATGGATACTTAGTTCTTGTGCCTTAAGACATTCTTATGAGAAATTCAAAAAAGCTAGAGCATAGATTGTGGGGGAATTTAAAACAATCAAACAAGTGAGACTTAGAAGATTTTTTGATAAGGGAGACTTGAAGATTTGTTAAGGTATATATATGTTTCAGGGAGCTAGCATGACCTCTAGATCTCATGAATTTGTTGAATCCCATGAAATCTTTGATTGGGGTTGATATGACCTTCGTCTCCTTAAGCAAGGCAAACCCATGGACCGAAAGCCAACTCCATGAAATGTCATCAATTCACCCTTTTATATCTACAGTTCTTTGTTGCAAGAATCACATTCTTTTCTATTCAATTTTTTTTTCTAAATTGAGGGTAAAACGTGAAATATAATCTTACAAAAATAAAAGGAAGTATATTTAGCAAATTTAGAGGTGTTACTAGAATTCAAAAAAATAAAATAAAGAGAGGGCAGATGCATTTATTATATGATAATAGAAATTATGTAATTGTTATTCATACTTTTGAATCTTATGTACTAATAAATGGATGCATGTTTGACTAATAAAGAAGAATGAAGAAAAAACGCATATATCAGAGTAAAGAAATTGTTTAATTGCAGGATTCGTTTTAAGATTTTCGTTCTCTATATATATCAAAGAGCTAGCCTGCATTCTGTACTGCAAAAGCAAATTAAACCTTAATCAAATTGTATTACATCTCTTCCTGCTGATATGGAGAAGTCTAGAGTATTATCCAACGCAGCTAACTTGGCTTTCTTGGTCATTATTGCATCTTGTGAGTTTTCACATTATGATATTTCTTTTCATAGATCAAGGTTCTAATATGTTCTGCCCAGGCTTGACTGGTATGTAATTAACCAAAGACATGATTATTATGTTCAATTGCAGGTTGCTCATTCTCATTAGCAGCAAGAGAACTAGCACTAGCTGAATTAGAATATGAACCTGCTCCAGTAGATGGTGTGCCACCACAAGATCAAGTACTCGACCAAAAATGTTCAACAGATAAGGACTGCAAAACCTTGCCTGGGTGCATAGTTGGAATGCACAAGTGTGTTAGTGGTACATGTAAATGTCTACCCTTTAAGCCACCACAAGCTCCACCACCTGCTTTTACGATGGGAACAGAAAACCAAAGCTGTACGACTGTCGAGGACTGCGATCACACCATATGCATCAATGAATCTGGAGTGCATCTCCGATGTATTGATGGTGTCTGTAGATGCGTACCTGACGGATCATCTCCGGTAACAAAATCAAAAGCCGGCGATGGATGTCCCGAAACTGATTGCAAGCTTTATTGTGTCGGGGGGTGCCCTGAACGTGTTCAGGATGTATGCCATTGCGTAGTACCACCTAGTTCATTTTAGTCGGTTCTAGACAAAGAATGAGAGAAAATTAATAAAATAATTATCCATAATATGGTTATATCCTGTCCAATTTTACATATTTCCGGACGGCATACTATCGCTGACAGATTCGATTGAAGCGATTGAGGTCATTTATAACAAATTGGCTTTTACTTGGATTTTTATTAATTAAATTTTATTGAATAGTTTAAAATCATTAGATTGAGTACAATAAGATCATATGATGACATCCTTATTTAATATAATGGTTTTAAAACTTAAATTTATGTTAATTGAATTTTATTGAATAATTTAAAACTAGGGTTGCCATTTGGCAGAGAAAGAGAGAATGAAGAAAGAAAACTTTAACTCCAGGGTATTTTCGGAAGTGCCTAGAAAGTAAGTAAAAATAATATCAAACAAATAAAAAGGGTGTGTGGTTAGTAAATTTAGGTATGCAAATTTCAGGATTTTTTAAAAATTTGAAATGAACAATGAATTTGTAAGGATTTGTTAAGAACAAACGATCTAACATAAGCAATAGATATGTATATTTATAAAATGTTAATTTATATAGTCACATAATAATATGATATATCATTATGGATTTTTAGATTAAATGTATATATTTTAGGTACTTTGGATATTGTGTATTTGGCAAAATATCAGAACAAAAAATTAAATAAATGGTGTATTGAGAAATTGATGTGTCTTAAGATTTTAAAAGTGTGTATATAAAATTTCTCTTTTGTAAGATATATTATGTGGAATTGAAAATAAATATTTTAGACCTTATAAATGCCCTACAATGGTACCCCCTTAAAAATTAAAGAGAAGCTTGAAAATTGTTACTAATATGAGTAATATCAATGAACAAAATGTTACTAATTTCAAATGTCCTCTGTGCCGAAGCTACAGCCCTTCGAGCTGGATTACAAGCTGCTTTAATTACTATTTACTACACAAGTTTTCACATATCCAGGTTGAAGGCGCGAGCCACTCTGAAATTCTTATTTATAGCATCAACAACAAGTTCAAAACTTAAAAACCCCACAAATTAGGTGGCCTGAACTGTAGACAAAAGAATTTGATTGGCCCAATGGCGTAGCTAGAAAGTATACGAAGATGGGTCAATCTAGACAAGCTAATTATGTAGGGAGAAAATTTTACTTTGTCAAGGGGCAAAATAAGCCAAATAGCTTACATTACTCTAATATACAAGTGGCCCTATGAATAATTTAGTCGAAAACTAACACTTTCCAGTAAGTTTTCCATAAAAAAGATGGGCAGTTTGGATTAGAACTGATCGGATGAACAGAGTACCAGATATAACAAAAAAACCTACAGCAAAAAAAACAACCCTTTACGCACATTTCGTTATAACAAATCTAGGTTTTAGATTTGTCTCTCACTTCTGACATGTATATCCTTAATTGGTTGCCTTTTGCTTTCTATTAAATTAGAATCAATATTTTCTAAATCATCCAAATCAATCATCAGGGATTCAAAACCGAGAGGAAAGAAGAAGATTGAGAAGTAGCCGATCCACGGTGGCTTAACAACAAGTTCGAAGTGGGAGGAATCAAAGAAAGAAGCAATATGGCTTCAATTAATTTCACAGAATTGAATTCCACAGGTTATGTTCTACAGATGGACACAAACGATAACGTGACCGTATGTTATTTGACAAACACAACCCGCACAGATGGGTTGTGGAGAGCTGAAAACCCTTTGATAAATTCTCTTCATGTACTCGTCGTTCAGCTGGTTCTCATTTTGTTCCTTAATCACCTTCTCGTCTTCCTCCTCAAACCCTTGCGCCAACCACGTATTGTTGCTGATATTCTTGTAAGTGTTGCTCATTCTATGATTTCTATTTATTATGTATCTAGAGTATACGAACAAATCATATCTGTGAGTGACATATAGACTTATAGAGCGTGCCTGCATTGGTTATTGTATGTAGGCTGGCGTTCTGCTAGGTCCATCTTGGATCGGCAAAATCAGTTCGATAAGACAAACTGCACTTTCTTTCAGCAGTTTGTTGACATTAGAGACTATAGCAAACTTGGGATTGGTTTACTACATGTTCCTTCTTGGATTAGAGCTTGATTTCAGACCGGTAGTACGAGCCGGGAAGAAGGCTCTTAGCATCGCCATCGCTGGCATTCTTGTTTCTGTACCCGTCGGCTGTGGCTTGCATTTCTATGTACTGCGGAACAGTAATATCAAGCAGGAGGACCATAACCTTTTATGGATACAAGGACCTTTGTTTTGGGGCATTTCACTCGCCACCACCAACTTTGCTGATCTCGCTCGAATCCTTGCAGATCTGAAGCTCCTACAATCTGAGGTCGGACAGCTTGCTTTGTGTGCAGCTGTTATCTCCGACATGTTCTCAGGGTTTCTTTTTATGATCGCAATGGCTTTCGTTAGTGCTAAATGGTGGTCGATAGGGCTGACGTCAGCTTTCATAGCAATCTTTATCTTTGTGGTTCGTCCAGCTCTCTCATGGGTACTTCACAACACAACCAAAAAGGAAAGCCACAATGAGCTCCATGTCTGCTTCATTCTAAGCTGGATTGTGATATGTGGATTCATAACCGATGCATGTGGTGCACACTCTATGGTGGGAGCTTTTGTGTTGGGCGCTATTATGCCTAAGGAACTAGAGCTCAAGAGCTTCCTTGTAGAAAGAATTGGCAACTTCGTGTCGAGCATGATGATGCCTCTCTTTTATTTGGTTGTTGGGTTAAGGTTCAATGTTGATCGGGTAATGTATGTGAAAGAGGAAGTATCAAATGGAACTACCGAGGTCGATGTCGTGGTGGTTGTTGTTCTGGCTTTTACAGCTAAACTTATTGCCACTTCTATCGCTGCCATGATTAACAAAATTAAACTTGGGGATAGTTTGATTCTTGGAGTCCTCATGAACACCAGAGGCTTAATGGCACTCATTATCCTCAGCTCTGCTCGAGATCTACAGGTACGTACGTACGAAAGCTAGCTTGCTTGTTTACCAAGTACCATTAACATAATTGTGTAGCTGTTTATTACTGAAGTACCACTAACTTGAATATAAACTCATGTAGGTTTTGAATCAGCAAATGTTTGCTATAATGCTGATTATAGTTTGGGGGATCACAATCCCTGTTGGACCTATCCTAGCCTTTACGTACAGGTCCAGCAAACGTCCCAGACGAAACAAACATAGAAACATACAAAGTGTTGGAACTAAGACTAGCACAGATTTTCGGATCCTTGCATGCACTCACCCTTTAACAAACACATCTGGCATGATTGATCTTATTGAGGCTTCCAATCCATTAGAAAAATCATCAATCCATCTATTTGCTGTCCAACTTGTGGAGCTTACCGGCCATGCCTCGGCCATGCTCATTGTGCACGACGCTTGCAAGCCTAGCAAACATCGCAAAGAAGGGGAACAATCGAACTCTGCATCCAATGCTTTTGAAGCCTATGCGTCGCAAAGAGAAAATGTATCTGTGCAAGCACTCACAGTAGTGTCTGCCTACGACACCATGCATGAGGACATATGCAGCTTAGCTGAGGATAAGAATGCTAACCTTGTCATCATCCCGTTCCACAGGAAATCCAACATTGATGATGGGATATTAGAGGATCTGAATCATTCTTTCTTGAGCATCAATAAGAATGTGATTGAAAACTCGCCCTGCACTGTATGTGTCTTTGTGGATCGCGGGCTTGCTGCATATAGAATATTTAGTAACTATGGCAGCGATTATATCTCTGAGAGAGGAGTTAGAGGACACAAGGTTGCCCTGTTATTCCTTGGAGGGCCAGATGATCAAGAGGCATTAGCATATGCACTGAGGATGGCAGGCCATTCTGGGATTCACTTGACGATTTTTCGGCTTACCGTGCGTAGAACATCGACTGCAGACCCGATAAGCCTGGACGAAAATGATAAATCTTTTGCGGAAATGGCAGAAATTCAAAGGCAGAGACAACTTGATAACTTATACATGGATGAGTTCAGGCTTAAGACTATGAACAATACCAATATACGACTATTTGAAGATCAAGTAAATAGTTGGGAAGAAATTCACAACATATTAAGGAACATGGAAGGTGAGTATGCTCTGTGCATGGTGGGGAGAGACCATGGAAGAGCATTACCCTTTGAAGAAACATCAATAGATGACACGGACGATTCTGATGAGCTTGGAGCCCTAGGAGAAGTATTAGTATCTTCGAGATTCATGACGAATACATCAATTTTGATAATAAAGCAGGGCGCCCCTTTGGACGAAAGAAAGATAGAGAACAAAATGGGGCATGTAGAAGAACAGTTTGGTCATACAATTTGGCAGCCTCCCGCCAAAAACACTGCTGAAAATGTAATTCAGACCGATCATTTGTAAACTTGTTAAAGCTATATTTCATTAGATATACATATATCTAGCTAATTAGTAACAATCACATTATGATCTCTGTCCTCTTGTTGTACTCCAATTAATTAAAATAATGATTTTTCGAAAAGAAACTATGAACTTCGTCCCGATTGTTTAGTTTCTGCTATGTTTATGCCGATGCTTAGCTAGCTGCATGCAATAAACATTTGAAAATATTCATTCTCAATGTATAAAAGTTGAGTTACTAGCTCTACTTGCCATGTGTTATGTCTATAAGAAGCAGAATGAATAGTCGAAAAGGCAACATTATACCAAAAAACTTCGAAGAGAGAATTGATGAAGGGAAGTTGAAGGAGGCAAACTCCTGTTTACATTGTGGAAAGAAATATAACCTAAATGGATGAACATAAGGCGGTTCCCCTTCTATCAAGAGTTAGATTTTATCTTACAAATGTTCACGAAACCAGGTTGAAGCACAAAGTAGTAATAGTGCTTAATAAAACAGAAATTGTTTGAAAGAAATTTAATATGACTATGTTTGTGGTAATTTCAGCATTAACGTAAGAGGTGGGTATAATGCTAAGGCGCTTTGACTTGCTTACACTAATTGGGTTAAGTCGAAAGACACCTTACTTGTATGTGTGATAAATTTTATATGTATGGCTATATTTTATGGAAAACATAAGTGAGAATTTTACACGTAAAAAAAGTGTCATTCCAATAAGGGATTCATTTTTTAGACATATATGAAGGATTTGACATTAGACAGACTTTTCGATTACAAAATCATATCTCTACTCTTCACTTTATATGAGTAGATCACTGCTACAAAATTTATTTAAATTTGTGATCGTTAAGGTTTCGAACTAGTTTAAATCAATGAACGTATCAAATCTACCAAACCTGAACCGTTCATGCAAATCGATAATTTAAGCACCTCAATGATCACCAATTTAGATGAAATTTTATAGAAGTAATTGAAACTAAACGGTTAAGAATAAAAAAAATGTAATCGAAAAGTTGTTCTAATGCATAATCCCTTGTATATGTCAAAAAAGGACCCCTTAATACAATGACTTTGTATATATGTATGTGTGTGTATACATTTATTATCCAGAGCGAAGCTTCAGTTTATAATTAAAGTGCAAAGTTTCTTATTTGATTCACTTTTCGGTCATACATCCAAATCTCTTGTTTTGTTTACAGATAATAATGTATAGATCACTTATGCCGAGTTTCATCCAAATTGATTATCGTTAAGCTATCAAATTAGATTAACAAACTATAAATCTGTCTAACTTGAATAACTTGTGTAAATAATGATTACGAAAGTTCAAACGATCATCAAATTAGATGAACGAAACTTTATAAAATATTTTGTTTTTAATGGAGTGACATAGTATTTCAAAGGTACCTAATTTTTTGGTCAATCTCAATAAGTTTCTATTTTTTGACGTTAAAGAAGATAATTTGATTGATCAAATGACCATAACAGTCAAACATAAATAATCCGAAGACCATAAAGTGTAGCTACACCTATGAAAAAAAACAACCTATACTACCAACAATTGCTAAAAGCAATAGTATTATTAACTAGCCTAAAACAAAACAAAGCATAAAATAAAGGAAACAAACAACCAACCCAAGCCATAGACTAACAAAAATATGAAACCACCAGAGCGATTCTTTATATGTCTAAGACCTAATGATGCACGTTTCGTTAAAGTAAACCAGCAAAGGTATCATAAGAGAGACAGCTGTCAAGCAAGGGTTAGTGGCCTACCAAAGCCTAACACCACCTCAAATCCCCATCGATGAAAGTCTAAGAAAACTTATCATCGAATTAAGATATGAAGAAAAAATATTAGACCCCAGTAGGAGCTCACCAGGAGCTACTCTGCCTCATCCTCGAACTCGAGGACTATTTCTGCAGTGGTCATTTTCTGAGCTAGGTGTCTGTAAGAGTCATTTTTGATTTGAGCATGACTAGACAAAAGTTAACCCAAAGAGTTAATCTTGTGTGTGATTCAAAGACAAAAGAAGCATGTAGTGTGAGTGCTAAAGAGCACTGTAGTGAGAGAGAATTAGATTGGTTTTGAGGATTGAAGAATGAAGAACAAAGCTGGGTTTCTTAGAAAAATGGCTGAGTTTTAGAAGAAGAATTGGGAGAATGGGTAAGGCATAAGAGCTTGAGTATTTAGGGAGATTTGGGGTCTGTTGCTTGAAGGATGAAGGCATGAGTGTTTAGGGGCTTTCTAGACTGATTGCATGATGATCTCTACAGCTCCAAGCCTTTCATTTTATACGGAAAATTGTGGGTTTTCTGGGATGAGTTCCAATGTTTTAGCTACAGGGTAATAAGAATCCCCTTCTTGAGCACATAACTTCAGCCTTAAAATCTGGGATGAAGATGTATTGTGTATGACAGGACCCATCCCGAGATTTCCCAGTAAATCCCAGAATGACTCCTGCGGGACCCACCTAAAAGGGTAGTTACCGAAAATTCGACATAATGTCCCCTAATAGTGAGTAACCCTTCACCTAAAAATCCAAGTAAACACAAGCAGTACACTTTTAATTTCATCCCCCTCCTTAGAAAAATCCAACATCTCACAACAACATAACACAATCGCAAACATCTTTCAACTTAATAAATATCCGAAATTCTTAGAATAAAAATGAATAAGTTCCGTACTCTACCCCGAAACATAATAATAATATACCCAGGTTATCAGAGCTCTAATACAAAGGAGGAAAAGGCACTTGTAGGTTTTTAGAAACCTACTAGTGAAAACGGTGTGGAGAGGTAACCACTATGCGCCTCCTAATTTGCTGGCCGAACTCTGCAGTCTGGGCATTTTAAGAAAAACAAAGGCCCAGGGGAGAAACATGTAAAACGTTAGAGTGAGTGGACGAAAATAATACATGAAACGCCAAAAAATTCATCACAATGATTAGAACTAATGTTTCATGCTCTCCCAAAGATTTATTTATTAAAATAACATTTATGCATGCCCACAAATATCAACAATTCCACAAATGCAAGATAACATAACCAAGTGAGGATTATGGGAAGAGAAATATTCACAAACATAATAAGTCTGACCTCTCAGACTAGGGTCGGAGCTAAGAGCTCTAGTAGCGCCCTCACGCTACTCTATGCTAGCTATATAAAATAATACGGTCAACCCTTGAAATATCAACCTGACCTCTCAGGCTTGTCTGTCCTCTCAGACCAGGGTCGGAGCTAAGAGCTCTAGATAATGTGATAACGGTCAACCCTTATAATATCAACCTGACCTCTCAGGCTTGTCTGACCTCTCAGACCAGGGTCGGAGCTAAGAGCTCTAAATAAAGTGGAAATGGTCAACCCTCATAGTGCACTACGTAATTTGCCTGACCTCTCAGGCTAGGGTCGGAGCTAAGAGCTCTAGTAGCGCCCTCACGCTACTCTAGCTAGCATATTCATTGGTCAACCCTTATAATATAATTTCATAATAGTACTTTACTCAATTCTCTTCCCAAAACAAAAGTGAAACTAATCCTCAACATATATACATCCAGCCAAATACACAATCAAGAACCCGAGGAAATTATAATGCTCGAAACAATCGTACAAATCTTGCAAATAAAACAATAATTAGGGCATGCATTCATTTAAAATAAACTGTCCACTCACAGTAAAGGGACTAGCCCTGAGAACGATCCTGTGCCTCCCCGGAACGTAAATCCTCACGTCCTGTTTAATAAAATAAATATGTTAATTATCTCAAATCGTAAAGTCGGGTCTCCGGAGACATTAGTATAAACTCCGTATTAAACTAGCTTAATTCTTGTATACTCTTAGAAATCTTCGGTCAATCCCGACCAACGAGAACATGAAATTCTTTTTCCGCACCGAAACGACGTTTCGAATAATAATCGAAACCTAATCGACTCGGCTATTAATCCCACCTCCACCATGTTTCATATACCTTAATTTCTATATCCAATTACTTCCAATTCTCCACAATTATCATCTTTTACCTCCAAATTAACTTTGAAATATTTTTACCTTTAATCCTAACTCAATTACCAAACTGTCAAAAGTAATTTCTCAAGTAAATGACAGAAATGCCCCTGTGAACAGTGAAATCCGGTCACCGGCCAATTGGCCTCCGACCGGCGATCTCCGGCCATCTTCCGGCTCCTCTCCACCTCCCCTACAACTTCCCTTTACATCACAACAACCAAAACTAACCCTAACACCAACAAATCACAAAGAACAGTAGAAAATTCCCAAAATTTGGAATTCTCGATTGAATCCCTCACCTAGGCTGTAATCGACCGGCGCTCCGACTTTGGGAGGCTCAGAGGTGGCCTGTGGACCGGCTAGGAGCGGCAGGCGACGGCACAGAGGCCTGACCCGACCGGAACCCGAAAACCCAGCAGTTTTTCGGAGGGTCTTCTCTCCCTCCACGCGGCGGCGCTGCCCCAATCCAAACGCTTGCTGAGTTGCTGGACCTCCGGCGAGTCGAGGGAGACCGGTCACGCGCTACACGGCGGCCGGTGGTGGCGGATCCCGTCGAGCACAGTGAAGGCGCTGTGTCGACCCAGAGAAGGACGAAGAAGGAGAAGACAGAAAGAGAAAGTGACGCGAAAAAAGAAAGGAAACCGGATAAAAGGGAAAGTTTCCAAACAAGGAATTTTTTTTTTTTTTTTTTTTTTTTTTTGAAACACAGAACCCCTAAATTTTTCTTCGTTCAAATCCGGAATTTACCCCAATAAAAACCCCGATACTTTTTAAATTATCGTCAACAATTCCGACAGTTAATTTTATTGTTCAAACTTTAATGTCGACACCGTAAATTCCCGGATAACGGAAGGAAGGTAACTCGCAGTGAAATTATAAGATTCGGGGCGTGACAATTCTCCCCCCCTTATAAAAATTTCGTCCTCGAAATTACATACCTGTTACTCAAATAGGTAGGGATACTGATGTCGCATCTGAGCTTCAGGTTCCCAAGTAGCTTCCTCCACCTCATGACTCCTCCACAACACTTTAACAAGAGGAATGGTCTTGTTCCGAAGTACCTGCTCTTTTTGATCAATAATTTGCACCGGTTCCTCTACATAAGTCCAGTCTTTATTCAGACTAACAGGTGGCGCATGCAACACATGGGAAGGATCAGCAATGTACTTCCGAAGCATGGATACGTGAAAGACATTATGGATCTTGGACCACTCAAGAGGTAGATCCAATCGATAGGCAAGTGGGCCAATTCTTTCGAGGATCTCATAAGGACCAATATATCTAGGGCTAAGCTTGCCCTTCTTTCCAAAACGCACCACTCCCTTCCAAGGAGATAATTTCAAGAATACCCAATCACCGACTTGGAATTCCAAGTCCTTCCTGCGGTTATCCGCATAAGTCTTTTGCCTATCTTGAGCCACCTTGAGTCGATCTCTTACCACCTTGATTTTCTCATTGGTCTCAAAGATGATATCCGGGCCACAAAACTCTCTTTCTCCAACTTCATTCCAACATAGGGGAGTACGGCATTGCCTTCCATATAATGCCTCAAATGGTGACATGCCAATGCTAGAGTGGTAGCTATTATTATAAGCAAACTCCATTAACATCAAATTTTTATCCCAACTCCCCCGAAACTGTAGAACACATGACCTCAACATGTCTTCCAAGGTCTGAATGGTCCTCTCTGACTGCCCATCAGTCTGAGGATGAAAAGCAGTACTGAAATGAAGTTGAGTGCCCAATGCTGCCTGCAAAGCTCCCCAAAATTGGGAAACAAACCGTGGATCTCTATCTGACACAATGGATTCTGGAACCCCATGTAGTCTCACTATCTCGTTCACATAAATCTCCGACAACCGATCAAGAGAAAACTTTTTATTAACCGGGAGAAAGTGAGCAGATTTCGTCAAACGATCCACAATCACCCAAACTCCATCATACCCATTACGGGTGCGAGGCAGGCCGAAGACAAAATCCATAGTAATATGGTCCCACTTCCACACCGGAATAGGCAATGGCTCCATCAAACCCGAGGGTTTCTGTCTCTCAGCTTTCACTTGTTGACAAACCAAACACCTGCTAACAAAAGCTGCTATTTCCCTCTTCATATTCGGCCACCAGTAATAATTCTTCAAAGTTCTATACATCTTTGTACTACCTGGATGGGCGGCATAAATGGAACTATGAGCTTCCTCCATAATCTCCCGTTTAAGCTCTTCATTCCTTTTCGGTACACACAACCTGCCCTTAAATAAAAGGGTTCCATCTTTCCTAACCGTAAAGTCCTCTGCTGAGCCCTCCAGAGCCCTCTCAACCAACTGTACAATGGAAGGGTCATTATATTGCGCCTCCCGAACTCTATCAATGAGTACTGGCCTCACACGAAAACTGGCCACCAAAACACCCATTCCATCCACTGTTAAGTCAACACCGGTAGCTCGAAGCTCATAAAGAAGTGGAACCCGAATCATTCTCAAATATGCCAAGGATAAAGAGGGATTGCGACTAAGAGCATCGGCCACCACATTAGCTCTTCCTGGATGGTACTCAATCGAGCAATCATAATCTTTAATTAATTCCATCCATCTCCTTTGACGCATATTTAAATCCCTTTGAGTGAACACATATCGCAAGCTCTTGTGATCAGTGAAAATTTGGCACTTGGCTCCATAAAGGTAATGTCTCCAAATTTTAAGAGCAAACACTACAGCAGCAAGCTCCAAATCATGGGTGGGATAATTTACCTCATGTGTTTTCAATTGTCTAGAAGCATAAGCGATCACTCTCCCATGCTGCATCAATACACCACCCAATCCGTGTTTAGAGGCATCACAATAGACTTCATATTCCCCACTATCATCTGGTAGTGCCAAAACTGGTGCACTAGTCAGACGCTCTTTAAGTTCCTGAAAACTTTGCTCGCACTTGTCAGACCATTCAAACTTAATATCCTTCCGGGTCAATCTTGTAAGTGGAGCAGCAATCTTGGAGAAATCTTGAACGAAGCGACGATAATAACCTGCTAATCCCAAGAAACTCCGAATCTCTGTCACATTGGTGGGTCTACCCCAATTAGCCACTGCAGCTACTTTTTGAGGGTCCACACTAACACCTTCTTCTGACACAATGTGACCCAAGAATCCCACTCTATCCAGCCAAAACTCACATTTGCTAAGTTTTGCATACAGCTGAGCTTCTCTGAGAACTCGCAGAACCGTCCTTAAATGCCTGGCATGCTCCTTCAAGCTTTTGGAGTAAACCAAAATATCATCAATAAACACGATCACAAAACGATCAAGAAATGGACTAAACACCCTATTCATCAAATCCATGAAGGCGGCGGGTGCATTAGTAAGTCCAAATGGCATCACTACGAACTCATAGTGTCCATACCGTGACCGGAATGCAGTCTTGGGAATATCACCTTCCCGAATCCGCAACTGATGATAACCCGATCTCAAATCAATCTTTGAGAAAACAGAGGCTCCCCTCAACTGGTCGAATAAATCATCAATTCGTGGCAAAGGGTATTTATTCTTCACCGTCACTTGATTCAGCTTCCGATAATCCACGCAAAGTCTCATGGTGCCATCCTTCTTCTTAACAAAAAGTACAGGAGCACCCCAAGGAGACGTGCTAGGTTGAATAAAACCCTTGTTCACCAACTCCTGCAATTGAGTTTTTAACTCCTTCAATTCCGCAGGTGCCATTCTATAGGGAGCTTGAGAGATAGGAGCGGTCCCAGGAAGCATTTCGATGGTGAAATCGATCTCTCTTGCTGGCGGTAATCCAGGCAATTCGTCTGGAAATACATCTGGAAACTCCTTTACCACAGGAATGTCTTCCAGGTTCACTTCACCCTTCCTGGTATCTACTACATGTGCCAGGTAGGCTTGGCAACCCTTGTTCAACAATTTCCTAACTGTAACAGCGGATATCACACAGCTTGGGAGAACATTTCTTTCCCCTTGAATGGTGATCTCAGGCTTCCCTGGACTCCTTAACACTACCTCCTTTCGGAAACAATCCACCATCGCCCTATGGGATTCCAAGAAGTCCATCCCCAAGATCACATCGAACTCAACAATATCAAGAGGTATTAGATCAACCTCAAAACCGCAACTCTCTATCAGCACTTCGCAACTCTTAAATACCCAATCTATCTTCATCACATCCCCAGAAGGCAAGGACACGTGCCATTCCCCAGGAAGTGGTGATGACGGCACATTGGCATGTAAGGAAAATCTACTGGACATAAAAGAATGCGACGCTCCAGGGTCTATTAATGTAAAAGCGGGTCGGCCAAAAATGAATAACGTACCAATAATAACATCCGGAGAAGAGCGACCCTCTTGCTGAGTCATGGCATGCAGTCTCGCATGTGTGGCAGGACGGCCTCTACTACCTCTGCTCTGCTGTGTGCCGCCTCTAGTCTGTGTCACAGAGGGGGTACCACTACTAACAGTACCAGAATGCGTCTGCCCCATAGTCTGGGCAGGTGCCAATGCTGTTCCCTGACTCAAGAGAGGACAATCTCTTCTGAAATGACCTGTCTGCCCACACTGATAGCACTGACCATGTACCCACTGACTCTGCTGAAAACTCTGAGACGGTCTCTGACTCTGCTGCGCACTCTGACCTCCAGAAGGCCCACTCTGGCTGCTAGATCCTCTTCTAAACCCCCTAGAGGTCTTCTTGAAGAAGCTCTTAAGTCTCCCTCGGAATCCTGACCCGGATCCTGTGCTGCTATCAAAGCCACTCCCAGCAGAGGATACTGAACTAGACCTCGTCAACAATCTTCTAGCTGGGCCAGAACTCACAGCTCCAACATCTGAACGTCGACCATAAGAAAACTGTTGGGCCTCAAGATTAAGAGCAGCCATCACTGCCTCCATGAATGATGCATATGGTACAGCCATCATCTGTGCAGAGTAGTTACCACCAAGGCCTCTAACAAACTGATAGACCTTATCCTGCTCTGTCTTTACCAACTCAGGAACGTAGTAGGCCAGCTCCCTGAAACGCTGCTCAAACGCTGAAACCGACATGTCATCACTCTTCCTCAAATTTAGAAATTCTTCCCTCATGCGGTTCATGTGTGCTCGGCTGACATAACGCTCCTTAAATTGGGCGGAAAACTGCTCCCAGGACATCTGCTGAGCTGCATCACCCACCCTGCGGCTTACATCAAGCCACCAATGCCAAGCTTCTCTCTCCAGAAACTGCGTAGCTATTGCCACCTTCCTTTCCTCTGGACAATCTACTATGCGGAACATCTTTTCAGTCTCCTCCAACCAACTGAGTGCTTCCATGGGTTCACTAGCATGGGTAAACACCCTAGCACCATGCTTGCGGGCTTTCTCATAGTTAAGCTCAGAACTCATACCAGAGCGGATACCCTGCACTAACCGCTCTAACAAACCCGCTCCCATAGTAGCTGACTCCTCACTTCCTCTTCCAGGAGGAGGAAGAGGGTTTTCTCCTTCCGGTGGAGGGAAAAGATTCTCCCTACGAGCTCGGCCACGTGCTCGGCGCATAATTAACCTGAAACCAAGATGTTTAGTACCATGTATCACACATAATACCGTAATAGCTACTGCAAATACCTGATGATCACTTCGTATCTTAAGCATAAATGCTGATGGATCCGCCGCGGTCGGTCCATCACTCTATAGATACTAGTTTCACACAAGGCATAAGCAGTGACATTTAGAAAAGGAATCGAATAACCTAGTGCTCTGATACCAATGACAGGACCCATCCCGAGATTTCCCAGTAAATCCCAGAATGACTCCTGCGGGACCCACCTAAAAGGGTAGTTACCGAAAATTCGACATAATGTCCCCTAATAGTGAGTAACCCTTCACCTAAAAATCCAAGTAAACACAAGCAGTACACTTTTAATTTCATCCCCCTCCTTAGAAAAATCCAACATCTCACAACAACATAACACAATCGCAAACATCTTTCAACTTAATAAATATCCGAAATTCTTAGAATAAAAATGAATAAGTTCCGTACTCTACCCCGAAACATAATAATAATATACCCAGGTTATCAGAGCTCTAATACAAAGGAGGAAAAGGCACTTGTAGGTTTTTAGAAACCTACTAGTGAAAACGGTGTGGAGAGGTAACCACTATGCGCCTCCTAATTTGCTGGCCGAACTCTGCAGTCTGGGCATTTTAAGAAAAACAAAGGCCCAGGGGAGAAACATGTAAAACGTTAGAGTGAGTGGACGAAAATAATACATGAAACGCCAAAAAATTCATCACAATGATTAGAACTAATGTTTCATGCTCTCCCAAAGATTTATTTATTAAAATAACATTTATGCATGCCCACAAATATCAACAATTCCACAAATGCAAGATAACATAACCAAGTGAGGATTATGGGAAGAGAAATATTCACAAACATAATAAGTCTGACCTCTCAGACTAGGGTCGGAGCTAAGAGCTCTAGTAGCGCCCTCACGCTACTCTATGCTAGCTATATAAAATAATACGGTCAACCCTTGAAATATCAACCTGACCTCTCAGGCTTGTCTGTCCTCTCAGACCAGGGTCGGAGCTAAGAGCTCTAGATAATGTGATAACGGTCAACCCTTATAATATCAACCTGACCTCTCAGGCTTGTCTGACCTCTCAGACCAGGGTCGGAGCTAAGAGCTCTAAATAAAGTGGAAATGGTCAACCCTCATAGTGCACTACGTAATTTGCCTGACCTCTCAGGCTAGGGTCGGAGCTAAGAGCTCTAGTAGCGCCCTCACGCTACTCTAGCTAGCATATTCATTGGTCAACCCTTATAATATAATTTCATAATAGTACTTTACTCAATTCTCTTCCCAAAACAAAAGTGAAACTAATCCTCAACATATATACATCCAGCCAAATACACAATCAAGAACCCGAGGAAATTATAATGCTCGAAACAATCGTACAAATCTTGCAAATAAAACAATAATTAGGGCATGCATTCATTTAAAATAAACTGTCCACTCACAGTAAAGGGACTAGCCCTGAGAACGATCCTGTGCCTCCCCGGAACGTAAATCCTCACGTCCTGTTTAATAAAATAAATATGTTAATTATCTCAAATCGTAAAGTCGGGTCTCCGGAGACATTAGTATAAACTCCGTATTAAACTAGCTTAATTCTTGTATACTCTTAGAAATCTTCGGTCAATCCCGACCAACGAGAACATGAAATTCTTTTTCCGCACCGAAACGACGTTTCGAATAATAATCGAAACCTAATCGACTCGGCTATTAATCCCACCTCCACCATGTTTCATATACCTTAATTTCTATATCCAATTACTTCCAATTCTCCACAATTATCATCTTTTACCTCCAAATTAACTTTGAAATATTTTTACCTTTAATCCTAACTCAATTACCAAACTGTCAAAAGTAATTTCTCAAGTAAATGACAGAAATGCCCCTGTGAACAGTGAAATCCGGTCACCGGCCAATTGGCCTCCGACCGGCGATCTCCGGCCATCTTCCGGCTCCTCTCCACCTCCCCTACAACTTCCCTTTACATCACAACAACCAAAACTAACCCTAACACCAACAAATCACAAAGAACAGTAGAAAATTCCCAAAATTTGGAATTCTCGATTGAATCCCTCACCTAGGCTGTAATCGACCGGCGCTCCGACTTTGGGAGGCTCAGAGGTGGCCTGTGGACCGGCTAGGAGCGGCAGGCGACGGCACAGAGGCCTGACCCGACCGGAACCCGAAAACCCAGCAGTTTTTCGGAGGGTCTTCTCTCCCTCCACGCGGCGGCGCTGCCCCAATCCAAACGCTTGCTGAGTTGCTGGACCTCCGGCGAGTCGAGGGAGACCGGTCACGCGCTACACGGCGGCCGGTGGTGGCGGATCCCGTCGAGCACAGTGAAGGCGCTGTGTCGACCCAGAGAAGGACGAAGAAGGAGAAGACAGAAAGAGAAAGTGACGCGAAAAAAGAAAGGAAACCGGATAAAAGGGAAAGTTTCCAAACAAGGAATTTTTTTTTTTTTTTTTTTTTTTTTGAAACACAGAACCCCTAAATTTTTCTTCGTTCAAATCCGGAATTTACCCCAATAAAAACCCCGATACTTTTTAAATTATCGTCAACAATTCCGACAGTTAATTTTATTGTTCAAACTTTAATGTCGACACCGTAAATTCCCGGATAACGGAAGGAAGGTAACTCGCAGTGAAATTATAAGATTCGGGGCGTGACAGTGTAGAGCTGCGGTGAACAAGGAAAGAAAGTATTTTGACTGTTGGGTAAAGCCGCGGGGACAGTGAAGAAAATTTTCTAAATACTGGGCAAAATTGCGGGGACAATGAAAAAAGTCTACTGACTGCTGGATAAAGCTGCGGGGAACTGGTTTGATGGTTGTTTTGCCGACAAGGATGAGTAAAGAAAAAGGGATTGAGCTTTTTCTTAATGGCCTGAGAAGAAGAAAATGAAGAAGCTTGGGCTTAGTCTTATAAAGGAATAAGAAGTAATGAGCTTTGGGTTTATAAGTCTTCTTTTGGGTTTGTATTGTAGTCCAATTCTCCTTTTCACCAATTTTGCCACCGATTTAAGTCGTTGAGCTTGGGTTCAGGGCCCAAGACCGGCACAATTTAACGTTAGACCGGTAAATGAGCGTTATGTACCTCCGTGATCTTCCACACCATAACCACGTCTACAAGCCCCAAAGGTGCTTGTATGTGGCTTGGGCCTACATCAATGCATGGATATGCTCGTTCGACGTGTTAAATCGAAGATTTCATCTAAGATTGCATGAGTTACCGTGTGACGCATCATTAGTTAATTACGTGATTTTTCAGGTATCAACAATGCCACAGAATCTGATAGTTCAGAAGCTCCCCCAACGGTCGAATATTTTCGATTTAATAAACTGAAACTTGGTGATCAAAATTAAAATAACTGAAACCGAAAAATACTGAAAAAGTTGGTTTTGTTTTTGGTAAATACCGAATTTACCGAAATGTTAGTTATTTAAACACTTATATTTGCAAATAAGGTTAACCACTATGATTAGAGTACACACGTTACCAAAAATATATAATTTTTCTACCTTAGCCGTATTTCACTATACTGATCATATCTTATTTCACATGAGTATTGAAAATTTTGCTTCCTCCATACAATTGGTTCATAAAGACCTACACTTGCAAAGAACCTACTAAACAAATTGTACTAACATATTATGGTTTGTAACATTGAAATTTATAAAATAAAAATTTGTCCGTTCGATTTGGTCAGTCATTTAAATACGACTATAAAACAAATTTCACCTATTTTCAACAATATTTAGAACTTGATCAATGCACTCAACCTTAATATGATATCACTTATTACACGAAAACACTATTATTTAGCCCTTTATGTGTTATTTTGATCGATACTTTTGCTCATAGCCTCTCGTATGAATGAGAAGTAATGTTTCGGTGTAAAAATATTGAGAAATTTACATCCCAATGATATGTCTCCACATGGGGAATCATAAGAATAAATAATATTGACTGATTTGATCAAGACCTAAACGTTACATGCAATATGTGATTTTTCTACCATAGTTATTTTTCACAATATTGATCATATCCTATTTAATAATATTTTCAAAAATTTTGCATACTCTATACGGTTGGTTCACAAAGATGTACACTTGTGTATAATTAACCTACTAAACAAGTTATACCATATTAGTAGACACGTTATGGTGTCAATGACTATATTTTTTTAAAAAATATAGTCTCTATTGTTTCGAACTAGTTTAAATCAATGAACGTATCAAATCTACCAAACCTGAACCGTTCATGCAAATCGCTAATTTAAGCACCTTAATGATCACCAATTTAGATTAAATTTTATAGAAGTAATTGAAACTAAACGGTTAAGAATAAAAAAATGTAATCGAAAAGTTGTTCTAATGCATAATCCCTTGTATATATCAAAAAAAGGACCCCTTAATACAATGACTTTGTATATATGTATGTGTGTGTATACATTTATTATCCAGAGCAAAGCTTCAGTTTAAAATTAAAGTGCAAAGTTTCTTATTTGATTCACTTTTCTGTCATACATCCAAATCTCTCGTTTTGTTTACAGATAATAATGTATAGATCACTCATGCCGAGTTTTATCCAAATTGATTATCGTTAAGCTACCAAATTAGATTAACAGACTATAAATCTGTCTAACTTGAATAACTTGTGTAAATAACGATTACGAAAGTTCAAACGATCATCAAATTAGATGAACAAAACTATATAAAATATTTTGTTTTTAATGGAGTGACATAGTATTTCAAAGTCTCATTTCAAAGGTACCTATTTTTTGGTCAATCTCAATAAGTTTCTATTTTTTTGACGTTAAAGAAGATAAATTCATTGATCAAATGACCATAACAATCAAACACAAATAATCCGAAGACCATAAAGTGCAGCTACACCTATGAAAAAAAGCAACCTATACTGCCAATAATTGCTAAAAGCAATAGTATTATTAACTAGCCTAAAAAAGAAAACAAAGCATAAAATAAAGGAAACAAACAACCAACCCAAGCCATAGACTAACAAAAATATGAAACCACCAGAGCGATTCTTTATATGTCTAAGACTTAATGATGTACGTTTCGTTAAAGTAACCCAGCAAAGGTATCATAAGAGAGACAACTGTTAAGCAAGGGTTAGTGGCCTACCAAAGCCTAACACCACCTCAAATCCCCATCGATGAAAGTCTAAGAAAACCTATCATTGAATTAAGATATGAAGAAAAAAAAATTAGACCCCAGTAGGAGCCCACCAGGAGCTACTCTGCCTCATCCTCGGACTCGAGGCCTATTTCTGCAGTGGTCATTTTCTGAGCTAGGTGTCTGTAAGGGTCATTTTTTTATTTGAGCATGACTAGACTAAAGTTAACCCAAAGAGTTAATCTTGTGTGTGATTCAAAGACAAAATAAGCATGTAGTGTGAGTGCTAAAGAGCACTGCAGTGAGAGAGAATTTGATTGGTTTTGAGGATTGGGGAATGAAGAACAAAGCTGGGTTTCTTAGAAAAATGGCTGAGTTTTGGAAGAAGAATTGGGAGAATGGCTAAGGCATAAGAGCTTGAGTATTTAAGGAGATTTGGGGTGTGTTGCTTGAAGGATGAAGACATGAGTGTTTAGGGGCTTTCTGGACTGATTGCATGATGATCTCTACAGCTCCAAGCCCTTCATTTTATAGGAAAAATTGTGGGTTTTCTAGGATGAGTTCCAATGTTTTAGCTGCAGGGTAATAAGAATCCCCTTTTTAAGCACATAACTTCAGCCTTAAAATTTGGGATGAAGATGTATTGTGTAAAGCTGCGGGGAACAAGGAAAGAAAGTATTTTGACTGCTGGGTAAAGCCGCGGGTACAGTGAAGAAAGTTTTCTAAATACTGGGCAAAATTGCGGGGACAATGAAGAAAGTCTACTGACTGCTGGGTAAAGCTGCAGGGAGCTGGTCTGATGGTTGTTTTGCCAACAAGGATGAGTAAAGAAAAAGGGATTTTGCTTTTTCTTAATGGCCTGAGAAGAAGAAAATGAAGGAAGCTTGGGCTTAGTCTTATAAAGGAATAAGAAGTAATGGGCTTTGGGTTTGTAAGTCTTCTTTCTGGTTTGTATTGTAGTCCAATTCTCTTTTTCATCAATTTTGTCACCGATTTAAGTCGTTCAGCTTGGGTTCAGGGCCCAAGACCGGCACATTTTAACGTTAGACCGGTAAAGGAGCGTTATGTGCCTACGTGATCTTCCACACCATAACCACGTCTACAAGTCCCAAAGGTGCTTGTATGTGGCTTGGGCCTACATCAATGCATGGATATGCTTGTTCGACGTGTTAAATCGAAGATTTCATCTAAGATTGCATGAGTTACCGTGTGACGAATCATTAGTTAATTGCGTGATTTTTCGGGTATCAACAATGCCATATAATCTGATAGTTCGGAAGCTCCCCCAACAGTCGTCTTCTTGTTACGAATACCCCGTTGGCAACCTCGACCTCTCTTCTTATAAGTGTTCCCTAAAACCTCTCTGATTGGCACCAGAACTGCCATAGACTCACTCATTTGGGAACTGGATTCCTGTTGTCCCAAATGAAGTGTCTTTCCCAAAACAGGCCTAATAAGCCCATCCTCAGATAAATCCAAATCAGACCCCAACTCCAACTTTCTTTTCAGCCCAGAAAGTCCAATACCATTAGCCTTGGGCACAACAGAATTCGGCCCAACACCAACAACCCTAAGCCCACCTTCTTTGGTCAAGCAACCTGGCTCTGTCAACCCTAGTATGAGACTAGGGTTTCCTGCCGAAAGAAGCGGACAACCTCCGATCGACGCCGCCGATGTTTCACCTCCTACCGTGGCCTCCTCCGGCTCTGACAATAAGGCAACCCAGGCTCGCACAACCAAATCCTTCTCCCCTTTTGACAGGAGTTTCGAACTCTCCTCCATCTACGATCCCAACATACCAGCAGACTCTGATTCACCTTCGACCACCTCCATCACTGACAACCCGCAAATCAAACCCTTGTCACAAGAACCACCTTCATGGACAAACAAGCCACAATCCCGCCAAATCCCTTGAGCTCTTTCAACCCTAATGCTCACTTTAACAGAAATTTCAGGCGAATATGCAAAATCAAACTCAGCCAGAATACGACAGAGGACATCCATAATAACCCTAATTCGCTGGATCTTCTCCTTCCTCCAGATTGGACCCAGGTCAGCTCTCACAAACTCTCCTAGTTCTACTCCAACACGGCTGAGGACTTGTTGATTTCTCATGGAAAAACGAAGTCCGGCCACCAAGATCCATACCTCAACTTTGTTTAGATCTACTTCTTCCACATGTTTGAGGCCATCGTATTCTGCCAGTAACAGCAGACCGCTGTTAAAAAACCAAGGACCTCCTCCAACCACTCGATCTCTCTTCGCCAGCGAGTGAAACTGAAACACAAAAATTCCGGACTCATCTTCATGAACCAACAACTTCTCCTTCAGGATCACCTTCTGCTCATCCCTATTAGGCATCCTCAAAGGTAAAAATCAGGATCAGAGTCCCCTGCATAGATCGTAGTCTCCACCTCGATCAGCTGGCCGCTTACAAAAACCCTAGCAGAGGTCAAAACCGTACAAAAAAATTGACACTTGACTGAGTGTGGCTAACATACACTAAAGTTAATTTGGGTATGTTTAATTTCTAGATCCATGATTTGTTTCTCAGTTCCTGGTCCATTGTACGTAGGAGCTTTCAATAAGTTTCCATTTTGATTGTGGTACTCAACGAAATAAAAGAATGGAAGGAAATCACTTCAAAAAAATGGAAGAAAATGGGTCAGACTTCTCCTATTACCGGGGCAACTCTTCTTTCCCGATGACTGGACACATTCCCACAGACCACAGTCTCTACGCTCTTTTTTTTTGAAAAATATGAAGAATTGCATTAAACAGAAGTCTCTACGCTCTCTCTGTCTCGCTATAAATATTAAACACACATCCACTCTGATTGACTACTCTCTCTAAACCCATCAACAAAAAGTAGACGCACAGTCGCTCAAAAATGGCTTCCTCTAGCTCTGCTCTCAGGACCATATCTTCCCCCTCCATGAAACTAGCCAACCCTAAATCACTCACTCACTCCCCAACAAACTCACTCCTATCCTTCAAGCTCCGAAACCCACCACCATCATCATCTCTGATGCTGAACTCAAGCTTTTCACTGCCCCAAAGATTATTCACTTGCAGAAGCCAGAGCAGCCCCTCATCAGAGACTGAGAGATCCAGTGAGTACTCTTTACCACACTAGTTTGAGTAGTTTTGGTTTGACCTTCTGGTGACCCTTTTGGTCTATATGTTTTTGATGATTCTGCAGCCAAAGTTCAGGAACTTAATGTGTATGAGATCAATGAGAGGGATCGTGGAAGCCCTGCTATTCTGAAATTGAGTCAGAAACCCGTCAACTCCCTCGGCGACCTCGTCCCCTTCAGTAACAAAGTATGTTCTTCTACCTTTCCTTAAAGTAAACAATACAAAATTTATTGTTACTGGTTGCCTTCTTTTCTGTGATGTTGTAGAGGAATGTTACACATGAATCATGATGGTTAACTATGTATTCAGTAAATTTTCAATTTTTATATCGTTTACTAATAATTAGTTAACGTTCACAATCCTCTGACACATTTTGTCGAATTATTCTGTCAATTTGGTCAGCATATATAGTTGAATTTGGTCAAATAGTTTTAAAACACACACAAGGAACATCTCAGGTCCAATAAAAGTCTGATCTTTGTTCTTCAACCTGTATAGTGCCTTGGTTATTGTAAGTCAAGCTTGCCGTATAGTTCTTATCAATTTTTTTCTGAACTTGTTTTAGTACCTTGATTAATCTTACTCAAGCTTGTCATACAGTACTGATCAATATTTTTGATCAAATGTTTCAGCTAGCTTGTGATGTATATCTGTTATTGAACCCAGTGGCATTCTGTCTCTGCTTTCAGCGTTTATCGATTGGGGGATATTGTAGTGCACTGTAAAGTTAGTTAAACATTGCTAAAATGATGTGCTCTTTTATAGGGTCCCCTGTATTCATGGGATTGACATGTGATATTTACATGCTTACAAAAACAAAATGAGAAATTATGTCCTCAATTTTTGGATTCTTTGTTCCTACTTTATTTTTATTTTTTACTTTTTGTTCGCATTTATGTCCTGACTAATGTTGTGCGTCTCAATTATTAGCTGTACACTGGGGACCTGCAAAAGCGAATTGGAATAACTGCTGGAATATGCATTCTGATTGAAAACAAACCAGAAAAGAAAGGTGATCGCTATGAGGCCATCTACAGCTTCTACTTCGGAGACTATGGGCACATTGCGGTTCAGGGTTCCTATCTAACCTATGAGGAGACTTATCTTGCTGTGACTGGGGGCTCTGGAATCTTTGAGGGTGCTTCCGGCCAGGTAAAGCTGCAGCAGCTTGTTTTCCCCTTCAAGCTTTTCTACACATTTTACCTCAACGGCATTAAGGAGGACCTTCCCAATGAGCTTCTTGGAAAGCCAGTGGATCCCCACCCGGGTGTTGAGCCTAGCCCAGCTGCCAAGGCCTGTGAACCTCATGCCACCATTGCCAATTTCACCAACTGAGTTGGTGATGAATTTTCAGACCAAGAAATAAGGTGGTGATGACTCAATAATGACTGCTGGTGATGCTAGTGCGTTTGTCTTTAGGATTATTGCATTTGTTTTTATTTTGTTGTTCTTTTGCTGGGTTTATTTTGCGCATCTCTTTTGTTGTAGTAGTGGGTTTTGATGAGTGACTATTCCGGAAAAGAATTGAGCAAGCGAAGCATATGAACCTTATTGATAATGATATGATGGTGACACTACAACAATTTATTGTCATTTTCTTGTTGCTGGAAATTGTTAGCAAGAAAGATTCAAGTTATTTTACTAGTGCTTGAAATGGAACCCAAACCTTGAACGTGTTAGAGAGTAGACATCTAGTTAAGCTTGCATCAAGTTTCTCCATTTATCTGACTTTCATCTTGTCACGTATTAAATGGCAGCTCCATTTCTGGTGCTGCATTATAAATGAGATCCGGCTTTTCTAGAATTTTTCTTACTTAGATTTAGTTGGATGATTTAAAACCATTATATTAAATAGAGATGACATCATATAATCATATTGTACTCAATCCAATGGTTTTAAATATGTCTGCCATTCGGTCGGTTTGAATCAGTAATGGGTGTTACCAACTTTAAAACCAAAGCTTTCGGTAATGAAATATGACTACAAAAAAAACAACCAACATTTTTGGTATGAGATAAATCTTACCAAATTCGGTATTTCGGTTTTTGGTATTACCAAAATTTACATCAAATATATTTTATGAATATAACGAAACAATAGAGAAAGAATTTTTTAAAAAAATATAGTCATTGACACCATAACGTGCCTACTAATATGATATATATAACTTGTTTAGTAGGTTAATTATACACAAGTGTAAATCTTTGTGATCGAACCAACCGTATAGAGTATGCAAAATTTTTGAAAATATTATTAAATAGGATATGATCAATATTGTGAAAAATAACTATGGTAGAAAAATCACATATTCCATGTAACGTTTAGGTCTTGATCAAATCAGTCAATATTATTTATTCTTATATGATTCCCCATGGGGAGCCATATCATTGGGATGTAAATTTCTCAATATTTTTACACCGAAGCATTACTTCTCATTCATACGAGAGGCTATGAGCGAAAGTATCGATCAAAATAAGACATAAAGGGATAAATAATAGCGTTTTCGTGTAATAAGTGATATCATATTAAGGTTGAGTGCATTGATCAAGTTCTAAATATTGTTGAAAATAGGTGAAATTTGTTTCATAGTCGTATTTAAATATACTGACCAAATCGAACGGACAAATTTTTATTTTATAAATTTCAATGTTAGAAACCATAATATGTTAGTATAATTTGTTTAGTAGGTTCTTTGCAAGTGTAGGTCTTTATGAACCAATTGTATGGAGGAAGCAAAATTTTCAATACTCATGTGAAATAAGATATGATCAGTATAGTGAAATACGGCTAAGGTAGAAAAATTATATATTCTTGGTAACGTGTGTACTCTAATCATAGTGGTTAACCTTATTTGTAAATATAAGTGTTTAAATAACTAACATTTCGGTAAATTCGGTATTTACCAAAAACAAAACCAACTTTTTTCAGTATTTTTCTGTTTCAGTTATTTTAATTTTGATTACCAAGTTTCAGTTTATTAAATCAAAAATATTCGACCGTTGGGGGAGCTTCTGAACTATCAGATTCTGTGGCATTGTTGATACCTGAAAAATCACGTAATTAACTAATGATTCGTCACACGGTAACTCATGCAATCTTAGATAAAATCTTCGATTTAACACGTCGAACAAGCATATCCATGCATTGATGTAGGCCCAAGCCACATACAAGCACCTTTGGGGCTTGTAGACGTGGTTATGGTGTGGAAGATCACGGAGGCACATAACGCTCGTTTACCGGTCTAACGTTAAATTGTGCCGGTCTTGGGCCCTGAACCCAAGCTCAACGACTTACATCGGTGGCAAAATTGGTGAAAAAGAGAATTGGACTACAATACAAACCCAAAAGAAGACTTATAAACCCAAAGCCCATTACTTCTTATTCCTTTATAAGACTAAGCCCAAGCTTCTTCATTTTCTTCTTCTCAGGCCATTAAGAAAAAGCCCAATCCCTTTTTCTTTACTCATCCTTGTCGGCAAAACAACCATCAAACCAGTTCCCCGCAGCTTTACCCAGCAGTCAGTAGACTTTTTTCATTGTCCCCGCAATTTTTCCCAGTATTTAGAAAATTTTCTTCACTGTCCCCGTGGCTTTACCCAGCAGTCAAAATACTTTCTTTCCTTGTTCACCGCAGCTCTACACAATACATCTTCATCCCAGATTTTAAGGCAGAAGTTATGTGCTCAAGAAGAAGATTCTTATTACCCTGCAGCTAAAACATTGGAACTCATCCCAGAAAACCCACAATTTTCCCTATAAAATGAAAGGCTTGGAGCTGTAGAGATCATCATGCAATCAGTCTAGAAAGCCCCTAAACACTCATGCCTCCATCCTTCAAGCAACAGACCCCAAATCTCCCTAAATACTCAAGCTCTTATGCCTTAGCCATTCTCTCAATTCTTCTTCCAAAACTCAGCCATTTTTCTAAGAAACCCAGCTTTGTTCTTCATTCTCCAATCCTCAAAACCAATCCAATTCTCTCTCACTACAGTGCTCTTTAGCACTCACCCTAATGCTTCTTTTGTCTTTAAATCACACACAAGATTAACTCTTTGGGTTAACTTTAGTCTAGTCATGCTCAAATCAAAAAGGACCCTTACAGGCACCTAGCTCAGAAAATGACCACTGCAGAATTAGGCCTCGAGTCCGAGGATGAGGCAGAGTAGCTCCTGGTGAGTTACTACTTGGGCCTAATATTTTTTCTTCATATCTTAATTCGATGATAAGTTTTCTTAGACTTTCATCGATGGGGATTTGAGGTGGTGTTAGGCTTTGGTAGGCCACTAACCCTTGCTTGACAGTTGTCTCTCTTATGATACCTTTGCTAGGTTACTTTAACGAAACGTACATCATTAGGTCTTAGACATATAAAGAATCGCTCTGGTGGTTTCATATTTTTGTTAGTCTATGGCTTGGGTTGGTTGTTTGTTTCCTTTATTTTATGCTTTGTTTTGTTTTTTAGGCTAGTTAATAATATTATTGCTTTTAGCAATTGTTGGTAGTATAGGTTGCTTTTTTTCATAGGTGTAGCTACACTTTATGGTCTTCGGATTATTTATGTTTGACTGTTATGGTCATTTGATCAATGAAAATATCTTCTTTAACGTCAAAAAATAGAAACTTATTGAGATTGACCAAAAAATTAGGTACCTTTGAAATGAGACTTCGAAATACAATGTCACTCCATTAAAAACAAAATATTTTATAAAGTTTCGTTCATCTAATTTGATGATCGTTTGAACTTTCGTAATCATTATTTACACAAGTTATTCAAGTTAGACAGATTTATAGTCTGTTAATCTAATTTGGTAGCTTAACGATAATCAATTTGGATGAAACTCGGCATAAGTGATCTATACACTATTATCTGTAAACAAAACGAGAGATTTGGATGTATGACCGAAAAGTGAATCAAATAAGAAACTTTGCACTTTAATTATAAACTGAAGCTTCGCTCTGGATAATAAATGTATACACACACATACATATATACAAAGTCATTATATTAAGGGGTCCTTTTTTTGACATATACAAGGGATTATGCATTAGAACAACTTTTCAATTACATTTTTTTTATTCTTAACCGTTTAATTTCAATTACTTCTATAAAATTTCATCTAAATTGGTGATCATTGAGGTGCTTAAATTAGTGATTTGCATGAACGGTTCAGGTTTGGTAGATTTGATACGTTCATTGATTTAAATAAATTTTGTAGCATTGATCTACTCATATAAAGTGAAGAGTAGAGATATGATTTTGTAATCGAAAAGTTGGTCTAATGTCAAATCTTTCATATATGTCTAAAAAATGAATCCCTTATTGGAATCACACTTTTTTTACGTGTAAAATTCTCACTTAAGTTTTCCATAAAATATAGCCATACATATAAAATTTATCACACATACAAGTAAGGTGTCTTTCGAATTAAACCAATTAGTGTAAGCAAGTCAAAGCGCCTTAGCATTAAATCCAAGTCCTCTTACGTTAATGCTGAAATTACCACAAACATAGTCATATTAAATTTCTTTCAAACAATTTCTGTTTTATTAAGCACTATTACTACTTTGTGCTTCAACCTGGTTTCGTGAACATTTGTAAGATAAAATCTAACTCTTGATAGAAGGGGAACCGCCTTATGTTCATCCATTTAGGTTATATTTCTTTCCACAATGTAAACAGGAGTTTGCCTCCTTCAACTTCCCTTCATCAATTCTCTCTTCGAAGTTTTTTGGTATAATGTTGCCTTTTCGACTATTCATTCTGCTTCTTATAGACATAACACATGGCAAGTAGAGCTAGTAACTCAACTTTTATACATTGAGAATGAATATTTTCAAATGTTTATTGCATGCAGCTAGCTAAGCATCGGCATAAACATAGCAGAAACTAAACAATCGGGACGAAGTTCATAGTTTCTTTTCGAAAAATCATTATTTTAATTAATTGGAGTACAACAAGAGGACAGAGATCATAATGTGATTGTTACTAATTAGCTAGATATATGTATATCTAATGAAATATAGCTTTAACAAGTTTACAAATGATCGGTCTGAATTACATTTTCAGCAGTGTTTTTGGCGGGAGGCTGCCAAATTGTATGACCAAACTGTTCTTCTACATGCCCCATTTTGTTCTCTATCTTTCTTTCGTCCAAAGGGGCGCCCTGCTTTATTATCAAAATTGATGTATTCGTCATGAATCTCGAAGATACTAATACTTCTCCTAGGGCTCCAAGCTCATCAGAATCGTCCGTGTCATCTATTGATGTTTCTTCAAAGGGTAATGCTCTTCCATGGTCTCTCCCCACCATGCACAGAGCATACTCACCTTCCATGTTCCTTAATATGTTGTGAATTTCTTCCCAACTATTTACTTGATCTTCAAATAGTCGTATATTGGTATTGTTCATAGTCTTAAGCCTGAACTCATCCATGTATAAGTTATCAAGTTGTCTCTGCCTTTGAATTTCTGCCATTTCCGCAAAAGATTTATCATTTTCGTCCAGGCTTATCGGGTCTGCAGTCGATGTTCTACGCACGGTAAGCCGAAAAATCGTCAAGTGAATCCCAGAATGGCCTGCCATCCTCAGTGCATATGCTAATGCCTCTTGATCATCTGGCCCTCCAAGGAATAACAGGGCAACCTTGTGTCCTCTAACTCCTCTCTCAGAGATATAATCGCTGCCATAGTTACTAAATATTCTATATGCAGCAAGCCCGCGATCCACAAAGACACATACAGTGCAGGGCGAGTTTTCAATCACATTCTTATTGATGCTCAAGAAAGAATGATTCAGATCCTCTAATATCCCATCATCAATGTTGGATTTCCTGTGGAACGGGATGATGACAAGGTTAGCATTCTTATCCTCAGCTAAGCTGCATATGTCCTCATGCATGGTGTCGTAGGCAGACACTACTGTGAGTGCTTGCACAGATACATTTTCTCTTTGCGACGCATAGGCTTCAAAAGCATTGGATGCAGAGTTCGATTGTTCCCCTTCTTTGCGATGTTTGCTAGGCTTGCAAGCGTCGTGCACAATGAGCATGGCCGAGGCATGGCCGGTAAGCTCCACAAGTTGGACAGCAAATAGATGGATTGATGATTTTTCTAATGGATTGGAAGCCTCAATAAGATCAATCATGCCAGATGTGTTTGTTAAAGGGTGAGTGCATGCAAGGATCCGAAAATCTGTGCTAGTCTTAGTTCCAACACTTTGTATGTTTCTATGTTTGTTTCGTCTGGGACGTTTGCTGGACCTGTACGTAAAGGCTAGGATAGGTCCAACAGGGATTGTGATCCCCCAAACTATAATCAGCATTATAGCAAACATTTGCTGATTCAAAACCTACATGAGTTTATATTCAAGTTAGTGGTACTTCAGTAATAAACAGCTACACAATTATGTTAATGGTACTTGGTAAACAAGCAAGCTAGCTTTCGTACGTACGTACCTGTAGATCTCGAGCAGAGCTGAGGATAATGAGTGCCATTAAGCCTCTGGTGTTCATGAGGACTCCAAGAATCAAACTATCCCCAAGTTTAATTTTGTTAATCATGGCAGCGATAGAAGTGGCAATAAGTTTAGCTGTAAAAGCCAGAACAACAACCACCACGACATCGACCTCGGTAGTTCCATTTGATACTTCCTCTTTCACATACATTACCCGATCAACATTGAACCTTAACCCAACAACCAAATAAAAGAGAGGCATCATCATGCTCGACACGAAGTTGCCAATTCTTTCTACAAGGAAGCTCTTGAGCTCTAGTTCCTTAGGCATAATAGCGCCCAACACAAAAGCTCCCACCATAGAGTGTGCACCACATGCATCGGTTATGAATCCACATATCACAATCCAGCTTAGAATGAAGCAGACATGGAGCTCATTGTGGCTTTCCTTTTTGGTTGTGTTGTGAAGTACCCATGAGAGAGCTGGACGAACCACAAAGATAAAGATTGCTATGAAAGCTGACGTCAGCCCTATCGACCACCATTTAGCACTAACGAAAGCCATTGCGATCATAAAAAGAAACCCTGAGAACATGTCGGAGATAACAGCTGCACACAAAGCAAGCTGTCCGACCTCAGATTGTAGGAGCTTCAGATCTGCAAGGATTCGAGCGAGATCAGCAAAGTTGGTGGTGGCGAGTGAAATGCCCCAAAACAAAGGTCCTTGTATCCATAAAAGGTTATGGTCCTCCTGCTTGATATTACTGTTCCGCAGTACATAGAAATGCAAGCCACAGCCGACGGGTACAGAAACAAGAATGCCAGCGATGGCGATGCTAAGAGCCTTCTTCCCGGCTCGTACTACCGGTCTGAAATCAAGCTCTAATCCAAGAAGGAACATGTAGTAAACCAATCCCAAGTTTGCTATAGTCTCTAATGTCAACAAACTGCTGAAAGAAAGTGCAGTTTGTCTTATCGAACTGATTTTGCCGATCCAAGATGGACCTAGCAGAACGCCAGCCTACATACAATAACCAATGCAGGCACGCTCTATAAGTCTATATGTCACTCACAGATATGATTTGTTCGTATACTCTAGATACATAATAAATAGAAATCATAGAATGAGCAACACTTACAAGAATATCAGCAACAATACGTGGTTGGCGCAAGGGTTTGAGGAGGAAGACGAGAAGGTGATTAAGGAACAAAATGAGAACCAGCTGAACGACGAGTACATGAAGAGAATTTATCAAAGGGTTTTCAGCTCTCCACAACCCATCTGTGCGGGTTGTGTTTGTCAAATAACATACGGTCACGTTATCGTTTGTGTCCATCTGTAGAACATAACCTGTGGAATTCAATTCTGTGAAATTAATTGAAGCCATATTGCTTCTTTCTTTGATTCCTCCCACTTCGAACTTGTTGTTAAGCCACCGTGGATCGGCTACTTCTCAATCTTCTTCTTTCCTCTCGGTTTTGAATCCCTGATGATTGATTTGGATGATTTAGAAAATATTGATTCTAATTTAATAGAAAGCAAAAGGCAACCAATTAAGGATATACATGTCAGAAGTGAGAGACAAATCTAAAACCTAGATTTGTTATAACGAAATGTGCGTAAAGGGTTGTTTTTTTTGCTGTAGGTTTTTTTGTTATATCTGGTACTCTGTTCATCCGATCAGTTCTAATCCAAACTGCCCATCTTTTTTATGGAAAACTTACTGGAAAGTGTTAGTTTTCGACTAAATTATTCATAGGGCCACTTGTATATTAGAGTAATGTAAGCTATTTGGCTTATTTTGCCCCTTGACAAAGTAAAATTTTCTCCCTACATAATTAGCTTGTCTAGATTGACCCATCTTCGTATACTTTCTAGCTACGCCATTGGGCCAATCAAATTCTTTTGTCTACAGTTCAGGCCACCTAATTTGTGGGGTTTTTAAGTTTTGAACTTGTTGTTGATGCTATAAATAAGAATTTCAGAGTGGCTCGCGCCTTCAACCTGGATATGTGAAAACTTGTGTAGTAAATAGTAATTAAAGCAGCTTGTAATCCAGCTCGAAGGGCTGTAGCTTCGGCACAGAGGACATTTGAAATTAGTAACATTTTGTTCATTGATATTACTCATATTAGTAACAATTTTCAAGCTTCTCTTTAATTTTTAAGGGGGTACCATTGTAGGGCATTTATAAGGTCTAAAATATTTATTTTCAATTCCACATAATATATCTTACAAAAGAGAAATTTTATATACACACTTTTAAAATCTTAAGACACATCAATTTCTCAATACACCATTTATTTAATTTTTTGTTCTGATATTTTGCCAAATACACAATATCCAAAGTACCTAAAATACATTTAATCTAAAAATCCATAATGATATATCATATTATTATGTGACTATATAAATTAACATTTTATAAATATACATATCTATTGCTTATGTTAGATCGTTTGTTCTTAACAAATCCTTACAAATTCATTGTTCATTTCAAATTTTTAAAAAATCCTGAAATTTGCATACCTAAATTTACTAACCACACACCCTTTTTATTTGTTTGATATTATTTTTACTTACTTTCTAGGCACTTCCGAAAATACCCTGGAGTTAAAGTTTTCTTTCTTCATTCTCTCTTTCTCTGCCAAATGGCAACCCTAGTTTTAAATTATTCAATAAAATTCAATTAACATAAATTTAAGTTTTAAAACCATTATATTGAATAAGGATGTCATCATATGATCTTATTGTACTCAATCTAATGATTTTAAACTATTCAATAAAATTTAATTAATAAAAATCCAAGTAAAAGCCAATTTGTTATAAATGACCTCAATCGCTTCAATCGAATCTGTCAGCGATAGTATGCCGTCCGGAAATATGTAAAATTGGACAGGATATAACCATATTATGGATAATTATTTTATTAATTTTCTCTCATTCTTTGTCTAGAACCGACTAAAATGAACTAGGTGGTACTACGCAATGGCATACATCCTGAACACGTTCAGGGCACCCCCCGACACAATAAAGCTTGCAATCAGTTTCGGGACATCCATCGCCGGCTTTTGATTTTGTTACCGGAGATGATCCGTCAGGTACGCATCTACAGACACCATCAATACATCGGAGATGCACTCCAGATTCATTGATGCATATGGTGTGATCGCAGTCCTCGACAGTCGTACAGCTTTGGTTTTCTGTTCCCATCGTAAAAGCAGGTGGTGGAGCTTGTGGTGGCTTAAAGGGTAGACATTTACATGTACCACTAACACACTTGTGCATTCCAACTATGCACCCAGGCAAGGTTTTGCAGTCCTTATCTGTTGAACATTTTTGGTCGAGTACTTGATCTTGTGGTGGCACACCATCTACTGGAGCAGGTTCATATTCTAATTCAGCTAGTGCTAGTTCTCTTGCTGCTAATGAGAATGAGCAACCTGCAATTGAACATAATAATCATGTCTTTGGTTAATTACATACCAGTCAAGCCTGGGCAGAACATATTAGAACCTTGATCTATGAAAAGAAATATCATAATGTGAAAACTCACAAGATGCAATAATGACCAAGAAAGCCAAGTTAGCTGCGTTGGATAATACTCTAGACTTCTCCATATCAGCAGGAAGAGATGTAATACAATTTGATTAAGGTTTAATTTGCTTTTGCAGTACAGAATGCAGGCTAGCTCTTTGATATATATAGAGAACGAAAATCTTAAAACGAATCCTGCAATTAAACAATTTCTTTACTCTGATATATGCGTTTTTTCTTCATTCTTCTTTATTAGTCAAACATGCATCCATTTATTAGTACATAAGATTCAAAAGTATGAATAACAATTACATAATTTCTATTATCATATAATAAATGCATCTGCCCTCTCTTTATTTTATTTTTTTGAATTCTAGTAACACCTCTAAATTTGCTAAATATACTTCCTTTTATTTTTGTAAGATTATATTTCACGTTTTACCCTCAATTTAGAAAAAAAATTGAATAGAAAAGAATGTGATTCTTGCAACAAAGAACTGTAGATATAAAAGGGTGAATTGATGACATTTCATGGAGTTGGCTTTCGGTCCATGGGTTTGCCTTGCTTAAGGAGACGAAGGTCATATCAACCCCAATCAAAGATTTCATGGGATTCAACAAATTCATGAGATCTAGAGGTCATGCTAGCTCCCTGAAACATATATATACCTTAACAAATCTTCAAGTCTCCCTTATCAAAAAATCTTCTAAGTCTCACTTGTTTGATTGTTTTAAATTCCCCCACAATCTATGCTCTAGCTTTTTTGAATTTCTCATAAGAATGTCTTAAGGCACAAGAACTAAGTATCCATTTGCCAGCATCTTGAATCTTTGAGTAATCAAATGTTCAATTTTTATGTGGGTGATCTCAATTCAATATGAATTACATCCCCTAATTCATCAAATTGCATCTCGTAATTCGTCAAAGGCAAAACTAATAACAATTTAATCATGTATTTAGTGAATATCAATTAAAAAAGAGGAAAAGATCAAAATTGAACGAACATTTTTTGAAAAAAAAATTGTATTTTTCTTACAGTAAAATAGAAAATAAAATTTAACAAAAATAAAAGGATGTACATTTAGTAAATTTGGAGGTGCAACTAAAATCATTTTTAGTAAATAATACACCCATATGACATCTTTTGCATCTACATTATAACAAAAAAAGGTGGAAATCTCTATAGGTTTGAAAATGACTAGTATTAAGCGCAACGAAGAATAACTTTCTTAGCTATTTTTAAGACTATTTACTTTTGGACATCAGAGCTGATGTTTGGTAAAACACTCGAAAGATGCATCATACAACGCCTATCAGACGATGTATTATGTATTTTTCGTCGCCTAACTGATTTTCATCTTTCTATAGGACGGTTTTAACAAAAAAACATGGTGTTTGTATAAAAATTTGGGCGCCAGGTTTTCTAAATTGTAAGGTGTAAGTTGTAAGGTGTCCAATTTGATGGATGGAATGTTGAAACCTAAAATTTTGAGCACGCTTATATTTGTTACGTTGTGTGATGGCTTGTGGTACTAATTTTTTTTGGCACTCCGAACCATCAATATGCACCTCCCTCCTACATTTTAACCCAAAATTTAATGCTCCCACTCGACAAAATAAAAATAAATAAATAAAGCAACTTGCATCTCTCTCAACCACAACAGACCGCGTCTCACAAAACCTCGACAACTCTCAACCAGAGACCCAAACCATCAAGACTTCAGGACATCGAGAATCGCCTGCGCTGCTGCGCCGTGCCTAGCCGTGCCGCCACCGCTAGCAAGAGCCTGTCTCCGTGGTCCTTGACTCCTCGCCTGAGTCGCCTCCAGTACTCCTTAGTCCTTACTTCTCCAGTTCACCAACTCCAGGTATGGCCAAATTGCTAAGTTTTTGATTTAGGTTTTATGACTTTTATCTGATTATGTATTACTCAATTTGTAGGATTAGGAATTTAGTGATATGTGATTAATGTGAATGTGAATGTGTTGTCTGATTGATAAAAGGAAAATACATAAAACTTGTAAGTTGTAAGATAGATGATGTTGATTGATATAGATACAGTAGTAAAGAGCCTAAGACGAGCAAAAGAGTAATTTGCTGGAATTATCTATGTTAACTATTCATAATTGCTTCTATTTTCACAATGTTATAAAAGGTGCTAGGCGCTAAGCGGTGACCCATAGCCTAGCACCTAGACGGACTAGACGAAAACTAGGCGATCATTGTTCATCACATTTAATTAATAAATATTATATTCAAAAATGGTTTAATATGAGTAACTTGGAAAAATTTAGCATGACCTTTCTCTAAAAATGAGCAATCCAACCTGTAAATTTACAAACATGTATGACTTGCAAATCAAAGCACAATTAACTCTTAGAGGGTCATTATAATCACCACATCACAGCTTCAAAATATTCAAATGATCAAATGTAAACTGGTAAACATCGCAAGCCGAGAAGTTTACAACCACCATTTCCCTAATAAGACAACAATTAACATGCTAACTCCAGTACAATATATAAAGCTTCTTATCATTCTTTCTGCAAAGCTACCTCTAACAATGACTAGCATGCTATGCATTCTGTAATAGACATGGCATTTAGTAGGACAAGCACAAGTGTAACAAACTAACAACTAATAGCAAAGAAATAGAGGTTTCCAGCGTATAAGTGCATCAAACATTGTGAAACAAGGCATAATCTTTGATAAAGTTGCGTCCATAGTTGAAAGCGCACTAGCACATAAAGAACACTACAGAATAACAGTCAGTAACAGAACAATCAACCCCAAATTTTGCAGGTGGATACGTTGTGGCGCAGGATAAACTACCCAACTATGTAGTCCCTAATTTAACTGACTTCAAGGTGGGCATATATCTTTCCTTTTTTTTCTGTTATATCTGGTTGTGCATTCTGTTATCTATAAATTTGACCTCGATGCAATCAGTGGTTCTGCTAAAACTTACACTCCTATTATTTAAAAGAGACATTTTACTCTCAAAGCAGTTTACTACTCCTCAATTCTACAAGTACATACAAGTAGTTGTAAATCACTTTTTCTGTTGTTGGATACAGCTCAAACCATATGTATCTCAATGCCCCAAAGAGGTTAAGAGTGCAGAATCAGCCGGAGCAACTAAGTAAGCAAATAAGGGCCAAGTATCTGATCTTTACTTATTGTTGTAATAGGAAATTAATTGAACCAGTTGAACATGCCAATCGCCCAAAACAATAGGGAAGTGAATTCAATCGTGTATATTTTGTATATATAGAAAAAGTGAAAAACTGAACAAAACAATAGGGAAGTGGATTCAATCATTCATACCAGAAATACAAAATCAGCAAAGGTCGTCTGACTTATCTCTGAGTCGGTTGAGTACGGCGAGGTCAACCGTTGGGCGCTGGCTGAGAGGGGAAGCAGAACAACGACAATGTTTATGACAGAGAAAGAGAGAGAGACGATAGTGTTTTGGGGGATTAGGTTTACCCCGAGTTATAGGTTTTTTTATGGGTTGAAGCCATATTGCTTCTTTCTTTGATTCCTCCCACTTCGAACTTGTTGAAGCCATATTGCTGATTTTTATTTTGGATTAAAAAGATTTTGCAAGTTAATTGAAGCCATATTGCTTCTTTCTTTGATTCCTCCCACTTCGAACTTGTTGTTAAGCCACCGTTGATCGGCTACTTCTCAATCTTCTTCTTTCCTCTCGGTTTTGAATCCCTGATGATTGATTTGGATGATTTAGAAAATATTGATTCTAATTTAATAGAAAGCAAAAGGCAACCAATTAAGGATATACATGTCAGAAGTGAGAGACAAATCTAAAACCTAGATTTGTTATAACGAAATGTGCGTAAAGGGTTGTTTTTTTTGCTGTAGGTTTTTTTTGTTATATCTGGTTCTCTGTTCATCCGATCAGTTCTAATCCAAACTGCCCATCTTTTTTTATAGAAAACTTACTGGAAAGTGTTAGTTTTCGACTAAATTATTTATAGGGCCACCCCGAAGCGTAGCTACATGGTGACTAGAGAGGTCGAATAACCCTTCTCATCATCTTTCCATGTGTGTTGTGCTTCAGATTTTTACTTGTATATTAGACACTACCAGGATAAGCACTTTAGCCGACGAAATTTTTTCGTCGGCCTGTTCACCATTTTCGTCGGCTAAGAAGTCGTCGGCTATATTTCGTCGGCTATGCTTATAGCCGACGAAATAAAGGCCGTCGTCGGCTATACTCCACACCTTAGCCGACGAAAAAATATAAAAAATTCGTCGGCTATACTCCAAACCTTAGCCGACGAAATAATATAAAAAAATCGTCGGCTATGATCCACACCTTAGCCGACGAAATAATATAAATATTTCGTCGGCTATAATCCAACACTTAGCCGACGAAATAATATTAATATTTCGTCGGCTATAATCCAACACATAGCCGACGAAATAATATTAATATTTCGTCGGCTAAAGTTTTTAAAAAATAAAAATTAAATAGAGAATAGCCGACGAAATTAGCACACTTTCGTCGGCTATAATACTTTTAGCCGACGAAATTAGCACACTTTCGTCGGCTAAAGGTTGTTGAAAAAAAAAATAGCATAGCCGACGAAATATGGTAAATTTCGTCGGCTATAGTACTTTTTATACTAGAAACCCAAACAAAATTTATACATTACCATCCAAGCAAGCTGCAAATTACAGAAACAATTTTATAACCAACAACAACACACCATCTAAAGTAACATAAACATTTTGCATTAAATTTTCAATTCATAAATTGTTCATAAAACCTAAAAAGTAAATTAATATTTGTTTATAAACCTAAAAAACTAAATAAATAATTGTTCATAAACTTAAAAAACTAAATAAAATCGATATCGTCTAAATCAATATCTGCTCCAGGATGAGGTTGTTGGGGAGGTTGCGGCGGCTGAGGTAAGACAATAGGCGGGGGCATGGGCGGAAGCGGAAGTCCCTGCTGCTGTGCAGCTATAAAATCTTGCATGTACTGGTACATCTGCTGCTGCTGTGTCTGCTGGGCGGCATGGCATGCTATAGTGTACTCCTGTAGAGCGGCAGTATATGCTGCTTGGGCGGCCTCTCTCGCGGCAGTATATGCTGCTTGGGCGGCCTCTCTCTCGGCATTATATGCTGCTTGGGCGGCTTGTTGTTCCCGTAACATCTGAACTTCCGCCTCAAGCTGAGTCGTTCTGCTGCTGGTCGAGGCTCATTTTTTCTGAAACCCAGGAGTGGTTTTCAGTACCCCCTCGCCCTTCTTTCCCAGGCCCCGACAGTAGAAGTTATTTCCTCGTGGTGGGAAGGCTGTGCCCATGATCCTGGCCCCAACGCTGAGATCCGAACTGTCGATCCGGGACATGGCTTCGGACATGTCCTCCTCTTGCGTGTCAGGCCATGTCTCCCTGACTATAGCAGCCATCACCTCGTCACTAGCCTGCCTCACCCTCGCCTAATTTGATAGGAAAAAAAAATTAATTAACATTTTAAAATATATATATATATATATATATACATATAATTTACTAAATTTTAAAACGTAAAACGACTTACAATATCCTCCTGGGAGTCGGGATATGCCCTCTCGTATGTATAGACGTACTGGTTGACCTCTGGATGTTCCCTGGCCGCCTCCTCCATCAACGATGCGAACGGTCTAGAACCGGCATGATGGTTCCTCATGTTGCGTTGCCGGTTTTGAGCGTTCACCCGGGAAACGGCCTACAAAGGAATCGAATTAGTAAAATATTTTAAAACGTATTAAATATAATTCAATATAATAAATAATTATTTTTAATTACCTGTTTATGTGGGTTGTTGAATTCCGATATCAGAAGCCAACGCCACTCGTACTCCCTGAACTGGAACTCAAGGGGGGTGCCGGAACGTTCGTTCCCATGTGTAGTCCAGTGGGTCCGTAACTCGTTCTTCCACTCCTTGTACGTGTAATACGCCAAAAAAATATAAATATTATAAATTAAACATAGTTTTTTTTGTCCTTAACTTTGCAACGTACCTTCCCCCGTGCACAACGTCCGCCCAGGTGTTCCTCAGGTACTCGGGAACGTCAAACCACACCTGCATTTAAACATTTATTACTTTAGACGTTCATAAATCTACAATGTAATAAATAATGTTAAATATGAATTTTGTTATACTTACCGACATGGCGTTGTGGACCATGTCCTTAACCTCCTGTGGGACCTCGCCCCAGTCTGACCACAACATAGGGACTCTATCCCTAATAAGCGCTCCCACGCGGCCAGAGTACATCCTCGTCTTGCCGCCGGATACTACGTTCCCATCCTCGTCAGTATCAATGACGATCCTTCCCGATGTACTCACTGTCTTCTCGAGAGCTTTCCCCGTGACCGGACCTCTCTTCTTCCTTGTCGGCTTGGCTCCGACGGTACCTATCATAAATTGATGATTAGTAAATTAATTTTATTATAACATTATAACATAACAAATTACTTATATAATCATTACCTGAGGGCGTTGGGGCGGATGCGACGGACTCCGACTCTGTCGCCGACGATGATACCCTCGCAGAAATTAACTCTGTAGCAAACGGCACGAACAGGTACACCGCTGATGGGGTCACCTGGGGGGGTAGTGGATAAATCGGCGCCCCTGAGTCATCGACTGCAGGTATTGCCGGTATGAAGCGCGGAAGGAAGAGGAGGGGCGGCGGCATCTGTACCCCGGAAGACCCACCCTCCGATGCACTAGGGCCCGGTGCCGGTGCCCTACGTATCTCAGGCATACGTGGTGCAGACACCTCCGCCTGAGTCGGAGGCCACAGCTGCCTCGAGGAGTGAGGGCCGCTGGGCTGCCTGGAGGAGCGCGGGGCGCTAGGCTGCCTGGAGGAGCGAGGGGCGTCCTGCTGGCCAGAGGAGCGAGGGGCGGTAGGCTGCCTGGAGGAGTGAGAGGCGTCCGGCTGGCCGGAAGAGCGAGGGGCGCTAGGAGGCCTGGAGGCGGGAGGGCCATCTGGCTGCCTGGAGGAATGTGTCGGCTCCAGAAGAGACGCCCGTCGGGCCGTCATTGGGCCCTGAAACGAACCTCGAGGGTTGCTAGACGTTCCCTCTGACGATTCACCCCGGCCCTTCGAACTCTTTGATCTGCTGAATAATCCTTTCATCCTAAATAAAATAATTAATATCTTAAATTAAAAATGAACAATATACCAAATAAAAAATGAACAATATACCAAATAAAATAAAAAATATACCAAATAAAAAATGAACAATATACCAAATAAAAAATGAACAATATACCAAATATACTAAATACACCCAAAATACATCCAAATATACTAAATACACCCAAATACACCCAAATATACTAAATACACCCAAATACATCCAAATCTACTAAATACACCCAAATACACCCAAATATACTAAATACACCCAAATACATCCAAATATACTAAATACACCCAAAATACATCCAAATATACTAAATACACCCAAATACACCCAAAATACATCCAAATATACTAAATACACCCAAATACACCCAAATATACTAAATACACCCAAATACATCCAAATATACTAAATACACCCAAAATACATCCAAATATACTAAATACACCAAAATACACCCAAATATACTAAATACACCCAAATACATCCAAATATACTAAATACACCCAAAATACATCCAAATATACTAAATACACCCAAATACACCCAAATATACTAAATACACCCAAATACACCCAAATATACTAAATACACCCAAAATACATCCAAATATACTAAATACACCCAAATACACCCAAATACATCTAAATACACCCAAATACACTCAAATACACCCAAATACACCCAAATTCACCCAAATACAACCAAATATACACCCAAATTCAGTAAATACACCCAATATAATTCAACATTATCACAACATAATACAATTCAACATTATCACAATATAATTCAACACAATTCAATATAATTCAATATATTGAAAAAACAACCCAAATTTGTTCTATAATACAATATAAACATGAAATTGCATACCTAATTGGTTTGGGAGATGAGGGAGGCGGAGTGGAGGCCGGAAACCGTCGAAAATGGCGAAAGAAAATCGAGAGAAAATCGAGAAACCGTCCGGCCGAGTTTCAGAAAATGGAGAAAGTGGGCTTCTGTTTTGCTGCAATCGAATATATAGTAAGAACTATAGCCGACGAAATAAAAAATTCGTCGGCTATAGTTGAACTTTAGCCGACGACAAAACCCTAATTTCGTCGGCTAAAGTCCAACTATAGCCGACGAAATTTTTTAAGTAATTTCGTCGGCTATAGTTGGACTATAGCCGACGAAATTACTGTGAATGTTAGTAATTTCGTCGGCTAAAGTATATTTTATTCATATTTAGTGAGTTCATGCACAATTTATTTGTTTTATCTTGTGAAACGGAAGACCGACCGTCAGATATCATCATTATGTTCATGTGTGAGGGTAAAATTTCAGCATCATCGGACATACGGTCGGGCTCGATCCGCACGGTCAATCCCGTTGGTCAAACCCCTAAACACAAACAAACGGTGATTTGGCCACCTAAAATACGTATTCTGTCCGGACCGTCAACTACAAATAGTTTCATATCGAGGAGACGCAGCTAGCGGTATAAAATTTATAAGAAAAATAACCGTCGGAGATAGGGCGTCCTCTATGGCGAACGAATAGAAAAAATGCAATGACCGCAAGTATTGGCACCGAAACTTATCGGAATTACGTGAAATTTCAACCGTAGACATATTTCATCGTTCCGGTCATATCTTATCTCACGACTTTTTTTTGTTTGAAGCATCTACGTATAGTTTGTTTTTAAAACGGAACATTTACTTAACACTTAGTCAATTAGTTATACAACATTAGTAGGCATACTTTGATTGTGACAATCCATCTTGTGAAACGGAAAACCGACCGTCAGATATCATCATTATGTTGAAACATGTGTGAGGGTAAAATTTCAGCATCATCGGACACACGGTCGGGCTCGATCCGCACGGTCAATCCCGTTGGTCAAACCCCTAAACACAAACAAACGGTGATTTGGCCACCTAAAATACGTATTCTGTCCGGACCGTCAACTACAAATAGTTTCATATCGAGGAGACGCAGCTAGCGGTATAAAATTATTATTTTATTCATTTAACTTTAGCCGACGAAATATTAGGGTATTCGTCGGCTATACTTTAGGGTTTAGGGGTTAGGGTTTAGGGTTTAGCCGACGAAATATTAGGGTATTCGTCGGCTAAGATACTTTTAGCCGACGAAATATAACATGTTTCGTCGGCTAAAAGTATCTTAGCCGACGAAACATGTTATATTTCGTCGGCTAAAACTGTCAAATAGATAAAAAAAACAGTTGGTTTAACCGTACCCATAACAATTTCCTGCATATATAACCAACATTAAGATACATTATGAATTGTAGAGCTTGTACCATATGAAACACATCAAATTGTAGTACAAATTCAAATAACTAAGAAGGCTCGTAATCAGAATCATCCGATGAGTCTTCTTCGGTGTCAGAATTAATTTCCGGTAATCTATGCATTTCTACATCACAAGAGTCGTCGTCTGTTTCTTGATTTGGATCCACATCAATAAGGCGAGCGTCTAAATCACGAATTCGAACCGAACGACCCGGTTTAAAATTATTAAGGCGAATTGTAGAGGAGTCAGGAATATCTATTGCACTGTATTCTTGATATGCAACATTTTCTTCCTCGTCTTCGGCCTCTCCAAGTGTAGCCGCCCGGTAAATGTTTCGAGGGTGCACAAGATTGACTACTTTCCACGCGTCACCCTTAACAAGGTCATCAAGATAAAACACTTGTTTCACCGATGTCGCAAAAACAAAGGGGTCATCTTCGTAACAGCTTGTGCCAGTGTTCACCGATAAAATCCCGTACTGATCAATCTTCATGCTCTGCGAGCTTCTAGTATCAAACCATCTACACTTGAACAGGTGCACGGTCATGCCTTGCCCATAAACGAGTTCCACCACTGAATCAAGAACACCATAATAATCAACTCCATTCCGGCCACCATGCGCCATAACCCCAGAATTCTGTGTTCTTCGTCTGTTGTCTCTCATTTCACATATAAATTGCACGCCATTGACCTTGCACATCGGGTAAACTCTTGACATTATCGGCTTCATAGCTAGAAGTCTTAGTTCGTGAGACCAATTTGGGTGACCATCAAATTGAATATGGTTCATCTGCAACCAAAGATTCAATGTATTATAAATATGAATAATTATGCAATCAAGGAGACTTGCAACATACAAAATTGAAGAATTACATACCCAATCGCCAAAATAGTTCGCGAACTCCTTGTTGTGGTAGTCGAGATCACCTTGAATGTCTGGACAGTGTAGATGGATGTCTTTCCAGTATTCAACTTCTTGACAGTTAATCAATACCCACCAATGGGCTATGACGAGCTCATGGGGTTGCAACTTGTAGGACTCTGGTAAAATTCCATAAACTTCAACATCATTTGAGACTATGGAAAGGTTAAACTTCGGTTCATCAACCGGCATGGTTTGTGGAGTTTCCTTCAATGCTCCTAGATACAACTTCATGTAGGTGACGCACTCGTGCGCAATATATGCTTCTGCTATACATCCTTCAGGCGCGGATTTGTTAGCCACATAAGCTTTGTAGTCTCCCAGTTGTCTGTAAATAAATAAATTTGTTGTCATATGTTACGATTATACAATGAACATGTACAATAAAAACATTAGGTGTAAAAAACATACCTTTCCATAGGATACATCCAAGTATAGTGTACTGGACCGGTAAGCAACAATTGCTCGGGAAGATGGATCATCAGGTGCGGCATGATGTCAAAAAAATTTGGAGGAAATATTCTCTCAAATTTACACATGATATAAATAATGTCCTGTTGCATTTCCCGGAGATCAGATTTTGTCACTTCCCTTGTGCATAACTTCTGGAAGAATCTTGACAACGCTACTAACGGCTCCACCACCTGACGGGGAAGGAAGGGTCGAATGAAAATAGGGAAGAGACGTTGTAGCAGAATATGACAGTCATGACTCTTTAACCCGTACATTTTATTGTCCCGAATGTTTACACACCGGGCTATATTTCCTGCGTAGCCTGAAGGATACTTCACAGAACTCAACCACCTGAAAATTACGTTCTTCTGTTCAGGCTTCACGGTGTACGGAGCTTGAGGCATTTTTTTCTTCCCTTCTTTCAACCACAAATGTCTTCGTATCTCCATTTTTTTAAGATCAATGCGTGCCTTCGGACCGTCTTTCGTCTTTCCCTCCAAGTTCAGCACGGTTCCCACCACACTGTCACACACATTCTTTTCTATGTGCATCACATCTAGGTAGTGCCTGATCAACAACTTACTCCAGTATGGGAGTTCCCAGAATATGCTCTTATGTGTCCAAAATTTATACCTGTCGGGTCTGTCAGGTATTGCCGCCACTATATTGGGATGATTGCTGAGCTGCCCAAAATCATACTCATTAAGCACTGCTAAAATTTCTTCCCCTGTCCATCTTCTAGGAGGCACACCAAGTTCTACAGTCCCATCAAATGCCTTGTCATCGAACCGCCATTCGTGATCATACGGAAGGAGAGTACGGTGACCCAATCTACATATCTTGTTGCAATGACTACTGCTCCCCTCATCGCTTAGGCACTCTGGACAAGCCTTGTATCCCCTAACAACGTTGCCCGACAACATCCCACGAGCAGGAAAATCACTAATGGTACCAACAACCATAGCATGCATCTGGAACATCTCGTGCATGAACTTATCATAAGTGGGATGACCAACGTCCCAAAAAAACTTAAGCTCTTCAATCAAGGGTCTCAAATACACATCGAGACACTTCCCTGGATAACCGGGTCCCGGAATCAACAAACTCAACATATTGTATTCCTTCTTCATGCACATCCATGGAGGAAGATTGTATGGTACCAAAATCACCGGCCATACACTGTATTGAAGACTCATGTTGTCAAAAGGATTGAACCCGTCGGATGAGAGCCCGAGCCTCACATTTCGGACCTCAGACGCAAAATGAGGAAACTCCCTGTCTATATGCTTCCAGGCCTCCCCGTCAGCAGGGTGTATAAGGGTATCTTCGCCTTGCAATTCCCTATCAGCGTGCCATCTCATAGATTTGGCCGTGTGTGATGACATGTACAACCGTTCCAGCCTATCCCTCAACGGGAAATACCGAAGTACCTTCATAGGTTTCCTATTGCCTGCAGGAGTCAACTTATACCTGTCACTCTGACATACTGGACATGTGTCAAGGTCACCAAGGTCATTCCCTTCTGGATCTTTACCCCAGAAGAGAACACAATCATATCTGCATGCATGGATCTTGATGTAGGAAAGCCCAAGATCTTTCAGTATACATCGGACCTTATGATGAGTGGTAGGAAGACGATGACCGTGGGGCAGCATTGAAGCAGTGTACTGTAGATACTCATCAACAGCCTTCACAGTCGATTTTGTCTCAACTTTAATCTTCATAACGTCCATCACACTTTCAAGAACCGTTTTCTGACAACCGGGGTACACAGGGGTCTGTTGGAAAGCAAGTAGTTTGTTGTACCTGTCAATACCAGCAGTGTTGACAACTCTAGGGAAGGGCTGCACCGGGTCAGACATATACGGTCCTTCAGAGCATACACCCCTCTCATAAGGAAACATATCGTTGATGAAGGCCGTTGTTGGATCGTTGGATGTACTGCCCATCTCAGAAAACTGCCCATGATCATGCGGACCCCTTGATGATGTTTCACCGTGATATATCCAACATGTGTACTTCTCCCAAAACCCATTACTTTGAAGGTGCTGCCAAACCTTGTCAATTGGAAATTGATACATATCGCTGCGACACTGACATTTAGTGCACGGACAATAGAAAATTGTATTCCCTTTAGCATTATTGATCACATATTCAATAAAACTAACAACTCCTTTAGCATATCTTTTGTCCCATTTTGGAAGTGAAATCCAACTCTTATCCATATCCTGAGAAAATAATATAATATATATGTATAAACGCTAATTAATTAAATTTACGAATCATTCAATTTATATTATATCTGAGTTAACGTACAATTAATATATATAATAATTACTAATTAATATAATCAAATTAATATATATATATATCAACAACTTCATATATATTATCAAACCCAAATCGATCAACTCAATCACACTCAAAACACAATATAATCAACTCTAATTAAAACACAATATAATCAACTCTAATTAAAACTCAAACTCAATGTGCATAACGAAAATAAAACTCTTAAATCAACTCAAAAACAAGATATATACATATACGTACCTATATATAGCGCCACAAACTAATTTCCGACAGATTTCGACAACACCCAACAATTTCGCCAACCCCAAAATTTTTTCTCCCGTTTTTTCTTTCAAATCAGCTACTGTCTGGATCTGGAAATATAAAGAATTTTAGCCGACGAAATTATATATATCGTCGGCCAAAGTTTTAAAATTTCGTCGGCTATAGTTCACAGACTATAGCCGACGAAAAAAACTACTTTAGCCGACGAAATGTTGTTTCGTCGGCTAAAGTAGACTTTTAGCCGACGAAAATTTCACTTAGCCGACGAAAGTTTTTTTCGTCGGCTAAAATGGACTTTAGCCGACGAAAAAAATTTTCGTCGGCCTGGTAATTTTTTTTTCGTCGGCTATGATACTTATTCTGGTAGTGAGAGTAATGTAAGCTATTTGGCTTATTTTGCTCCTTGACAAAGTAAAATTTTCTCCCTACATAACTAGCTTGTCTAGATTGACCCTTTTCGTATACTTTCTGGCTACGCCACTGGGCCAGCCGAATTCTTTTGTCTACAGTTCAGGCCACCTAATTTGTGAGGTTTTTGTGTTTTGAACTTGTTGTTGATGCTATAAATAAGAATTTCAGAGTGGCTCGCGCCTTCAACTTGGATATGTGAAAACTTGCGTAGTAAATAGTAATTAAAACAGCTTGTAATCCAGATTGAAGGGCTGTAGCTTCGGCACAGAGGACATTTGAAATTAGTAACATTTTGTTCATTGATATTACTCATATTAGTAACAATTTTCAAGCTTCTCTTTAATTTTTAAGGGGTACCATTGTAGGGCATTTATAAGGTCTAAAATATTTATTTTCAATTCCACATAATATATCTTACAAAAGAGAAATTTTATATACACACTTTTAAAATCTTAAGACACATCAATGCAATTTCTCAATACACCATTTATTTAATTTTTTGTTCTGATATTTTGGGAAATACACAATATCCAAAGTACCTAAAATACATTTAATCTAAAAATCCATGATGATATATCATATTATTATGTGACTATATAAATTAACATTTTATAAATATGCATATCTATTGCTTATGTTAGATCGTTAGTTCTTAACAAATCCTTACAAATTCATTGTTCATTTCAAATTTTTAAAAAATGCTGAAATTTGCATACCTAAATTTACAAACCACACACCCTTTTTATTTGTTTGATATTATTTTTACTTACTTTCTAGGCACTTCCGAAAATACCCTGGAGTTAAAGTTTTCTTTCTTCATTCTCTCTTTCTCTGCCAAGGACTCGAAACTCTCTGATCTGTGTTCACTACCATTTCATCCCTATTCTCTAAAAGTTGAAAATCAAATTTGAAGCAATTGGCCATCAGTGACCATATATAGATGGAGAGAGATTGATCAAAGTTCTTCAAATGGACTAGAATGGATCACCAAAGTAGCCACCTTAGAGTTGAACATTTAGGGATACAACTTCACTTTTCAGTATTTTGTGGTTCCTATATCTGGTAGTGAGATGATTTTGGGGACAAATTGGTTGAGAATTTTGAGAGACATAGTGTGGAATTTTGAGCATATGTCTATGAAATTTATAAGAGAAGGTAGGCAACATGTGTTTCAAGAAGAAACGGAGCCTCAGGCGTCTGTGGTTAGCTGTAAGGTAATGAGTAAGATATTGAGGAAGGAAAGAGAGGCAGTCATAGTACACGTGGTGCAACCATAACAGTCTAACCCTGAAGTGCCTATTGGGATTCAACCACTATTGCTAAGATATGCTACACTTTTTGAACCTCCTACTCAGCTGCCACTAAAAAGGGCTCAAGATCATGCTATTGAACTATTACCCCATACCCATCCATCAGTGTGAAGCCTTATAGGTACCCTCATTTCCAAAAAGGGGAAATTGAAAGAATTTTGCAAGAAATGTTGGCCAATGGAGTTATCAGGCTAAGTGTCAGCCCTTACTCATCACCAGTCTTATTGGTTAAGAAGAATGATGACACATGGAGGCTTTGCATTGACTACAAATCTTTGAATTTAGTTACTGTGAAGGATAAATACCCAATTTCATTAGTGGATGAACTTCTTGATGAAATACATGGAGCTCAGATATTCACTAAACTGGAGTTAAGGTCAGAGTACAATCATATTAGGATGAGGGAGCAGGATATTAAGAAAACATCATTTAGAACTCACAGGTATTCACTAATCTGGAGTTAAGATCAGGGTACCATCAGATTAGGATGAGGGAGCAGGATATTGAGAAAACAACATTTAGAACTCACTCTGGTCATTTATCACATTTCAATCTAATATGAATGAAATTTTAAGGCTTTTATTAAGAAAGGGAGTCTTGGCCTTCTTTGATGATATTATAATTTACAATCCTTCCATGAGTCAGCATTTAGAAATCTTGAAGCAGGTCTTAAAGCTACTAATGCAACATTCATTAAAGATTAAAGCTAGTAAGTGCAGCTTCGGGTCAAACAAGTGAAGTATCTAGGTCATGTGATCAGTGCTAAGAAGTATCTACATACAAAAATGGCCCTCCCAACTACATTGAAGGCATTGAGAGGGTTTTCGGGAATGGCAGGATATTATAGGAATGGATTTGGAATCATAGCCAAGCCACTAACAGATCTCTTAAAAAAGATGTATTTGTGTGGAACCCTGCAGCAACTCAAGCCTTTGAGAACTTGAAACAAGCTTTCACTTGTGCACCAGTGCTGCCAATACCAGACTTTGCCAAAGATTTTGTAGTAGAGTGGGATGCTTCAGACTTAGGTATTAGGGCAGTTTTATCACAACAAGTGCATCCCATTGCGTTTATAAGCAAAGCTTTAGCTCAGAAGCATTTGGCTTTGTCAGTTTATGATAAGAAAATGTTAGCTGTAGTGGCTGCAGTCTAACATTAGAGACCATATCTGCTGGGACACCATTTCCAAATAATCATATATCACAAGACCCTAGAACATTTCCGCAAACAAAAGATTACGATACCTGCTCAACAGAAATGGCTAGTGAAACTGATTGGGTATGACTACTCCATTCATTTCAAAGCTGGAAAGAACAACACAGTACCTGATGCCTTGTCTACATTTACCACACTTGATGCTCTCAATGGTTTATCTCAATCTATCCACCACTTTGTGAAGGAAATGCATCAAGCATGCCAGAAAGATATGTTGGCAAGGGAAGTTATTCAACAGATAGCTCAAGGGACACAAACTCCCAAGCATTACTCAATGGTCAATTATCAGTTGTTTTACAGGGACATAACCTTTGTTCTTGAGGTTGACAACTGGAGAGGAAGAATTTTGGAAGAGTTTCATAGTGGGAAACAAGGGGGTCATGCTGGCAGACTGAGAACCTATAAGAGATTGAGTAGGAATTTTGTTTGGCTTGGCATGAAGGATGACATCAAGAAATTTATGTCTGAATGTGTAGTATGCCAACATCACCACTATGAGACAATCTTGCCTCCTGGTGAGCTGCAACCCTTAATCATACCAGACAAGACTTGGAAAGAGATATCCATGGATTTTATTGAGGGGATACCTACCTCTGAAGGGAAGTCAATGATATGGATAGTAATCTATAGACTAACCAAATATGCTCAATTTATTCTTCTTTCTCACCCATACACTGCTGCATCTCTAGCTAGAATCTTTGTGCAAAAGGTCTTTAAGCTGCTTGGCATGCCTAAGAACATAGAGTTTGATAGCTCAATTTATTCTTCTTTCTCACCCATACACTGCTGCATCTCTAGCTAGAATCTTTGTGTAAAAGGTCTTTAAGCTTCATGGCATGCCTAAGAACATAGTGTCTGATAGGGATCCCATTTTTATGAGCTTATTTTGGGAGAATTTCTTTAAGTTGTAGGGAACTAAGCTCAGCAAGTCTTTAGCCTACCACTCATAGTCTGATGAACAGACTGAAAATTTGAATAGGGCCCTTAAACAGTACCTCAGAAGTGTGATTGGTGAAAAACCACAAAATTGGGTGCAAGTTCTTCCATGGGCTGAGTGGTGGTATAACACAGCCTATCATTCAGCCATTTAGATGATTCCATATGAAGCACTGTATGTAGTAGCTCCTAACCCTATAACACCTTATTCTTCAGGTTCTACTGCTGTAGCTGAAGTGGAAACGCAACTTAGAAGCAATGAAGAGTTGTTGGTTGTGATTAAAAGGAACATGAGCATAGTTCAAGAAAGAATGAAGAACTTCCACAACAAGAAGCACTCTGAAATGTTGTTTGCAGTAGGGGATATGGTATTCCTCAAGCTATAACTGTACATTAATTCACAAGACAGCTTTCCATAAGCTGTCACCCAAGTATTATGAACCCTATGAAGTGCTGGAAAAAATTGGAGCAGTGGCCTACAGACACAAACTCCCTCCCACCGTCAAGATACATAATGTTTTTCATGTCTCATTGCTCAAGAAAAAATTGATATTCAACCTACAATAGCCACACAGCTACCACATGTCAGTGATTTATCTAGTTTCAAGTGGGCACCAGTTGCAGTCTTGCAGAGAAGAATGGTGACGAAAAAGAATGCTGCAGAAACACAATGGTTGGTACATTGGCTTGGCACCAGCCCTAAAGAATCTACATGGGAGAGAGCTACTGAAAAATATTCTCTCTCTTCTTCTTTTTTTCTCCAAGTGTATATAAGGAACAAGGGAAAATATTCTTAAAAATATTATTTTATTATGAATTTAATAAAGATGTGTGTATTTGGGCATTAGTAAGTACAGCTTGTATCGAAATGGACATTTGACTTTTTAATTCATTGATATGAGGTTTGACTTTTATCATTTTGTGTAAATAGTCATTCTTCCTTTAATTATTTATTCATGTTAATTATAATTATGATTAACCAAAGTTAGTCTTAGGTATAAGTTCTCATACTTTGCAAAGACAAAACCGAGGATTTTATTCATCAAATCTTGTTGACGATCATCATAGCAGATTCAATCAGAAATATTATTCTCTCAAACCCTAGAGAGAGACCACGCAAGGAAACTCCCACCTGTCCGGCTGAATTCGATCGTCAGCGATGATCTCTGATCTAGTCGGAATGCGTTGGGCTTGGCCGGACGGGTTGTTGTGATGGGTCCTTGCTTCAAAGACGCTGATGGGTTGGTGCTTCTTTTTCTCCTTTGATTACAGCTTTTGACTGTGCTAGGGAGGTGACCGGAGATATGGACGTCTGAGGCTGCGTAAGGCCGGATCAGAGGTGTGTGTTCCTTGGAGTTAGGTGAGATGGGATCGGTTGTTTCCGATGTTGTTTGTCTGCTTGTGGTGGAGCCTTGATCTCTAGTTTGGCACTTGGAAGCTTTGGGTGTAAGGCCGTGATTGGTGGTAGTCGACGATTGTCGGCAATGGTTGTTGTTGCTCGATGACGGAGATTTGCTACGGGTTCGGCAACAAGGGTGGCGAGAGAAGGGTGGAGGTGCAGCTGAGTTTGGGTTACGAGATTTGGGCTTAGCCCAGCTAATTTGTTCTTTGGGCGCGTGAGGACTCTTGTTGGTAGAAGTTGAGCTAGGGTTCTATCAGGCCCTGGTTTGATTTCTGTTTATTCTATTTTAGTTTTTAGTTTAAACTAGGTCTCTTGCTGGTCTAGAGAATTTTCTTAGTTTTTGGTTTTGATCATTAATTTGGGATTTTAATGCTCTGGGGTAGCCCCTTTTGCTTAGGGTTGTCTCGGAAATGGTCAATAATGATAGGTTGAGGACTTGTCCCCCTTCCTCCTAGTGTCTCGGTGGTTGGTTACTTTTCCTGTGTGCTACTATGGAAGATTTATCTTAGTGCTTCATCTCATGGTCTTCAGCATAAAGATTGTTTTGTGTCTACTAGGTAGTTTCGTAGGATTGCCCCAGCGGGCGGATCAGCCTCATATTGTTGTACTTACTCTCAAGTTATGATTAATAAAATACTACTAACTTCCTTGGATCAAAAAAAAAGTTGTCATACTTAGCAGCTATTTATTGGGTAGTGATGACACCAACAATATATGGGTAGTGGGCAAATTTGAATCACTTATAACTAGCATTTACCCGTTCATTACCAAAAAACTAGCATTTACGCGTGCAAATAGACACGTTTCACAAAATTACTTAAAATTGAATGAATTGCAATATTGTAATCTATCCCCATGTATCTTTTATAGTTATTTATTGCAATTACTTAAAATTGTAGGAATTTCAATATTCTAATTCTTTCCACATCTATCTTTTATAATTATTCTAATTGCAATTACTTAAAATGGTAGGAATTCCAATATTCTAATCCTTTATAACTAGCCTTCATCTGCTATTTATTTATTGTTTTGTTTTTTACTACAATAGTTTTACAGGATTCATTTATTTATGTTATGTACCCGGATCGCGGCTGATTATGTTTTGTTGTTGTACTCACTTTTAAGTTGTGATCAATAAAATATGGCCACCTAACGTCCATTTTTTTTTAAAAAAAAAGACTCTTAACTTTTTTGTCTCTGTCAACTTTATAAAGGTAATAGACAAAACATAATTTGGTAAATTTCCAAACCTGCTTATAGTAGTAAAGATATAGATATATCTCATATGATAGGATTGAGACTCTACGTTGATAGATGATAGATCACCTGAAATCTTGATATAAATAATGTATCGAATAAGTTGAAGTAGAATTTCCGCGAAGAGATACCTAGCTGTATATACAATAACAACATTTGATTCTGTATCATCACACCAGGATAAAGGCTTAAAGTCTAACCACAACTATAGCCATCATCTTGCAACACATTTTGATACGCATGTCTTAACAACACTTACGTACTCCTATGATTCTACCAGATGACCTTAGGAGTGAAGATTTGTCTTTGTGAGGACTTGGTCTTGGTCCCTCCCTCGGCCTTCAATTCAACATTTAATTTAGGATAAAATTTAGTTTAGTACCTAGAACTTTATGGTTAAAATCAGTTCAGTCATTCTTTTTGAAAATCAATCATTTTAGTACCCTTAACTTTAAAATGTCAACAACTTAGTCCAAATTTTCATGTTGGGCTCCAAATATGATATCAGGTGCTGATATGGAGCTGATAATAAGGCCGTACATACTAGTATTGGCTCTCAAAATGTATGAGACGATCTAAAATAACCCTTATGACCGTTTTCCCTTGTGACCCGTAAGAGTTATTTTGGTCACTTTCATACATATTGAGAGCTAACACTAATATGTAGAGCCTCATTGCCGACTCCACATTAACATCTAACGTCATATTTAGAGTCTAAGATGAAAATTTGGACTAAGGTGTTGTTGATACCTAAAAAATCGCATAGTCGATTAGTGTCTAGTCACGCGGCATCCCATGCAAATCCTGAATAAAACCCTCACACCAAGAAAAAGACATTCATGCATCGATGTGGGCCCAAGCCACATGTAAGCACATTTGAGGCTTGTAGACGTGAGTATGGTGTGGAAGGTCACAGAGGCACACAACGCTCGCTTACCGGTCTAACGTCGTTAAATGGTTTCGGTCTTGGGCCCGGAACCCAAGCCCAACGACTTAGATTGGTAACGAGATTGGTGAGAAAAGAATTGGACTACAACATGAGCCTAGATGAGAGTTCCTAAACCCAAGGCCCAAAACTTATCCTTACTCTACAAGCCCAGGCCTCCTTTCTTTGGCAAGTGTTCTCTTTAGCCCACCAACTTTTGAATAGAAGGCCCAATGCCCCCTTTGTTTTATTCATCCTTATCTACAAAACCACCCACAAACCAGTTTTATCACTTTCCTCTTCCCTTCGCAGCTTTACTCAAGAGGAAACTACCTTCATCTCCGGTTTGAAGAAAGAAATGGCGGGAGACCGAGTTCGAGAGCCGAGCCTTCATCCTCGAACAAAGAAACTGTAGCGTGCAAGTTTCCCAGACTGAACAGCTCCAGTTTCTCCGTCCCTATAGCCGTCTCTATAGCAAGTTGTCAAAATCATCCCTCGAGACAGGTTTCACCTCTCCGGTTTTTCAGCTGGAAATCATGTTGCTGAGAAGGGAAATTTTATTGCCCAGTAGCCCAAACATGGCTGGTGCTCATGAAAGACCATTGATCAGGTCCTATAAAGAGGGGAGCTTGGAGCTACGGAGATCATCAGGCAGTAACCCAGAAAACCCACCATAACACTCAGGCCAAGCTTCTCATACTTTCAAAACCTTCAGAGCCACCCTTCAAATCCTTGCTCTTCGATCCTCTAAGCCTTTTCAGTCATCTCTCCACCCCATCACCCTTGAAACTCATATTTTTTTCTAGAAATCAAATTCCCCGTAGTTCAATTCTTATCACCTCGGTGTGTCTCTAGCTCCCACGCCAAACTCACGCTACAAGCTTTTTCTCCTGATTATGAATCAAGCTCCAAATCAACTTAGTAAGTTCAATCCTCTGAGTTGATCTTGGCTTAGTTACTTCCAAATCAAAAAAAAGACCTTCACAGGTGTAGACATTTAAAAGTTAAGGGTACTAAAAAGATGAATTTTCAAAATGAGAGATTGAACTTATTTTAACCTCAAAGTTCAAGGTAGTAAACTGAATTTTATCCTTTTAATTTAATACCAAGGAATTTCATATATTGATTTATAATATTGTTTGCAAATTATTTAACAGATTTGGTACGTATTAGTTTTTCGAGAAGAGTGTCGAAGTGTTCGGAGTTAAAGGATGCTCGAAAACGTTTTAATTAAAGGGTTAAGGGTTGAATTTTTGTGAATGAAGTTCCTCTTGAAAAACTTCAATCATAAAAGTTGTAATGCTCAACGATACGAGTATGTGGACACGTGGCATGTGTAAATCGGATATCGTGTGAAAAAGTTATGGTCAACCGAAGTTGGGTTTCTATTTTGAGAAATTTATAAATAGAAAGGGTGGGTTTCCATTTTTGGAAACCTCATTTTCTTCTTTATCCCTCCATGCACGCGCTCTCCCTTCACTGTCTGAGTTTTCAGACTGACCCGACCCAGACCCGGTCGAGCTGACCTGACTTTTACGGCGAGCTCCAGCCACTTGAGACATCGAGGCCGGTCAGGATAGCTTCCTCTCCTCTGTGCCAGCCTCCCTCTGGCGGAGGTGTGGTCCACTCGGCCTGGAACGTCGCAACTGAGCCTAAACAGAAGAGATGACGTTCCGGTTTTGAACCGTTATTGCTCTGCCGTTTTAGGTGGTTGTACGGGTTGAAAACACCTATGTTTTGATCGTCTCCTCCTTCTGAACACGATGGTGTATGCATTGAAGATCAATTTAGAGTGTGAAGGTGCAGATCGAGATTTCTTCATTTCAGGGCAGTTTTGAGGTGATTCCTCGTCGAGTTGATCGAAACCTCATGTATTAAAATTGTTTATCTTGCCTTGATCTTTCGCTGGAAGCGCTATCATCTTTGGCTGCATATGAAGGCGCGTCCGGCGGTTCTGGAGGTTCTCGTTGCTTCTATAAGGTTGTTGTGGTTGCTTGTAGGTGATTTTTGCAGTGAGGATGCAGGTTTGAGGGTGGTGGCATGTGAGACCCATGTGCATCCACTTGCGACGGCGCGTCTGACATCCTCTGGGGCAGTTGGTTGTCCCAGCATCATGTACTCATCGATACGAGCGCAATGATATATAATTTGCCTATTTTGATTATCGGTTGTGTGTGTAGTGTTTTTTCAATGTTTATTTGCCTTTGGTTTTTACCGAGTGTAAATCCGTAATGTGCTTCGGTGTAGATGAGGGGTGAAAGAGTTCGTTTAAAATAGTGGTTGTTTGGTTGTAGGGGTTGGAGTGTGAGGTTCGGATGGATCGAGTCATTATTGCTTTCGTGTTGTACTAAGGTCGGTTATATATTTTTTAGGTGCCTTATTATTTGACTAAGTGGTTGGAGACTTACTGTGTGGCGGTAGATGAATCAAAGAGATTTTTGAGGTGAGAAAATCTCATTGAGATTCATATTGGTTTTTATATAATTATTGGTGGAGATTATATTATTTGTATGAGTTTCTCGTTTACTTGATTGGCCGATGCGGATGGAATGTTAGGTGAGAATATTCCACGAGAATATATGAATATATATATATATATACATATGAATATATATATATATATATAAGTATAATATATTGTTAATATATTATGGGGCGATATGGGTAGTTGATTTACATGCGGTGAGCATATCTCACCTAGTTCAAGGGGAACCATTATTTTCCTTTAAAGTTCATTGTCGTAAAATTATAAAATTATTTTTCTTAGAAACCAAGTTAATGATTTAAAAATAAATGGACTTGATCGACTACGGTCTAATTGGTAAGTTAAAATAATTTTCATTTATAAACGATTTTAAGTAGTTTTGCGACTATGAACTATAAAAGATACGATGATGATTTGAGATTACGTCATTGTTGAGAATAAAGTATTGCTAGGCAATATTATGATAAGAAGGATATGTGTGTCAGCCGTTTTATGTTGGCGTTTACGCTCTAATGATCATGAGATATCAAATGGAGCTAAAGTATGAACTAGTGGAGATGTCGATGTTGACTCACGGTATAGGTGCATGGTGAGAAGTTAAATGACTCGTAATGCGTATCGGATTTGTCCAGTAATTGAGGTTGAGTAAGTAGTTGTGTCTCGTGAATAGTCAAAGGACTTGTGTCTTAGTGGTGAACTGCGTGATTTAGCTGCGGGAGAGTGGCTCGTATGCATACCTGCGTGGCGTTTAGATTCTCATGTGTGGCGAAGTAATCTATTGAGTTTGTGTGTGGTCTAGATCCTCTTGTGTGGCGAAGAGGTCTATTGTTTCCTGTGTGGCGGTCAGATCCTCTTGTGTGGCGAAGGGATCTATTGTGTTTGTGTGTGGTCTAGATCCTCCTATGTGGCGACATGATTTATTCCGGTGTTGTAGTCTAGATACTCCTTAGTGACGAAGGGATCTATTCTGGTGTGGTATGTTATGTTTTCCTTAGTGGCGTACGAACATATTTTCTGGTGTAACGATTTGGCTCAAGTGGAGAATGATTATTTTATGGATTAATTAGATGTTTGATTCATTTTATTCATTTAATATTGTTTCTCGGTTTGTGTCTTGATTTCTGTGGTTTTTGGGTAATTCTAGAACAATCCTTAATTGCCGGAATTCCCATGTTTTGATTTATGATTTTCTCGTGCATTTTCTTGAACTAATCTTTATGCAGAAAATGTGTAGTTTTATTGTTATAATTATTTTTAATATCATTGATGTTCATTTATTCATTGTTGTTTTTATTATTAAATTTCTTATTTCGAGAGCTATCGTATCTTTGGGGTACGAGTCTATAAATGTCTTGAATTTACTCATACGAGTTGTAAAGCTTATCAGGTTTGTCTTGTTTATAACTCGATGCACCAATCTATAGTGTAGGGTTTGATCTTGCAGGTTGAGAATATCAGAGATTGCGGAGTAGAATCTTAGGAACTTACTTGTCGAAGGTTAAAACTCTTTTGTAGCGGTCATTGTTTTGTATAGGGGTGGGCATATTCGGATCGGTTTTTGGTCAAACCGTATCCAATCCGAATTATTTGGATTTGTAAAACTTGTATCCGGAACCAAATTTTAAAATCGGACCAACCGTTATTCGGATCAACCGGAAGCCGGATCGGATTGGATCGGTTTCGGATTTAACTCGAATTTAAAACAATAAGATGAGACATTTTAAAAAAATTATTATTTTGTCTTTTTTCCATATAAAAATTAAAACGTATATAGTTCTAGGTTTTTCTCTCAATTATTATTTTTTCACGAATTTACAGTCATGCTTAAATTATATGTCAAAATATATATATATATATATATATATATATTTTAATAGTATACTTGTTCAAGAATGTGAGTTATATAGTATGTATATAAATACGTATAATTTGATAAATAAATTTTGTCTTCTTAATGTGACGCATAATAAGAAATATATTGACTAATAATAAAGTAACACGTATTAAAAAAAATATAACACCAAATATAAAATATTCGGTTAATTCAGACCAGTTTTTAGGCTAAACCGAAACCAATCCGATTCAAACCGGTTCAGACCGGTTTACGTTATTTTTTGACCCGTTTTAATCGGTTCGGTTATCCGGCCCTGTTTTTCGGATGGTTATTTCGGTTTTCGGTTGAAAACCAGATATTTGCCCACCCCTAGTTTTGTAGTAAGCTCTTTAGAAACATAACCTTATTTGACTTCTTGTTAATATACTTTGTTTCAGATTGTAATATTTGACTTAATGGTTGAGTCTTGCTTGACAGAGTAGTTGATGACTAGATTTTGGTTGTTGGTGAGGTTATCATGCCTCAAGTTTTGGATTTTTGATTATCCGAAAATTCGGATCGTGAAATTAAAATTAATACAAAATTTCATAGAAGTTTCCTTCCAGACATTTTCTCCTTCATAAGTCTATCGCAACATTTTTGTTCATACAAGTCACCCGTTCTAAGTCCATCAGCTTTATTTTAGTTTGTACCCAAGTACACCCTCATCCCTCATCTTTCTATTTCACCAGTAGGGCTGGCTCCAGTCCACTTCGGTTCGGTTTATATCCCAAACCGTGAACCAAACCAATGTTATACTTCGGTCTGATTCGGTTTTTTACTATTTAAGAGGCCAAACCCTAAACCAAACCACACCTACGGTTCGGTTTTTTTCGGTTTTGTTTTCAAATTGATAATTTTTCTTCTCATTATCATTATAACGAAAAATAGTTATGGTTCACAAAGTTGCACATTTATTTACAAACTACTAAATAAATTATACAACATTAGTAGGCAAATTGTGATTCCGATAACTAAAACTCACAAATAAAAATTCGACCGTCAGATATGATCATTATGACCAAATATGTATTTGGTAAAAAATTAAACTGTATCCGACAAAGTTAAGGGCTCGATCGAAACGGTCAACCAAAATCCATCGTTACTTATCACACGAAAACGCTCATATCTACCTTTATATGACGTAGTTTAGTCAAACATTCTACACGAAAAACACTCACATAGATGAGACTCAACTGCCCGTATAAAAATTTTGGGACATTTACCTTCCGACGATAGGGCTCCCATAAGGAATAATAATGGTAAATAGGGTTGACCGTTACTATCAGCACCCAGACGTTACTCGAATTACGTGATGAACCAGTGCTGCATTTTACCATTCCGAACACATCTTATTTCATGAATTTTTTGATAATTTTGCTTCTATGTAGAGTTGGTTCATAAAGTTATGCATTTGTTTAAAACCTAATAAACAAGTTATACAACATTAGTATGCATATTGTGATTCCGATGACTAAAAGTCAAAAATTAAAATTTGACCGTCAGATATGATTATTATGACGAAAGATGTTTGTGGAAAAAAAATTCAACTTGATCCGACAAAGTTAAGGGCTCGATCGAAACGGTCAACTCTGATCTATCGTCAGTTATCACACTGAAACACTCATATCTACCTCTATATTACGTATTTTTGTCAAACCTTCTACATGAAAAACACTCATGTAGATGCGACGCAACCGCCCATATAAAAATTTTGGGACATTTACCTTCCGACGATAGGGCTCCCCATAGGGAATAATAACGGAAAATAGGATTGACCTCTACTATCGGCACCGAGACGTTACCCTAATTACGTGATTTTTTAACCATAGTCGTATTTCTCCATTTCGAACACATCTTAAATCATGCGTTTTTTGATAATTTTGCTTCTATGTATAGTTGGTTCACAAAGTTGTGCATTTGTTTAAAACCTAATAAACAAGTTATACAACATTAGTATGCATATTGTGATTCTGATGACTAAAAGTCAAAAATTAAAATTTGACCGTCAGATATGATCATTATGACAAAATATGTCTGTGGTAAAAAATTCAACTTGATCCGACAAAGTTAAGGGCTCGATCGAAACAGTCAACCCTGATCCATCGTTCGTTATCACACGGAAACACTCATATCTACCTCCATATTAAGTATTTTTGTTAAACCTTCTACACAAAAAACACTCACGTAGATAAGACGCAACTGCCCATATAAAATTTTTGAGACATTTACCTTCCGACGATAGAGCTCCCCATAGAGAATAATAACGGTAAATAGGGTTGACCGCTACTATCGTCACCCAAACGTTACCCGAATTACGTGATTTTTAAACCATGACCGTATTTCACCATTCCGAACACATCTTATTTCACGAGATTTTTGATAATTTTGCTTCTATGTAGAGTTGGTTCACAAAGTTGTGCATTTGTTTAAAACCTAATAAACAAGTTATACAACATTAGTAAGCATATTGTGATTCCGATGACTAAAAGTTAAAAATTAAAATTCGACCGTCAGATATGATCATTATGACAAAAGATGTCTGTGGTAAAAAATTCAACTGGATCCGACAAAGTTAAGGGCTCGATCGAAACAATCAACCCTGATCCATCGTTCGTTATGAAACGGAAACACTCATATCTACTTTTATATAACGTATTTTTTGGAAAACCTTCTACATCAAAAACACTCACGTAGATGAAATGCAACCAACCATATAAAAATTTTAGGACATTTACCTTCCGACGATAGGGCTCCCCATAGGAAATAATAACGAAAAATAGGGTTGACCGCTACTATCAACACCCAAACGTTACCCGAATTACATGATTTTTGAACCATGGCTGTATTTCACCATTCCGAACATATCTTATTTCACGAGTTTTTTGATAATTTTGCTTCTATGTAGAGTTGGTTCATAAAGTTGTGCATTTGTTTAAAACATAATAAATAAGTTATACAACATTAGTATGCATATTGTGATTCGGATGGCTAAAACTCAAAAATTAAAATTCGACCGTCAGATATGATCATTATGACGAAAAATGTATGTGGTAAAAAATTCAACTGGATCCGACAAAGTTAAGGGCTCAATCAAAACAGTCAAACCTGATTCATCATCACTTATCACACGGAAACACTCGTATCTACCTCTATATTACGTATTTTTGTCAAATCTTCTACATGAAAAACACTCACGTAGATGATACGCAACCGCCCATATAAAAATTTGGGAACATTTACCTTTCGACGATAGGGCCCTCAAAAGGAATAATAATTGTAAATAGGGTTGACCGCTACTATCGGCACCGAGACATTGCCCGAATTACATGATTTTTAAACCATAGCCGTATTTCACCATTTCTAACACATTTTATATTACAAGATTTTTGATAATTTTGCTTCCATAATTAAAGTCTTTTGCCTTCCTACTACATAATTAAAGTCCTTTTAATTCAAGAGTTTATTTATTTATTTATTTTACAGTTTTCTGGTCCGGTCTGGTTTCTACGGACCCCAAACCGGAAACCGGAAACCGGACCATACATACCCGGTTTGATCTGGTTTTTGTTTTTCGGTTTTTTCAATTTCGGTTCGGTTTTCGGTTCGGATTTTTTTGGTTTTCGGTTTCGTATGGCCACCCCTATTCACCAGAACACGTCCTCTCTCTCTCTCGGATCGAGAGGTCGTTGGGTTCCGCCGGAGGCAAGTACTAAACTGGCGACGACTCATGGTTAGATCGATTCAATTTCCGCCAATGTTCACCGATTCAATTTTAGGTAACGTTCTCAGCCAAATTAGACTCAACCATAGACGAACCATAGTAGATCGATCTTGGATCTTTGAATCCAACTCCGCCGTCTCGACCTCGATTGCACCTCTGGCTCCGACGATCTGCTGCCCCAACGATGACTTCCGGTTTGATCTCGATTGCATCTCCAGTTCCGACAATTGGCCGCTTCGACGACGACTTCGATTACATCTCCAAGATATCATAACAACAAATGGTTCCTGAAATGGTAATGTGAGCATGAGTTCAATTCAATTTATAATCTGGTGTAGTGATTATTAATGCTGAAATTGGGTTGACTGCATCTGAAATGGTAATGTGAGCATGATTTCAATTCAATTTATATTTAATGTACAAGGACTCAAGGAGAATGCAAGAACTTTTGGTTTAAGAATTTTTATTTGTAGGGATGGTTTAAGATCAGTAGTGTTGAGAATGGTCAAGTCTTCAGCTAGTAGAGTCAATATTCTAGTAGGTGGGCATGAACCTGAGCGTAGTTTTGTGGTTTTAGTGAACTCTTGTGGAATAGGTGTTATAGATTGATCATGATGAAGATATACACACTTTAGATTGGATAAATAACACATTTAGTTTGGTGGCATGAAGGGAAGTTTAGTATTTGCGGGTTTATTGTGGAGTATTGGGGAATAGGTGTAGATAGATAAGATGTTGATTTATACTGTTGTACATGGTTTAGATTAGAAAAAAAATTAACATATTGTGTGTTAGGAATTGACACTCGAAACAAAAGGATTGTGATTTAGAGATAAAAGTTGTTCAGTGGACAGTATATCCCCCATTCATTATGATATCAGGCTATAGTAGTTGAAGATATGAGGCTGTAATAGTTACTATGGTAAATGTAGCTAGAAATTCATAGTTGGTTGGTAAGATGTAACTATTATGTTGACACTGGTTTGTCTAGAAGGCCATTTCTGGCTTGATTGATAGTAGTTTTCGATAATATCGGTAGTAGCTTTCGATAACATCAATAGTAACTTTTAATTTCACTGATAGTAGATTTGTTAACCCATGGTAGTAGCTTTCGATAACATTGGTAGTAGCTTTCAATTTCACTGGTAGTAGATTTATTTGTTAACCTGTGGTAGTAGCTTTTGATAACATTGATAGTAGCTGTCGATTTCACTAGTAGTAGATTTGTTAACCTGTAGTACTAGCTTTCGATATCATCGGTAGTAGCTTTTTGTTTCAAGTTCCTTAGTAGTTTTCACTTTTGATTTCTGTGATACTGCGAAATATGAAAGGTTGTTGTGTGGTTGATGTGTTAATGTGTTAGATATACTTTTTTTTTCATAGTAGGTTTCTTATTCCTTGGTAGTAGTTTTCATGTTCTTTGGTAATAGCTATCATGTTCTTTGGTAGTAGATTTCTAGTACTTTGGTGGTAGCTTTATGCATTCTTGCATAATAGTTGTTAATTATTTTTTCCTATTTCTTAACATGTCTTATGTATTATTTGATAGGTTATAATGACTAAAACTATTGATCGAATCAAGAATGAAGACTACTGCTCCAGACAAGGAGTTTGAGTATCTAAAGGGCACAAAGAGCGGCAAGAGTATCCATAAGTAGTGGATTGTTAAATCATATTTTTGTTTCCGTACGTGTTCAATTTGAATATGTATTTCTTAGTTTGAATATACATTTCCAGAATTATTCTGAAGTTGAAATAAGATTTGCACACTTGACTTTGATATTGTATCTCATCAGTAGTAGTTTTCTATGCCATCGGTAGTAACTTTCTGTCTCATCGGTAGTATTTTTCTACCAATATCTTTCGTTGATGAAGGGAGTAGTTTTTGTAGCTTGTGATAGTAGTTTTTTTAGCCGGTAGAAATAGTTTGTGTTGCTGATGATAGTATTTGGCGGTATTAGTTTTATTTGTCAAGGGTAGTAGCTTTATTTGTCAGAGGTAATAGCTTTCTTTGATGCAGTAGTATCTTTTGTTGTCAGTGGAAGTAGTTTTTGTGGTCGTCTAAAATTCTCACCAGAGGTCAGCTGGAAAGTTCATCGGAAACCTCATCGGAGGTTGGCCAGAGACTTTTTGTGGTTGTTGACTTTTTATATTAGTGACACTTTTGAAAATCTAATTTTTTTTAGATAGATGACAGTCTGTAGTTTTGTTTAACTTCAATGGCTAATATAAGACTCTATTTAAGCTTGGTGGACTTATTTGAATAAAAATGTTAAGATAAACTTACATGAGAGAAAATGTTAAAAAATGGAGTTCTATGTAATTGACCCTTAAATTAACCATTTAGGAATATATTTTCATCTTGAATGATTTGGAAATAGGGACTAGATTATCCTTGCTGATAGTTTTTCTTGGCTCGCACACCATCGGATCATGCGTGTATGTCATACAATTCGCAGAAGATTAATTTATATATCGTTCTTTCTTTGATTTCTCATACTTGAACCTCATGCTAACAAGCTTAGAAAAGTACAATATTTTTTAAGGGAAAAAGTTAATAATTTTTAAAAAGGAACACTGCTATAAGTTTAAAAAATTGAGTCAAGTTATTCTTATATAAAAATACAATTTTAGCCTTCTTAAATCAATTTAGTTATTTTATTTATCGAGATGATTTCAAGTCATTAAATGAACAAATTAAATTATGTTTCTAATACACTCAAATATTATAATAAATTATCAGATTTAAAGTTACAATTACAATATTAATCAATTTCTTTCTATCTTTGTAAACTAAAATTTAATTTTTTAACTTTTTAATTCATCGTTCTTTTTTATTTTACTATTAGAAGTACAATATCAACATATATATATACACACACATTATACATATGTTCTTCATTGAATTTTGAAAATATGAAATAATAATCTCATATATATATATAAACTTTTTTAGGACGAACATACACGTATATAACCTTTAATAAAACAATATAATATATAGAGATATATTAAAATAAATTCATATTTTTAAACAAGTATAATTTGAATATATGTATATATATAAATCGCGCATTGTGTATTTAGTGTATAATTTTCCTTGTGCTACAGGAGTGTTGTGCAGTTCATTCAGGCTGATTCAAACGACCGAGTCCACCATTCTGATACATATTTTCTAGTGACTCGGCCGAGTTGAGTAGGATGACTCAGAAAAGGATAGTAGAACAAGGGTCTAGTAGTTTGTGCATGTAGCACTCGGCACGATCAGTCTGACCCACACGCTCCATTTTCTTGTTCAACTTTTCAAAAGAGGGACTTGGTCTTGGTCCTCAAAAAACTCCCTCTTCCAAATACACGAACAAAAAAACGACTCAAACAACCGTGTTTTCTATAATCCACAAGCTCCTTCCAAGTATTCTACACGTTTAAATACGCCCCGCAAAACCTTATGTTAAATTTATTATTCAACAAAACCAAACTCATGTCTAATTCCTCCTCATCCTCCTCTCTGACAATAACCATATCATCCCACCATGAAAGTGTCTGAACAACTCACTAATCCATTCACTTTGTTTGTATGGCTTCTTTGATCTTCAGCCTCATCTTGTTTTCTTGCTGCCTCATCCCTATTCATTCACTCTCCACTGTGTCTATATCTCAAACTTCCAATAATCAAACACTAATTTGTTCTCTGACCCAACAATCTTTCCTAAACTGTACCAGTTTTCCTAGCGGAATTAGAATTCCTGTGAGCACAAACACTTCGTTTACTGGTTTGGTTGGTGGGGATGGCTTTTTATGTGGCTTGCAGACTTGGTCCAAGTCTTCTTCGTCTGTCATGACTTGCTGGAGGTTCTCTAATGGGACGAACATGTCTACTAAGCGAATTTATAGAGGCTCGGCTCTTAAGGAACTCAAAGCAGGAAGCTCCCATGTTTGCGGCCTAGTTGATGTGACTAATCGACTCGAGTGCTGGCAGTGGCATGGGTTTAATTCAAGTTCAGTTGGCAACAACTTCTCTAGGAGCGTCGCAGTGGGTGACAACTTTGTCTGCGGAGTTTCAGAAATCGGAGAGGTTACTTGCACAGGAAGTAATACCAAAGTGCCTAGGACGAGTAATTACAGTTATGTTAGTGCAGGGTCTAATTATGCTTGTGCAATCTCATTGAATGATAGTGGTTTGGATTGTTGGGGAGATATGAAGGGTGACAAACCACAAGGGAAGTTTATCTCTCTGGCCTTGGGCGACAGACGAAGCTGTGGCCTGAGGCCTAATGGAACAGTTGTATGTTGGGGGGATGATGGCTTCAGTTTGCCTCAAACTTTAAGAGATAATTACTTCACCTCAATCGAAGCAAAACGCAACGTTTTCTGCGGGGTATTGTCATCGAATTTTTCCTTGTATTGTTGGGGAAGCCAAGTGTTTGGTACCCAAGACAATTCCTTGGTGTTCAGTGATGTAAAGCCAGGGCCATGTAGAAGAGAGTGTCCATTGTACAGCTCTCCATTACCGGGCTATGGCAGATTTTGTGAACAAGGATATGAAATTTGTCAACCTTATGAAGCAGCTAAGATGCCAAATGTAGTAGTTGAATCAGTGCCACAGAGGGAGTCTAAGTGGAGCAAGAAAATGGTGGCATTTCTTGTTGTGGGTTGTGTTGGTTCCTTGGCTTTCTTGTTGGTTTGTGGTTACTTAGTCTTCAAGTACTGCAAAATTAGAGGCTCCAGAATCCATGACTCGGGTCCATTGGATGATATGGAAGGGCAAGCTAATCAGCATGGTTCAGGGCAACTCCAAAACCAGCATGGTTCAGGGCAACTCCAAAACCAGCAAGCTCAACAGGCACCGGTGTTGGAGAAGCGGCTAAGCCATCTGATTAGCCTGGGAGCCAATGGGGGTTCATTGGAGGAATTTTCGTTGCAAGTACTACTTGAAGCCACTAACAACTTCTCAGAAGAACACAAGATTGGGACAGGCAGCTATGGCTCTGTCTACTATGCCACATTAGATGATGGCAACCGTGAAGTGGCCATCAAGCGTGCCGAATCATCGGCGTCTTCGTCATCTGTTGGCGGGCACACCAAGCGCCAGGAGGACAGAGACAATGCTTTTGTGAATGAGCTGGAGGCTTTGTCACGCCTACACCATAAGAACTTAGTTCGATTATTGGGGTTTTATGAAGATGCCAAAGAGAGAATTTTGGTGTACGAGTACATGAACAATGGTACAGTTTATGACCACCTCCACAAGATCCCAGTGTCCCCTCTAATATCTTGGCCCGCACGCATCCAAGTGGCACTTGACGCGGCCAGAGGCATCGAATACCTCCATATGTATGCGGTTCCACCAATCATACACCGTGACATCAAATCATCTAATATATTGTTGGATGACAAGTGGAGAGCCAAGGTGGCCGATTTTGGCCTATCATTAATGGGTCCCGGAGATAATGAGTCCTACTTGTCACTACGTGCGGCTGGCACATTTGGTTACATGGACCCTGAGTACTATAGGCTGCAACAGCTAACCACGAAAAGTGACGTGTACAGTTTCGGGGTAGTGTTGCTCGAGTTGCTATCGGGTTATAGCGCGATTCACAAAAATGAGAATGGCGTGCCAAGAAATGTGGTGGATTTTGTTGTACCATATATTGTGAATGACAAAATTCACAGGGTTTTGGACCCAAAAGTGCCGCCACCGACGCCGTTTGAAATAGAGGCCGTGGCTTACGTGGGTTACTTAGCAGCAGACTGTGTGAGCTTAGAAGGTAGAGATAGGCCTTCCATGACAGAGATTGCAAGTAACTTGGAAAGAGCTTTGGCTTATTGTTTGGCATCGCCACCAAGTTCAAGAACCGAGTCTTTGACTTAGACTCAGTTGAGAGCTATGACACATTCAACATTTATAGAGCAGACCATTTTTTCTATTCTAGTTGTGCATATTTTGGACTTTCTCTTCCTATTCTTTTTGGGTTTTGCTGATTAGTCAAGGCAAAAAATGTATGCAAATATGAGAGCAACAGAAACCATTGTATAGTGATTAGCAGCAGCAACCATGGAGTTTCCTGAGCTCATAATATTCTTTTCTTAATTTCAATAGCCAAATAAATGCATGTCTTCAACTCGGTCTTGACTTTTTTCTTTCAAATTGTTTGCCTAAATTATTATTTTCTCTACATAGGAAAAGTCAAACTGGAGGAAAATTCTGATTATGGAGTCAAATGAGTAACAAATGTATAAAAGAATATAATAATAAATCACATCAACTTGATGATGAAGGGATTTCACTCCTACCCTTATGGTGACTCAAATTCATGACTTCGTCAATTGATAGTGGATTCGCTTACTACTGCGCTGTAACCATTTCGTCATCACATCAACCTATATATATGTAAATCTAAATCGAAACCTTGAGCTTATTTAGCTGCAAATAAATCACTAACCTAGCCCCGACTTGATAGGAACCGCATCCATTTCATTCTGTTTCTTTGGCCGGTGGCTGCAATGATGTAGAAGTTGTCTTCTTCAATGCTGTCTTTTCCTAGCACGTCGAAACAGCCAAATCGTGCTTAATTATTGACTTGATCTTTTTCTAACTTGTCAAAATGGGAGCCAAAATCAATATTTAAATCTTAAGCTGCCAAAGATTCAGAGGTAGCCCGCTTTTTCTCAAAAAGCTTCACCAGTACACCATCGATTTGGGCATACACATCATCCTTGGAAAGAGCCCCGTTCACCTGAAATAAACAAAATGACTCTCCAGTTGGATAAATTGATCGCAATCAAATTCTATAAGAACTTCATTAGACAGTTAATGTATCAATGCAATCTCATCTCAGCACTTTGAAGCAGAAAATATAAACAGATGGAAAATAGTTGATTTAAACCATACCAAGATCTTGCAACCTTAAAATGATTAGCATTTGCAAGTATATAAAGAACATCAAAAATTACTTAAGTGCATCACCTACATAAGTTTTTCAATAGCCAGTAATCAAAAGATAAGTTCAAGTATTGGTACTTTCTTTTCATGAAAGAAAGAAAATGAAATCGATCGGTACAATCAGCAGCCAAAAGCAACACATTTGCGGGCATTGGGACTGATAAAGACATGCAGCCACTAAGGCAACCCCACGAGTACCCATTCTGAACACTTAGGTAGCCTTGGCATAGAAGGTTTCAAAATGATGGGATGAGTCAATAAGTCCATTGGGGTTTGGCAGTTAGCTTGCACGATGCAATATAGTTGTCATGAAGATGCGTATTACGGAAGCTACAAAGTGAAGTTAAGGATGAACTGCCTAAGAAGTTTTATATTGGTCAAATCAAAGGATGGTAAATTTTCTGTATGAAAAGCTGTGTTTAAGTGCAAGTCCTCAAAGGGCTGTGTTCAGTGAGTGATCAGCTTTTTTCAGGTAGAGGCTGGTTTGTAGCCCATACATGCCCATCGTCTGTACTTGATAGATTAATGGAGGGCATGTAAAAGTTGCACCTTGGCTTATCTATGTGGTCAAGTTGTAGTAAAAGTATGCATTGGGAGAAAATATTAATAAACTAAACCAGAAAAACCCAAAGACAGCTACAAACAGCAACACAATAATGTGATAGTTGAAGTGTAAAACGATTGGATTAGATTACTAGTGTTCTTTTTAATTCCCTAAGTATGTACAGAATCAGAGAACTCTCCCTCCTCCGTTTACAATAATAAAAATGGAAAGACAGCCTAGATCAGAGATAAATTTGGAGAACCTGTTGCCAGTTTCAACAGAACTCACGGTGACAAGGATAGCGCTACTAATTACTCAAACATGTAGGTACTTTTGACCAATAGAATGCTACACACATTTTTGACAGCATCACTCATACAGAGCCCTCATGTTGGGCTTTCTTCCTCAACATCTACTTATTATAGTTATTTCTCTCGTCAGCTCAATTTATATACTAGCAAGTTGGGCATTAAGCACCTTTCCCTCACATTTTGATTACCATCTAAACAAGACAGTTAGATATCATGCAAAGAACAAAGAAGAGAAACATGGAAAGAAAGGAGAGTATTAAGAGACGTTTAAAAAGCTAAAGGCCTCCAGTAGATCAATTATAAATATGAAAACAATGCAGGGATCAATAAGACAAGAATGTCAACAACCAGCAACAATTTCATAATGGACACAATCATGCATGCTTTAAGCTAATAGAAATGGGAAATATACCATAACCCCAATAAAAGAAAACTCCATAGTACCTTTATGAAGATGTTCCCATCTATATAAACAATATTTCAGATATCCACATTTAGCTCAATGTACACCAACATAATATTTACAGCTTATAAAACTTTCTATTTGAATCCCAAAAGCACACAGTAGGGAGTCAGAGAGAACGAGAGAATATACTTGCCTTAATAGTTATGTCTTCGTATAATGAAAGTACTGCTTCGACATTCTGATGATGAGTGTGCAATCGAAGTTTCACCTGAATGAAGAGAATTCAAAAGAAAATGTAATCCTGATGTAAAAAAATAGAACAAACAACTTATTTATAATACCCTACATTATTATCCTGATATTGGCACATGATATGCACACTACATTATTGCATTGGAAAAATAATTATGCTTCAGCACCAATGTGATGTGATCATGTTTGTTTGCCAAAAAAATGAATGATTAATTTGGGTTCTGTAACATTGACCAACAAGAAAAAGAGACAACACAACATACTAAGAATAATAGTAACTAGTGAGAAATAAGAATATGGTAGGTTAAATTACCTTTGATTAAGTAACAGGCAAATTATAATTGATCAGCATGAAGTCACAGTATGACAAGTCAGAAGAACAAATTAGAAAACTACCTTTTCTTCTGTATCATCAAAACGTTGGGTGAGCCTTGCCGCAATCTCTGGGGTCTCTGGAGGAGAATACTTCAGGTGGTAAATCTTTCCAGTAACAGGGTCCAACCTTCTTCCAACAACTCTGTCAACAAGAATATCTTCAGGAACCTGCAAATGCAAGTTGACATGGTTACCAAGGGTTGTTACATCTCACTTTTACTTTCTGGATGAAATAAGGGCATATGTATATGCTAAACCTCATCCTACCATATTTATGATTAACTGTAACAGTGAAATAACTTCATTACACTGAGTTGAGAAACATCTTCATGATTATGAAGGATCAACAAAAGAACAGCATTTGCTTACGTCAAGAAGTATGAAAAGATCTGGTTCGAAACCGAATTCCTTAAGAGCAATTGCTTGCGATGAGCTCCTGGGGTACCCATCCAAAAGCCACCCTCTTTCTCGAGAATCTGGCTGTGATAGGCGGTCTTTCACCATCTACATGATTAACACCACAGAATCACCAGTAGCATGACGATAAACTGACATGAATATTAATTACCCTACCATGACAACTATTTCATCTGGCACCAAATGTCCCTTGTCCATGTATGCCCTTGCAAGCTTCCCATTTTCACTCCCCGATGCAATTTCAGCTCTAAGTAAATCTCCAGCAGCGACATGTACCAAATCATACTGCATAGAGGATCATAACTCAGTTAACCTCCTTCTACTCATAATAAAAGCTTAACATAAGAGCTACTTAAATAAACCATGTTGAAAGTCATTAAAAATTGAAAATATTAAACTTAAATAACCCTAAGCTTAACTCATGACCTGGTCTTTTAGCTTAATCAAACAAAGCAATTGGTTTATCAAATTACAGAACACCTCACAGAAAGCAACAAGTAACACAGCTACCAAATCCTACCAAGCTACATATAACTTCCAAATTTCTAACCGCCTTAGTTTCAATGATCCATTGTTACTCTGTCCGATTTTCATTATCAGCATTACATCTCCTGCTTATATCCCAAAATGAACCCGTTACGCTACGGCATTATTCCCCAAGAAAGGCTGAAATTCACTAAACACATCATTCATACAACCCAAGCATTGCACATTTCTATGTTCAAATTCCAAGTAATGATCATAAACAGCAAATCCAAACAATAAAATTCAGGGAAAACGGAACTCACCTTCTTTGTAATGAGCTCACATTGTGTTCCTTTACCCGAAGCAGGCGCGCCGGAGATCATAATCCTGAGCGGCTCAGCCTTAAAACCACACCGCACCTCCTGTTCAATCAAAAAGAACCACGCTCAAACTACAACAAAAACGCACCGTTTCAAACCATCAAGGATTGTAAAGCGTACCGTGGGGCTGATGGCTCTGCGGGAACGGAGAGGAGTTAGGGTTTGGTGGCGAGAGGGAGAGAAGGCGGAAACGAGAGAGGATTGGGAGGAGGTGAGTGGGTTTGAAATGGAACATGCGGCGGGAGAAGGAGGAGGAGGCTTGGGGCGAGCTGAGGCAGTGGCCATGGATTGGGCTACCAAATTTAGATGGCAGGCCATTTTGTGCGCGCTCTTTCTCTCTTCTTCTCTCTGTTTTTGCGCTGCGGATTCTGGAATTGGTTGCTCTACTCTGTCTTGTTTTGCGCTTCCGATTTTATTTGTTTTTATGTTCCGTAAATCGGGTAAATTGGCTGAAACGCTGATTTTAACGGTTGTTATTTAGTTGGTTAAGGCGTTTAACTACGCTGATATGAAACAGAATTTTAGAAAGAGAGAACTAATGCTTCCTTGTTAATGGCATTGGGAGCCTGATTTATGGTTCATGTATATTTCATAATACGTCCTTGATTGAGTTTTTCTGCAAATCCAATAGCATTGTCGATACCTTGCAACTTCATAACTCTGAATTATCAAAATGTTTTATCGAGGAAAAACTGAGGCTAGACAACGTATGTTGTTTTGTTTTGATGTGATAGTGTAGATCGACTTGAGAGTGGTATGATATAGCATTACTATAGTCAGTATAGTCTCGAAACCGTAAACCTCTCTCGAAGGGCAATATGTTGCGTTTATAAGCTCATAAGAGCAACACAGAATCCATCATAACCAAATACATAAATATTATGAACTTAACTATATGTATATGGGATGTTGACATACTTTCTTGATTGATGTCCATGTCTACTAGCTGATCAACTAGGCTGTCAACGTCTTGAGTAAAACAGGCTTTGGCTTTTATCTTCTCCTCTCTGCTAAGCTTAGACATTATAGATGTGATGACTTCTATGTCTTGTGGTAGAGAGAGCATGGACTAAAACAATTTTATTTATAGTGTTACATGATAGCAAGAGATCTCCCACAAAGATATTTCTTGATTCCCAAGTAAACTCCTATAAGGTTGTCCTAATACATTGCTAACACAATATACTTGATAATGGATTCCCTTACCATATATGGTTACATATACATAAACCATATTAAACAAGGTTAAGTAATAACATAAGCTCTTATTAAGTCGAAACATGTTCCAATTAGTATTTGCATAATGATGATCGGTTCACATAATGATTCTTACAATTTCTCACTTGAACCATCATCTTAAATGCACAATACAAGTAAAAATATTTTAATCAAAATAGCTGAAGTGCGCGCTGAGCAATATGCCTCTTAAAATTCATTCAACTCTGTCAAAATATAAAGAACAGCTGCAGAACTCAGAAATAAGCATGTTCACATGATCACGCCTGTTCAAAACTACAACAACAGCATATGTACTTCACATGAGTCAAAAAAACTTAATGTAATTCAGTTAAATAATAGTGTATATCAAAGTGGTTAAGTCATTTAACAAACAGTCCTAACGTAGGCAATTTTGAAAAACAAAATCACAACACAATGAAAACACAACTAACACACAGGTGGATTTGGTTTGCTGCTACTAAAGTACTGAATATATACATATTTCTCAATAGCTTAAGAGTCCATAAAATATTTCTCAAACCCGCAATAATCGATGACCGGAATAATGTTTTATTATCCGTCGATAATATTCAACTTTAAAAATTCCAAAACCTAACCAAAACTCCTCCACAAATTACCAAATTTAAACCATAGACTCCTCTCATTTTATATTATTTAATGGGCATGAAAAACTGCTCAAAAAGTGATGGCACAGCCGCTAGCAGAAATTCAGGCCAAAATCCCGGCGACCTCCGATCGTCACCAAATTTTAATAGTAGCTTCGCCTCATCATTTGGAACAATTTTATAGTTCAACTCGAATGTCAATTCGGCGTCTAACTAGGTCAATCGAAGGAAAAAGTAAATACCTGAAATAATTTTAAAAACTTCAAAAATTTGATTCTCCCTCCGCACTCCAAATTAATTCATCAAACTTTAGGGGTGAGTAGTACTTCTAAAACTCATTCTAATCATATATAGAACTCACAAATTGGTGGCTTGAGGAGGGAGAAATCCGATCTAGATCTACTACTGTACACTCGGTAATCAAATTGAAATTTCTCCTAAACCAAGAGGAGATAAGTCGAAAAATTCACCTAGAATTGAAGTAGACTCAGAGGCGCTCCATTTGGGACCGTGCGGCGGCCTGGATCGACGGCGGCGACGCCACGAACGTCCGGCAGAAAATCTGATTAAACTTACGAAATTAAACATATACTTCAAAATATACCAAATAAACTTACGAAATTAAAATTTATACTTCAAAATGTACCGATTAAACTAGAGAAAGAAAAACATTTGATTGTTTTGACAATGAAAATATATAAATAATACTAACTACTAAGTACAAACTAATAAAAATAAGTGTTTACAAGATAGATTGATATGCTCATGCATCATAAACTCTCTCATCATCGGATTCAAACTCAAACTCATCATCTCCATTATCTTCTTCCTCATCTTCCAAGACAAAATCATCTTTATAAAGCTCTCTTACGTCTCGGATTTCAATCAAGGGTGATATTTCACTAACCATTTCGGACACTTCTTCATGCTTTTTCATATCTTCAATGACATTACCTTCAACAAACCATTATTGTGTTTCTTTAGCTTCTTTGGCAAGTAGTGCCTCTTGTGAGATCGAAATTTGCAAAACGTCACCGAAATATCTCCTTTAAAAAAGTCCGCTTTCTTTTCTGGCCAATCAAAGTCCTCTAGGACTGTTCTTGCATGCACCTTCAACATAAGGAAAGCAAAACCAGGAGTCAACAGATTCAACATTGAAAAATATGCAGATCGATTACCAACTGGAAGTTTTGTTGTCAAGTTCCTGCTTAGTATCATGTAAGCATTTGAACAAGTCCAATTGTATACTAAAGTAAGCAAGTTATCTTGCAAATACAGCTTCAAATAGATATCTGGTTATGATTCATAACAAAATTCAACTGACAAAAAAGCAAACTTTGGCTCAAACCTTTGTAAGAAATCGGTTGAACTCGAATATTTATTGTTAACCAGTATGTTGTACTCTTGTCTTTGTAGTCGTTCTAGTTCCCAAATTAGACAATTACTGTTGAATTATCCACGCGCTTGATTTCTTGTTTTCAGTTGAGATTATCACAAGACAATTTTCGATGTACTTGAGTAAGAAGACGAGTGTGGATTACTAAAACCATCTAGTAACAGCAAACTTGACACCGAAAGTTTGCAGCAGAATACTGCAAGATTCATCCCAGCACAAGTTCTGCTTCTAGCAGCCTTCAATATTTTTGAGCATCGATACTTTATCTCCAACAGACCTTTATCACAGTTCAAAAGCAAACATCGAACAGTTTCCACATTATGTTGTCAAGCAGGGAAAATGAATCCTTTAAGTTCCAATAGAGCTTTCATAAACCTATCCCGACTCTTTCGTTTTCTGTAAAGAGAACCTAGAACCGAAAAAACAGAAACAAAACCCTCTTACCCATTTGAAACATAACAAAGATTTACAAAAAAATGAGTCATGTTTTACAAAAATGATCCATCTTTTACCCTGAAAGTAGTTTTCTTTTATACATGACCATTTTCCAGTTCAGCAACTCTAAACAGTGTCAAATAACAGGACACCCAGCAATGTAGTATATAGCATATTGAATAACAGTGTCAAATAATCACTTGAAATCACTGAAACTGTCTATATAGCATATTGAATAAAATCAATCTAAACTGCTCCCATGTAAAAGCAAAGACAAGCCTCGTTTTACCCTGTCTAGAAGGCCGTCCCAATCAGGATTTGAAACAGAAAAGACCAAATGTATCTTTTATTTGAAAACGAAAAGCTAGTCGAAGCAATTGCTATTGTACACAAAACCATATCGTCAATCAAGTCTACAGGGATAGAAACCTCCAAAGAATGGAGTAGCATTCACAATGAAATGTCAAGTATCTCTCACCGTTCTTTCCTCTATTATTTCTTTTCCTGTTTTTTTGCTATTTTCTTCTATAGCTTTATTTGATGAACTTTTTAGCACGTCCAAGATGATGATCTCCTAATTACAGGCTTCATGTGCTTGTCCTCTTCCAGTGAGATCATACCCAAATGTGATGGATCTTCTAGCATCATCTTTGCAACCAGATATCCAGCTATTGACCATGTTTGGTACTTCCTTGCCTGTTTGCCAATATATCTCCCTAGTTTCCCATCATAATATTCTGGCCAAGAATCTTTTAGCAGACGACTCTCAGCAAGCTCAATTGCCTTTCTTGCAATTTGTGGTCGTCCCGTTTTGATGCAGGCAGCTGTTAGCATCCATAAAAGCACTGTACAAATGCGGATGGGAAAAAATTCCAAAAAGAGAAAACTGGGGGTCAAGAAACATCATATGCAATCTTTCCAGCCAATGTTGAGCGAAAAGAATCAAAACAAACAAGGAAATAAATTTGGAATGCCATGACGTTGCATAATTTATATAAATGGAAAGATAAAAGATCAAACAATTTAGAGGAAGAAATTAAACAATAACAAATAAAGAGCAGAATCAAAGGACAAGTCTACATTTACTAGTCTTGGTGCAGTTTTTCCTTTTTCCACAAACTCCTGAGGTAGGAACAAAACTCCCTGGGTCTAAGCTGAGAGTAAGAGGGTAAGACTTAACTAGAACTAGTAGTTCAGCGAAGGATTTCAGTTCATGTTCAATTAGTAAAAAACATGATTAACACCGGAGTGACCGAACACTAGAAAACTAACAAATTTATAAGTATGTTAGTAAAGATAAGATGGTGGTATTTGAAAATATCTCGTTTTAATTCATTGTTAAATAAATATAACAATCAGAAAGCTCATATGAACATATTCAGAAAGCAATCAGTTCCAAATAAAATTTAAATTGTCACAATCACAATGCAACCCTGCTTGGAAAAGAAATCAAGTTTCTTATAGTATGACAAGTCAATCATAGGCTGGTTGTTTCATTTGCAAAAATTATTTTTCCATCATCAAATAATTTCGTACATGAACACAGCAACTCTAGAACCTATAAGGAAATCAAAAACTAGCTTCCAATTGAAATCAAATTATCAACACTTGTCAGGACCAATTTCCAGTTGAGAAATCAAAAACATGTACGGAAAGACAGTCACTATCGTTTCATACTAGATAATTTCATCTTAAAGCATATTTTGAAATCAACAATAAATATTAACAAGCCCATAATTATAGTGCTTCAGATAAATGCAAACACAGGGCAGTGTCCCAATATCACTTCTCATGGAAAAGAATAAAATTTGTATCCCATGAAATAAGAAAGAAGTTTCGGAAAACTTGACACTTTCAGCAAAAATAAACACTTCAAAAGTTCAAATGCATCAAGTAAAAGAAGTGTAAACCAGAGAGAAACATAAAATTGAAGAGGAAGTGTCCAATTAGTAGAAACGCATGTTCAGAAAAGATTTGGGGACAAAGTGTATCATTAATAAGACCGACTGACATTACCACAGACCCAAATTAGTTTGGATTGGATTGTCTCATTTCAGAATCGTAAACAACCAAACTACATATCCATGAATTCTGGCAAGGAAAGATGTGTAAAAGTAGTGGGAATAAAACTGAGTAATAAATAAATTCTTGGTCTTAAACAACTCAAATATTCAGAGTAGACAAAAAAACGAGGAAATTTGAGCATGTGGGCAAAGCTTGGACAATTCTCTCTGTCATCCATCAAGGCTTTGATGCTTCAGTTTAAGTGTATTGTTATGCTGTTATGTGGAAACCGCTAAGAGTCTAAATCATCATACAGACCAAATGCTTTTATATTCAGAACCAGAAAGTCCTCATGGGATTTCTATAAATAGTGCCATTTGCATACAGCTGTTGCTGGCAATGCTAATTCACATGTGAGTTCTCTTTTCGTCCTTGGAAAGCAAACTAAAAGCTACTATCCTAACAATAATGCAATAAGGTCACAGTCTTTCTATGTAACATCCATATGAAACTTTTAAATGCATATGAAGCAATAACCAAGAAAATCCAAGGGAAGGGAGGAACAAACCTGGCCAAGAACCTCCATTATGGTAGCTCCATCTGGTATTCTTAGGATCACAACCAGTAACTATTCGCCACTCATGACTTTCAATTGCTGGATAAGCAATTTTTAGGGGCATTTCTCCCACCAACTCTTCCCAGCGAGCTTCAATTAGATCCATTATAGCTATTGATTGCTCTGGGGTTGCAAGAGATGATAGAATTGCGATACAATTGCCCAGAGCAAACCATCTAAAATCCATCCTTGCAGGACTCACATTGCCAATAAAGTAGCCACCACGTGTAGGCATAAACTCAAATACCCAGTCTGGGATGGAATCAGGAATGACATTGAACTTGTTTACTGCAGTGTGTGAGTACTCTTCAGTTTTATAACGGTATATGTCATTCAACTGTTGGAAATCAAGCCAGAAGTAACCCCGCATGTGGTAGCTTAAGGCATGCAAGCGCTTTGAAATTCGATCAATAAATTCTTTTCCTTCAGTATCAGGTTTTAGCAATGCACAAGCACATCTGAGTGCCATAAAGAACAGAGCTTGAATTTCAATAGGATAACCATATATTCCCTGGAAAAGTAACCATAAATTAAAACATTTCAATCAAAAAAAATTATAAAAAATATAATAAAAGGAGCAGTCATTTGTCAGAGCACATAAAATAGGATATACTATATATCACACAAAGAGTAAAACACAAAAATAAACGAAACAATGTTATTAATGCACCAAGTTGACTTTCATCAACATGACCTTTGGCAAACCTCCAAGCAGCAACACCGCTGGCAAATATATTAGGAAAGTAAAAGAAATATTTTACAAAAGTTTTGAAAGGGTTATAGCCAGAAAGATAAACGTTTAAGTTCATCCTGACTTCCACAACAAGGATATTTGTGGCATTTAAAAGCAACTTACCATTCTTCGATCAATCATGGAGCATCCGTCAGCACAAAGCAAAGTTGGGAATGTGTCAAAACCTTCTGACAGACATAGAGTCAATATAAGCTTCATGCCCTTCTGACAATCTTCTGTTTCCGCCAGAGATAAATCCCCTGTTGACTTTGTATATGCACGGAGCAGTATAATCCACCAGAAACCAGAGTCAACAGGAGCAACTCGTCCAATTGCACTCTCACCAAAATCAGCGTGGATCGTATCCGTCTTCCGAATAGGGTCATGAAGAACTTTGAAGCTTGCAGGCATTGCACCTTCTCCAAGCTTGAACCGGTCTATTCTTTTTTCCCACCCTTGAAGCTGAAGAGTCTTCAAGAGAAAGTTTTTCACTATCTCAGGCTCACCATTCATCAGGAAAGCCAAAGCACTTGGTACAAAGTCACGCACAAAAACCTAACGAGAACAACAGAATATATCAAGAATTAGTCCCATTCACATCAAATCTCCATAATAATGATGTTTTTCAATCTTTCTTTTGCTTATGCAAAACACAAAACTAAGATATCATTACTCCGAGATATTGAAGGCTCAAAACAGCTTAACACATTATATTGGCATGTATTGAACTTGATAGCAGTGCAAGGAGAACCGAAATATACCTGATCATAGTTCAAGACTTCCTCGGAGGCGTGATCATAAGCAGCAATGGTCCCCACCGGCTGGTTGCGAAAGAACACAAGAGAGCGCCGGAGAGCTTCCCACGCCTCAGCAACCATAGGATGCGGCTCAAACGAGTTGCGAGTGGACGAAGTAGGAGTGTCGAAACCAGACCTTCCCCCAGGGGAGTATGAGCTATCAAAGTTGTCCAATCCGGCCCTGGCGAGACCAATTGAGAGCTCACTGAGTGACCTCTCGTCAAAGGACCTCTCCCTCTTAATGTTGAGCCTCGGCTTGTCCAGAAGCCTAGACAGATCGTAGTCGTCCATGTCCGAGATGGAGCAATGCGACCGCACATTTCGCAGTCCCTCCATTTCTTCTCTTCTTCTTCAGAAAACGCTTTAACGGCTTCCTAACAGAACTCAACTCTACCGGACAACGTACCAAACAATTAGGTAAAAAAAATTACAGAGGATTTACAGGTCCAGTAAATTCAGTAGACAAGAACGATAAAAATCAAGATTTTACTGCAGTTAATAATTTCAGTGCCAAAAGATTTGGATTCTTGTATTAAAAGAAGAAAACAAAAACCGAGAAAAGATTTAAAGAAATGTAAAGGCGTAGATCAAGATCGACGAGAATGGAGGCCGACGCATTCAATCGGGAGCTACAAACGGCATTAATGGAGGTACCGATGAATCAGAAAATCGACGAATCAGTGAGGATGGTCCAGATCTGAACCTCCTCACCGGAAAAAGACATGACAGAATTGAGAGAGAAGCGAAAGAGTTACGAAGGGCGAACCTGAGAGAAAAGGAGGACGAGAATCTCCGGCAGTGTGATCGGGCGGTGGCCGGCAACTACAGCCGGAACTGGTCGCCGGGAGCTGGAAGCCGTAAGAGAAAGGGGAGAGGAAAAACGAAGAAGAAGAGAAAAAAAGAACGTTTGTGCAACTACTCCTATTTATAGGGAGAGCACAAGAGTAGCGAGCTAACTGCCCGGAATTAAAAATTAATATTGTAAAAAGTTACCAAAAACGAATAAATAAAATCGGTTGATTTCGATACTCTTTATACAGAAAGTCGATTAATTCTACTCAATTGGGCAACTATTGTTAAAAAATAAAAACGAAGGATCGGTCACTTAAAATGTTTTTCATTCTCGGCTATCGACTTTGTGTTCGATAGCAATGTGCATAACTGTGCACATGATTAGTTAGTGTATTCAATCGTGCACATGATCAATAATTTTTCTCATATGCATATAACTAAATATTTACGATTAGTTTTACAAATAGAAAATTAGTGATTATTTACGGTTTTACACGTGATAATTTTAGTCAATCGCAGGATTACGCTTTATCATGGGTCGGGTTAGGACCGGTCCGACCCTAAATTTTAGGACTTAGGGTATGGTAGGATAGGGTTTGATCAAAGTCAACAAAATTTAGAGTCAGATAGGGTAGAGCCGAGGTTTGAATATATAAACCTTAGCCCGCCTAGCGGCTCATTTCGTTAGGACTAATACGATCGGGTAGGGCCGGCCCTTTAAATAGGGCTAAACAAGGCCGAGATGAGCTTGTTATTTTTTTCTCACGATTTAGCTTTAGAATTATATGTAATGAACCTTATTTTTTGTGTTATATTTAATATGCATGCATACACATTATACTTAATTTAAGACATTTATCTATAAACTAAGTGGTTATACTTATATATCTCACGAACTAATGCTCTAAATCATCAAAATACAATCGTTAATCAATAAAACAAAAGAAAATCAAAGGAACAACGCTATCAAATTAACTACAAAAGAGAAGATTAGTTGTATTGTATCTTAAAAATAAGAAAACATATTAAAACAATACGAAAAAATAAGAAATTATTAGAGCCTAAACGGGCTTTTAGGGTAGGGCTGGGTTCGGCCTTAAAGGACTTATTAGGGTAGGGTCGTAGGGTAAGTCTGGGTTTCATTTGCTCAACCTTTATCCTATCCTACTCAAGAATGGCTAGAGTCTGCCCGTCTTAATGGAGGGCCGGATAGGACTTCGTCCTTAAAGGGTAGGATGAGTTTTAAAACGGGTTAAAATCGAAATACCAAATGATAAAACCGATCATCCACTCTATTGCAGGTAGAGTTACTTAGATTATGTATCTTGTATTCTTATTAGATTTAAACGTAAAGATAGTCATGTGCAACTGAATACAAATTGATTGGTGGACTAAAGGAAAATGACTGCTCTCTTTTACCGAAAATAGCCGTGAGAGGAGAGAGAGCACGAGGGGATTGACACGGTGGACAAAACGACGCCGTCGTCAGAGACTGACCCCGGCATTGGATTTTACACTGGAGCAGAGCCGGCCGCGGCGCGTGTGTACATAAAAGAGTAAAAAAGAAAATAAAAGGAAAAGAAATCTGGGGAATATTTAAAGTAATTGTGGGTAGGTGGGATGAGCTTTTTCTTGTTCGGTTTTCATTTGCATCGTGTTCAATGTCTTTGAATATATAGCAAGTGATCATTTTGGACTGTCAAGGTTGAATAATACACCAATTTTTTTCTGACTTAATTAGTCCAAAAATTCAGACAAAGTACACGATTCTTGAATGCATCGAAATACAAATAAACTATATATTTATTGAAAAATTTCAACTATTAAAAATTATACTTAATTTTAATTAAAAAATAAATAGTATCATAAATACAATTTAACCGTCCATTTAAGTTAGTTTAAGTGCACCATAATACATCCAAGACACTCTGAACAAAATAAGCTTATATAGAAATATGATATGGTTTGATCAATACATATTGTACATGTAAAACCAACTTAAATGAGCAAACAGGCATCACATTAATTATGACATAAACTGGTTTTTATAACTACAACGCGCTAACTATTCGTGTATCTTGTGTTTATCCGTTCTATGGATAACTATATTGGATCTAAGGTAAGATACCATCAGAACTCTTTAATGTAAGCAATTCTTTGCATCAAAGCTCGTCAATTTCGTATATAGTTTTCTTCACTAGCTTAACTATGCAAGTGTCATTTAATGACAATAATTCTATTTTGATTATGAATTTGTAAACATGGAGATGAGTGACCTATGACCTTTTCAAAGCGAATGCAAAACTCTGAAACCTAATCTAGGTTTCGCATGGCGACAGCAGCCTGTCCTCGGCGGGACTGCTCGATCATGGCTTTAAGGCGACGATGCGGCTTGTGGAAAGTCATGTTTGACCGAGACGGTGGCAAGGGATGATCGGTGAAGCCTCAAAGCGATGCAACGGCCTTTTGGCGGGTAGCGACGTGATGGCATGGCTTTCAAGGTGATCCTCTTTAATCTTTTTTTGCTAGTATTGATGATGGTGGAGTAGTTTTGACTGCCCATTTGGATCGAGATGGTGTAGGGGTCATTGCTTTGGTGGCGGCGTTGCGTCGGCGGAAGAAGGGTCTTGTTGATGTTGGAGTTAGGCGTTTGAGGCGAGGGTTTGAAGATTAGCATCAGATCTGGTGCAATCTTGGGGCTGATGTAAGTGCAGCTGAACACTGACAAGGTTGTATATGACGGCAATCGAAGGTGGCTCTGTTGTCTCCTGGAGCAGAGGATGGGTATGTTGAGCCCCTTAGACTGAAGGTGAAGGAAGCCCGGCTTCACGAGACAACCAATCTAAAATTATGGTGGTTTGACGGCGGACAAGGTTCTTCAAAGACGACGACGTCAGTTCAAAACCCTTAAGCAAGGGTTGTTATGTTTGGGGTGTGCAGTTGGGCTGATGAGCCTGGTCTCGGCATGGACATGTGAAGATGGAGCTTGTTGGGCTCAAGCTGTGGGCTAGATGAAAGGAGGGTATTTTTACATCCTCATTTGATTTTTAATTGGTTTATTTTATTTTGCAAATAATTGAGTTGATGTGTAATGAAATTGTACTAACCTACTACCTCCTCTAACTTACTCTATGATAGTAAGAGAATGTATGCATCCGTATAATTCCGACCAATTTCTCAGAATTTATAATCAATTAAAAACGGTTATAATTTTTCCTTAAGCAAACTATGCAAGTGTCCTCTACGACACTGCATGAACATCACCTTAGCATATATACTTGTGTTGATATTTATCAGCGGCGTATTTCTATCTGACCAAACTCAAATGATTCGAAGAAGTCTTTAGTTCCAATTTGAAGTAATTGAAATAATTGGAGGGGGACAGACTGATGTAAGATGTGCCCCCAATTTTAAAGATCTTCCTTGTTGTCATTGCTTGCAAGATAGGGTGATAGGTTATGGTAGCGTGGCCTGGTTGGGAGGGTCAGAAGAATTTTAATCCAAATCTCACAAATCCACGACCTAAATTGATAGATAGTATTATTAGGAATGCGTGGTAGTAACGTCACATTAAATATAATGTAGCATTACTACTCCATCTCTCATATGATGCATCACTTATCAAATTAGCTGGTGCGGGTCTTCATCATGATACATGAGGAACCATTATTTAAGTAAGTTGCATAAAAAATAAATATTCTAAATACCATTTGCTCTTTTATTTAAGTCCATAAAATAAAAAAAATATTTGCTTATGCTTGTTTTCGATGACATTGGGAACCTCAGTCACTTTACTAAATTACTACGTTTATTTTTCCCCATAACACTTTGGCCGGATCACGATTTTATAAATCTCTCTTTTGTGATTGGAAGGCTTACTATCTCCGATCAATCATATCTTTAGGGAATTAAAATAAAGACCATGGTTCTAACCTAGCTAGGCCGGGTTTGGTACTTTGGTTATTCCTCCACATATTTATTCATCAGGAAGTTAAGGTGGATGAGCCACACTAACCTTCAAACCACAAAAAAATATATAAAATATAATTTATAGTAGAATGATTCAAAAATAAATTTTTTTTGTGGTTTTAAGAGTGAGTGTGACTTATCCACACTCATAATGAGTGTGCGACTAACACTCCTCTTATTCATCTTGCTCGAGCATCTAAGAGCATCTGACATGGACTGCATTTCATATGTGCCAAAGTCAGAATATGAGCGTGAGCATCACACATCGTTTGTGTTAACTGACGGTTAGATAGAGGTGAGTTAATGAAAGATTATCAGATGCAGATGGAGATTCCGGTCTGGTTTCGATCTATCTTCCTCCCCGCAGTCCAGGCCGCAACTCATGTCTTCTCATGTATCTCCTCTATATCAAGACATTTTTAGAAACAGAGCAAATATAGTTATAGATAGCTTATGTAATTTGATTGTTTTTTATTATTGTTTCATACTTGCCTCCTCTGACCTCCTTCCATTCCTCTAGGTTTACTAAAACCAAACATACCCACAAAATCTGAAGAAACAAGAACTTGAACAGAGTTGAACCAATAGTGAATTGAACTTACTAGAATTCTAATGAGATGCACTCGAATACCTTTGCCTTACTTCCTAAAGACACTAAAGTCCTCGCCGGCGATTAAAGAGACGAAGCTGCCAAAACCTCAACCTGGCAAATGGACGGGTTGAGCGGTTAGCGGGTTCAACCCGTTATAACTCGTTAAGCTAATGGGTTATAGCAGGTTGAACCAGTTGGATTTGCGGGTTACCCGTTAGGACCCGCTAAGAATTTTTCATCCTTATATATATATATATATATATATATATATATATATATATATATAATCAAATACTAAAAAAAATCTTTTAGCGGTTGGAAGTTCCAACGATTTAGATGAAATAAAGTTTAAAAAAGAAGAAGAAGATGGATTAGTAACGGGCCTTAACGGGTTAAATGGGTTCTAACGGACAACCTGTTTTCGTCCGCTAACTGGCGGGTTGTAACGGGTTGACAACCCATTAACCCGTTATGTAATCGGACGGTTAGCATACGAGTTTTTAACGGACGGTTAGCGGGCGGTTAACATTTAGTGGGTTGAATTGCCAGGTTGACCAAAACCCAAAATTTCACAAACTTCATCGATCTAGAAAACTGGGTATACAATCCTACAAAACTCGTTAAGAGGATTATGAGACCCACTATATGCTGAGGATAGGATTCGCATACCATTAGCACCTCCTCGATTCCTCCACCTCTGTCGAAATCTCTAATTCTACTGAAGAGTCAAGTCGGATCGCGTTGGTCAGCCAATTCTACTCTTAGAGTTGGCCGGAGAGGGAGAAACAGTCAGGTCAAATCATGGTTGAAGATGCAAGTCGGCGTCGGGCAAATGAGAGTGTCGATGGTACTAAAGAAAACATATGTCCCTTATATAATATTATTTCTTAATAAAAATAATACTTTTTTGTTTCTGAATTTTTTTAAAAAAAAACATACCTACAATTTCATGTGTCATTTTCAAATATCAATTTGGTGTACCAATTTTATATATTAATTTCATATATTTGAGAAGCATGGTTTCTAGTGGCCGATCTACATCATAGAAGAGTGCAAAAAATTCCTATAGATAGTTATCGACTATATTTGACTATTAAGGATATAAGGAAGAGATTGAAATTAGAAAAAGATTTCAATTAGGAAAACAAATTATTTCTTTAATAATGACGTAAAACAAGATTCCCTTATTTAAAAAGATTGATTTTCTAAAATGACGTAAATAAAGATAATTAAAAAAGATCGAGGGATGAGAACAACCCATAATTTTTTTAGCAAGTAATTTAATTAACGAAAGGAGAACTCAATTGATTTTCTCATACTCGATCTACAGGAGATCGGTGATACATTGGGGGGGGGGGTGTTTAACAAAGTACAAGTGAGGTTTTCCTCAAAAGCTATAACTGGTAGTCAATGAGCTATGTTATTTCAAGTTCTAGGTGTGTGATAGACTGTGATGCTCATCAGTTGGTGTTGAAGTTGTCTGATATCATGAATCTGTCCTCCATTAGCTAGTAGATCATAACCAGCAAGCTTAGCTTCTGCAACTGCTTCCAAGCAATCACTGTGAACTTGCACATTGCTAGCCTTAAGAGAGTACTAGGTCCATACATTCTCTAATGGCCATGATTTCACATTGTTTGGGAGATGCAGTGAAAGGTATGGATTTGGTAAAATCTGCAATGAATTTACTAGGGGTGGGCATGGGTCGGGACGGGCCGGGTTTAGGGTGATCCCGAACCCGAACCCGAAATTTTAAAAAGGGACGGGACGATACGGGATTAGCGTTTTTTATATGTGATCCCGACAAGGCTCGGTCCCGAACGGGACTAGGCCGAGACTAAAACGGGCCTTGAACAAATAATTATAATGCAAAACCTAGCAAAGAGCAAACTACAACAGTGCAAAACCTAACAAAATATGAAGTTCTAAACAAAGCAAGAACCTAAAGCTCATCATCATGTGTTGCATAACAATCATAAAGCCAATATAGCATAACCTAAAACTAAACACAATTTCTAGATTTAATTCATCATCAACTACATCATAACAATTTACAAAGTCATACTTCACAATCACAAGTTCACAGCTTCAAAATCATAGCACAACAGCCACAACACAATTAAACATAAGTAAAATCTAAAATTAAAGATAAGGCAGAAAGTAAACCTATATGAAGTAAATAAACATGAATAATATCAGTCACAAATTGAAAAATAAGTTACAAGTCCAACGACATAACAACATAATAAAATAAAGTTGCCAACTCGAAAACATAAGTTTAAACATAAAATGGATACAAACTTAAGGTCTAGCAGAGTTGAAAAGACAAGCAGATCAACAATTCAACATCATAAGATCACAAAAAGAACTAGTTGAGGTGTGCCACAGCCTTCCCTTTCCTTTTGATTTGGAGAATACTGGACATGTATTCCTACTAGACGCAGTGCTCTCATGATCTATAAATAAACCAAACCAAAACAAAACAAGTAAGAAATCAAAAATCAAAAGTAATAACTGGACAAACATATACCTAATTCAGCTTTCTCATAGAATTCTGTGTTCTCAATGGAAGGAAGCTCATCTTCCGCTTCAGCAATTTCATCTCCCAACAACCAATTTGCATGCAGACTAATGCCTCCACAAATTTAGGAGTCAATGAACTTCTAAATGCAGAAATCACTCTACCTCCAGTGCTAAAACAAGACTCGGATGCAACTGTGAATGTTTGAATGACAAGAACATCTCTTGCTATGACTGCCAAAACAGGATACTTTGGACCATTTATCTTCCACCAACACAATATATCAAAATCATCTTCCTTCTCATCAATCAATTCAAGAGGGGAATTTAGATACTGATCCACTTCATGTACCACCACTGCCTCATCACTCTCTTGGACCACATTTTTCCAATTGTCTAACATCCGACCCCGTAAACCTTTCTTAGACGTACTGCTGGAAGAAGTGACTGTGCTGCTTGAACTTGTAGAGCCTCCTTGCTTGTGTATATGTCTGCCACCATCAACTATTGACGCAAACTGCATAGCACATAGTAAAATCAAAAGTAGTAAAGTATGAATTGATGCATATCAAAAAGTAGCAGCAGAAAAAAAAAGTTATACCTCATCGTACAGTGTCATCAACAAAGATTTAATATCCTTGGTTTGTTGTTGCACATCCTCTTCCAGCAATTTCTCTAGCCGCAGATGATGTGTGTAATTCCAAAGCTTGAATCTTGGATCGAGTACAAGGCCGACAATAATCAAGTGGTTCATATCTGTAAAGCTGCCAAAGTATTTCAAGAACTTAGATCTCATATTTGCAGCCATGTCAGTCACAATTTTTTCTATTTCAGATCCAGTGGCCATTTCAGGTGCAACAAAAAGGCTATTGATGTTATTCTCCATTGTTAAAACATCATGAAACGTTGTATGGACAGTTGGATGCAAGCTTGCACTAACTCGTATTGTGATATCCCAAAACACTTGTAGCAGCTCAACAAGCATCTCAGCCATTTCCCAATCTGATTTTCCAAGAGGTCCAACGCTACCCTTCCTGTTAGTTGTAGGAACAATAATATTGCCATCCTCATCAAACTTCTCCTCTGGTTCCTTGAAGTAATTAACAAAAAGTTGATCCTCATCTTCCTCCATTCTAACAAACGCTTTCTTATACTTTATAGCAGCCTCCAACATAAGATATGTTGAGTTCCATCTTGTTAGAACATCAAGACAAACAAGACCAGTGCTACCTAGTTTGTCACTTGCCACAGCTTTCCTAAAACTCTCAAGTCGATTAGGTGAAGACCTAACATACTTAACAGCATTCCTAATGGCCAAAACACTCTTTTGCAGCCTTTTCAAGTCATGTGCCACAATCAAATTGCCTTTTCAAACCAACAATCATTAGGTTAACTCACCTCTCTCTTTTCCCTCTTCCGTCGCTGCTCTTCTCTGGTACGGTGGCGCTGCCTTCGGCCACCTCTTCTCACTCAACCACCCATAAAGTGATCGTCTCTATCTCCTCTACCAAAATTCTTCCCAACTCCTGCGCATGACGAAGAAAAGAGGATGAGAAGAACGATTGTGTGCGATTATGGCGAGGCGACGAAAACGACAACAATAGAAGGTTGATTTTTTCTTCTTCTCTCGTCTTAATCTTCATTCATGTTTTTCTTCGTACCAAAGGGTACCTAATGTTAATCCATGTCATACCATTTCTAGTTTCTCCTGAGTTCGTCTGCGACAGCGTTTCAGGTAGGGGTGGGATCGGTATGGTACAATATGAGATTTGACCTATCCTGATACCGATCTCGATTTTTTTTGCGGTATCGATACGAGACGGGATGTGTGATTTTATGACTTGATACCGAACCGTCCCGATACAGAAAAATTCAAGACAAGTTCGGGACCAATCGAGACATAAGGTTTTAAGTTAGGATTTTATATCTATAAATTAAACAATTACTTTTATACTATATTTATGCAATATTTAACACTTTTTCTTAACATAAATAAAAAACTAACATAATTAAACGACTTCATCAATTTAAGATGATTAATTCTGAATTATAAATACATACTTTTTTCTTTAAAACTAGTAAAATTATAAATTTTGTAGGATTCAGGACAGTTCGGGACATTCGGTATCTATTTGGCTCATACCGATCCCGAACCGATTACTAAATTCAGGATTCGGTACGGTTCGGGACAACACTTTTTTCACTTTGTGTCCCGATCCGATCAGGTTCGGTACAGGACGGTCAAGATCGGTATCGGGATTTCGGTATCAAACTCTCACCCCTAGTTTCAGGAGTTTTTCTCGACGGTAACGAGTCCTAGAGGCTCTAATGAACATTACGATTCTCGTGTTTGGCAGTTATGGTACAACTGCTGCCACGATGGTTGAAGGCAAAGGGTTCGACCTAGAAACTTTCAAGGAAAGTTTGAAAATTTTAAAATATTCTGAAATTTCGGGATATATCGAGAGTTTCGGGCGAGAAATGCTTGGGGTGAAAGATATATCGTTGGGTCAAAAAAACAAAATTTTCAGCAAAATATCACTAAAAATTTTGATTTTTAAGACCTTGGTATGGACATAAGTCATTAGAGTATTCATTTCAGTACTGCTTATCTAATAGTTTGATATCAAGAGTGACTATAGTCAAAGAATTCACTAGTATCATTTGAAAATAACACTAACAAATAAAGATAAGCTAAGCTTGATAGAAAGCGCAGACTCCGACAGAAGTTAGCAAATAGAGAAAATGTTAGCCATTAGGTACTTAGATAACTTTGACGAGATAAAATCCAACACAACATATGGGTAACTTCAATAATAGAACGTGATCCCAACAAATATATTCTCATAGACCCATCCTCTCAACAACGAATACTTTTTCATAGACCGACCTCTAAAGAGTACCGTGTTCGAGTCTCGGGCTAACTCATCTAGCTAGGATGGTTGTGTAAAAGATGTACTTCTCTAGCATATACATGTATATTCTCCTCTCTAATTAATTTGCATTCTTTGGTCGAAAGAGAAAAAATTCCTAATACATGAACGAATAAAGAGAAAATGCATGTAAGCCAAGAAAATAGAAAATAGAAAGCTGAAACCTCGTCTTCTCGGGGTTTCTATTTTTAGATTCATTAAGGCAAGTTGTACGAAAAAGGTAACAAGATAATATGCGGTAATAGTCAAAAAGCAAAAACGTGAAAGAATCAAACATAGTTACCGGCTGGAAGAAAGCAAGGGACAGTGGGGGCGCGTGGTAGTCACGACGTTGGGTGTTTGGTAGAGGGAGTGGGGCAGGGGCCATCAGTTAAACTCAATTTGAAGCACGTGGTCAACGAATCGACGTGGACACAGGCTGTCTGAACCAGATTTTGTTCTGGATAATGTTTATAGTTGATTTTAATTCGATTATTTATAACGTCATCAGCAATTATGGAATAGAATGCCAACAATCATGGGGGCCGCCAGGTACATCTCCATGTTTGAAGGGCTTAAATCTTAATGAGCAAGATGGTGAGGAAGCCACCTCATGAGCGTTTGCTTCAAAAAATTTGATACCATAACGCAAGAAAAATGTCATAATCTATACTATTGTAATAATAGTGTTCATTTCATATTACATTATATTTGAGAGGTAATGGACATAAGTTTTGAGCAAAGCGAAACCTAAGGGTTCGTTGGCATCACACATGGGAAGCGATGCCAGGCGACTTGGGATGTCGTGGGTGCGTGGCGGAATTTGACGTGTTTTTATTATGAGCAAGGGAAATTTGGTTTTTATTATCCCACATGGTTATTTTTTATTTTATATAATTTTTATTATCTTACAAGATTTTTAATGTGACAACAATAAACGCGTCTAATATCATATCATTTATCGGTAGATATCTAAAGAAGAGTGCTGTAAATATTATATATATATATATATGTCTATGTAATTACTCATTACTTATTTCCTTATGATATAAACATTAACCCTATATAAAAGAGACTAATGAGAATGAATGCGATACTTTTATTCCTCCCCACATTCTCTCTCTCTGTTATCTTTTTTTAGTTTGTAACATTTCACTCAATATATATTATACCAGATCACCCCGGAGGCCAGAGCCCTCTACATCAAATTATATCAACAAAAAAACATTTTCACTTAACCACACTGTCCAGGCCAACCACAACAAGCTGTATAAAGGTGTACCGAGATTATATAAAAAGGCTTATTTAGTCAGTCAGTCAGTCAGCTACTCCATCTTATTCAGAGGTAAAGAAACAGAGAATTAAACCTACGAGGGGCATCCGGCAAGGGGATCATTTGTCCTCGTATTTGTTTATTTTGTGTAGTGAAGGACTTTCGAACTTCATTACGCAGGCAGTTGATAAAGGTACTGTTCAAGGCATTACCATGCGCCCTCAAGCTCCAACTCTGCACCATTTATTTTTTGCAGATAATAGGCTTATCTATGGGAAGGCTGAAATAGGTGAATGCATCGCGTACAAACAGATACTCGAGTTATATGCACGCGCATCTGGGCAGCGGATTAATTTTCAGAAGAGTAGTATGGTTTTTAGCAGATATGTGGAACACGAAAAACAGACCGAGTTGGCGCAGATTTTGGGGGTCGAATGTGTGTCTGAACATGACAAATACCTAGGCCTTCCTATGATAGTGGGAAGATCCAAAACAGCCATTTTTGCTTATATCAAAGAAAGATTGGAGAAGAAGTTGCTTGGATGGAAAGCCAAAATACTAAGTTCAGCTGGTAAGGAGATACTAATCAAAGCAATTGCGCAAACCATGCCTCTTTATACCATGAACTGCTATTTGTTGCCTAAAAGCCACTGATGACATACAACAACTATGCACCTCATTCTTTTGGGGGGATTCAGTAGATCGCAAGAAGATACACTGGAGTTGGGATAAAATGTGCTTAACAAAACAGGAAGGTGGTATGGGGTTTAAAAACCTCTACGCGTATAATCTTGCTATGTTGACTAAGCAAGGTTGGAGATTGGTAACTAAACCTCACTCTTGGTGTCTCGACTATTTAAAGCCAGGTATTTCCCTCATTGCTCATTTTGGGAGGCCACACTTGATAAGTCTCCATCTTTTTCTTGGAGAAGTATTATGAATGCTCGACATTGTCTTCAAGGGGGTGTCATATGGCGAGTTGGTAATGGCAAAGACATCAAGGTGTGGCATGATAGATGGATACCAAGTCAAAAGAAAAAGGCTATGAATTGTGTGTTGTGTATTAAACTCCTTCAACAATAGGGTATTTATACAAGATACATATATTCCTAATAGGAAACTAATTAGTAGAGAATATTACAATAATCCTAATAATATTCACAATCCTAATAACACATAGAGTGACTCATTCCAACACTCCCCCTCAAGTTGGTGCATACAGATCACAAATGCCCAACTTGCTAAGTGAGTCATGAAAAGCTTTACTTGAGAGAGCTTTTGTAAGGATATCAGCCAACTGCTCCTCAGTAGGGACAAAGGGAAAGTAAATAATCTGACCATCCAACTTCTCTTTAATGAAATGCCGATCTACTTCAACGTGCTTCGTGCGATCATGTTGAACAGGATTATGAGCAATCTCAATGGCAGCCTTATTATCACAATAAAGCGGCATAGCCTTCTTTTGCCGAAACCCCAAATCCCTCAACAGGTGTCTCAACCATAACATTTCACAAAGTCCTCGAGCCATGCCTCTATATTCTGCTTCTGCGCTAGACCGAGCAACCACATTCTGCTTGTTACTTTTCCAAGTGACTAAGTTACCACCGACAAAAGTGAAGTAACCTGAAGTAGACCTGCGGTCTGTAATATTACCAGCCCAGTCTGCATCTGTGTATCCGGAAACATCTAAATGCCAATGTCTGGAGAAAACCAATCCCTTACCAGGAGCCGACTTCAAATATCGTAGAATACGAAACACAGCTTCCATATGAGCTTCACTGGGATTATGCATAAATTGACTCACCACACTAACTGCATATGCCAAATCAGGTCTAGTGTGTGACAAATAAATTAACCGCCCAACCAACCTTTGATATCTCGCTTTATTCGTGGGTACCTGATCCAAATACTCCGCCAACCGATGATTTTGCTCAATAGGAGTATCAGCAGGTTTACAATGAAGCATACATGTTTGTGCTAACAAGTCTAAAACATACTTTCTCTGACTTAACACAATACAATCTTTCCCACGAGCAACTTCGATTCCCAAAAAATATTTCAAGCTACCCAAATCTTTCATCTCAAATTCAGAAGACAACTGACCTTGCAATCTTTTAATCTCCTCAAGGTCATCACCTGTCACAACCATGTCATCTACATAAATGATCAAAGCAGTCACCTTGCCACACCGATGTTTCAGAAACAAAGTATGATCAGAATTACTCTGCCGGTAACCAATTTCCTTCATAAACTTGGTGAATCGACCAAACCACGCTCTCGGAGACTGTTTCAAGCCGTAGAGACTCTTCTTCAATTTACAGACCACCTGCTCTCCTGTAGATGTTACATATCCTGGAGGCAAATCCATATAAACTTCTTCATTCAAATCACCATGCAAGAATGCATTCTTAACATCAAATTGTTGTAAAGGCCAATCAAGGTTAGCGGCTAACGAAAGAAGTACCCGAATGATGTTAATCTTGGCTACCAGCGCAAACGTCTCATCATAATCCACCCCATACTTCTGAGTGTAGCCTTTAGCTACTAACCTTGTTTTATACCTGTCTACCGACCCATCCAAGTTATGTTTCACAGTGTACACCCATCTACAACCAACTGTTTTCTTTCCAAACGGTAATGGTACCAGCTCCCATGTACAATTTTTCTCGAGTGCATCCATCTCAACTTTCATTGCTTGCATCCACCTCTCATCGCGCATTGCATCCTGTACTTTACTAGGAAGTGATACAAAAGATAATTGATTCACAAATGCAGCATATGGTTTAGACAATCTATGAGTGGACACATAATTAGCAACAGGATACTTGGCTTTTGCATTTAGTGTAGGTTCATAATGTTTGGGAGGCTGACCACGAGTTGTACGAGTGGGTAACTGTTTAGTAGATACAGGACTAGACAACGAAGAAGATTCAGAAATTACCTCGGGTAATTCACGAGCTGGAGAGACCTGTGAGGGAGTGGGGAAACTGTTCACAATGTGTCCTTGATCAAACAACGGTCGATCTGGATGGAAGCTCTGGGAATTGCCCAACAGATCAACCTCAAACTGTTCTTGACTAGAAACCGGATTTATGCTCTCACCAGTGACTCCCCGTGCTCTACCTTCACCAGAATGAGACAAATCGGTGCCCAGTTCTCTACCTTCACCGGAATCCGTGCTCTCTGACCGGTCGCTGTGGATCGAACAGTTGCCGAGACGAGGGCGTCCGGTCGCCTGAGTGTCTGCCCGATCCAATTGCTCGGCCGTGCGTCTATGGGTCGCCGGAATCTCTGCCCGATCTAGCTGCTCAGCCGCGGGTCTATGGGTCAGTCGTCTCGGGTCTCCGGACATCGGTGCATCGACGGACGCGTCATCGGAAGGGGATCGGTCTGTCTGTCGTGGACGGGCGGGTGCAGATGCTGACCAGTCCATAGAGGCAGAGTCAGTCGTGTTCAACTCAGTGTCTTTGTCTAACTCAGTGTTTACCAATTTTGACCTTGTTTCCTCGACCGTGGGCTTTTCAGAGGGTCCACTGAACAAATCTTCGTAATAACATGTTTTCTCCCCCTGACAAGGAGTTGCGGGAGGTAGAAAATAACATATATCTTCGCTAAACGTGACATCCATGGTAGTATAGAACCTTTGAGATGGAGGGTGGTAACATTTGTAACCTTTCTGTTGAGAGCCATACCCGACAAAGACACACTTAAGAGCTCTAGCATCTAACTTTGTCGTCTGATTCTTATATAGATGAACATAAGCCACACAACCAAAGACACGAGCTGAGAGAGTATTTGATGATGGAATGGAGACATATTCAGACAAAACATCAAACGGAATACGACCTTGAAGAGGAACGGATGGAAGACGATTAATTAGATGTGACGCACACAACACTGCCTCTCCCCAAAGATACTTAGGCATGTTAGCACTTAAGAGGAGAGACCGAGCAATGTCTAAGAGATGCTGATTTTTCCGTTCAGACACCCCATTTTGTTCAGGGGTTTATGGACATGAAGTCTGATGAACTATGCCATGATTTTGAAAATACTCATGAAAACGATGATTGACAAACTCCCCCCATTATCAGAACGAAAGATTTTGACACGGGCTTCATACTGAGTACGTATAAGATTATGAAATGCTGTAAAGGCTGAAAAAACACAATCTTTGGATTTAAGTAGCACAACCCAAGTTAATCGAGTAAAATCATCAATGAATAACACAAAGTATCGCATTCCAGAAAGAGTAGAGTATTTGGAAGGACCCCATACATCTGAATGAATTAACTCAAATGGCATAGTACTAGAATGAAAACTCAAAGGATAACGAGACCTATGACTCTTAGCCAAAGCACAAGTCTCACAATGCAAGCTAGACTCACGGATTCCAAGAAACAAAGATGGCATAGACTTCTTCATAACTCCAAAAGACGGGTGACCCAAACGTCTGTGCCACAACCATAATTCACTTAAGCGGTCAGAATTCAATGTCAGGGCTAAAGGCTGTGCTGGTGCTTGTGTTGGTTCTGCGTACATGCAATCCAGGCGAAACAGTCTCCCCCTCAGGTCTCCCTTGCCAATGATTACCCTGGTGCACAGATTCTGGAAAACAACATACATTGGGTAAAAGGTTACAGAGCACTTATTTTGAGCACATAACTGTGATACAGACAAAAGATGATGAGATAAGGAAGGCACATAAAGCACATCATGCAAAACAATGGACGATGTAACTTGAACAGACCCAATACCTAAGACTGGGAACGACGCACCATTAGCATTAGAAACATGGGATATTCGAGGGGAAGACATAGACACAAAAAATGATTTATCATAGGTCATATGGTCGGATGCTCCAGAATCAATTATCCATGTATCACTACCCATAAAGTCAGAAACATGTAAAGCAATACCAATTTTACCGGATGGACCCGCAAAAACTTCTTCGTTCTTACCTTCGACCATCTTTTCTCCCTTTTTTTCATTCCTTCAAATATTCAAACTACAAAAAAAAAACAAGCAGCAACCTTCTTGAGGCAATACACGGCTCTACACAACCTTGATCAATATAATCAAGATCAAGGCTCCATCACGTACACTACAAAACACCAAAGAATATAGCAAACCCCAAACAACAACAAGAACTTCAACGGATCAAACAAATCCCAACTACCAAAGAACCAACCAAACAAACAAATTTTTGCAGCGGAAAACAAACAACCGAGTCCCGAATGGATCTCGGCTCTGATACCAAGTCAAAAGAAACAGAGGTTATGAATTGTGTGTTGTGTATTAAACTCCTTCAACAATGGGGTATTTATACAAGATACATATATTCCTAATAGGAAACTAATTAGTAGAGAATATTACAATAATCCTAATAATATTCACAATCCTAATAACACATAGAGTGACTCATTCCAACATACCAGATTGTCAATCTTATTTAGTTCAGAAACCACCTGCTTGTCAAATTGACAAGGTAGAAGAGCTCATTGATAGTGTCTCCAAAACCTGGAATGAAACCCTCATCAGAAATACTTTCTTACTTGGAGTTGTTGATAAAATTTTGTGCATTCCACTGAGTCAAAGAACCCGAAATGATAGGCTGGCTTGGGGTTTAGAGAAAAGAGGCTGCTGTACTGTTAAATCAGCTTATTGGCTAGCTCGAACTGATGTGCTGGGCAATTCTTTAGCATCTACTTCAAATGGAGACCCTTGCAAAGCTCTATGGAAAAATTATGGGCATCATGTGTGCCTGGAAAAGTTCAATTCCATATGTGGCGTGCATGTCAAGGTTTGTTACCTACAAAAGATCGGCTTCAGACTAAGGGCTTTACTGGTGATCTAAGTTGCCTCCTCTGCAGTCATCGGTATGAAATTACTATGCATTCTCTCTGTGCATGTCCAACTGCAGCACAGATCCTATCCCAGGAGCCCTTTAACCTTGGAGACAAACTATATTCAACTACCAACTTCAAATTTTGGATGGTAGACAATGCTTTGACCCTTCATCAACCTGTGTTTGAGAAGCTTTTAATAGTTCTGTGGGCGGTGTGGAAGAATAGGAACGATGTTCTATGGAATGAGAGAAGACAGTCAGCTAATGAGATTGTGATCAGTGCATTATCTTGGTTACAAGAATTCCACGTGCGCAAACCAAGCAAAGCTCCTCTCAGTAAAGTAGTGCAGAAGTGGACTCCAGTAGGCGAGGGCTATGTTAAGTTGAATGTTGACGGTAGCTTCATACCTAATAATACTATTGGAGGAATAGGTGGTGTCATCAGAAACTCAGAAGGAGGTTTTGTTGCTGCATTTTCACTGCCTGTTCAATACATGAGCTCTCCAAAGCAGGTAGAGCTCAGGGCAATATGGGAGGGTCTGAAGTTGATACGTACAATGAAGTTTCAGCATGTAATTTTGGAAACCGATTGTCAAGAGGCCATTAACACTCTAAATCTAATACAATATGAAGGAATAGCTGAAGCAGGAATGGTAGATGATATTAAGGTGCTACTGCAGGCCATACCATCCATTGTAGATCAACATGTATCTCGTACTTGTAATACTGTTGCGCATGACTTGCTGCAACTGCGTATGAAGATAGGCATGAAGCCATTTGGATGGCGAGACCCCCTAGCTGCATCACTGATGCACTAAGGAATGATTAGTCTCCTATCTATTCAATTTCACATTATTTCTTACAAGATTTACTTCTTACCTTGCATGGTTAGTCCAATTAAGATAAACATTAAACATTAGCCTAGATTCTTAATATGCATCTTAATATTTTAAGACTTATGGACTAATTATACAGTGGTTTAAATGTACTATAAATTCTAAGCCTGTTTTTTTTGTTGAAAATTTTTGTGGATACGTTTAAAAAATTTAACCTTTCTATATACAGTTTATGGCTACGCCATTGTTTACAACAATATGCTAAGACTCAAACTTGTCAATTTTTTGCATGTTTAGCTCTCATTGTCATTCTATGTTCTTTCACATGCTATTATGAACATTTTTAAAGGTCTTGGTCATCTATTTTTCTTCTCTGATGTTTTTAAAGTTTAACTTTGTAGTCTAATTAGTTCTAATTAAAAAACTAGATGCGATTATCTATCTTTAACGTACACTCACTCATTTACTTTATCTAACGTAAAAACAAAACAAAAATAAAGATTTTTTAACGTTTGTAAAGTCTATATAAGTTCATACTCGTATTTCTTTTCAGCAACAGAGACTTGCTCCTATAAAGGGAAAATCTCATCAACTTAAAGTGAGTACTCTCATAGAGGAGTCCAAGAAAGAAATATAATGTCATTAATGTATAAGGAAGGAAAGAAGAAAGCAAAGACAACAACATTAGATCCACCTGCAACAACTTCATGGCAAGAGAGGAAGAACCTTGCAGACAAGGAGACAGAAGCTCTCGAGAAGAAGATAAAAGATCTCAAAACATGGGTACGTATATCATCATATTCAAGAAATATTTGGTAGTGCTTTGAAATACAGTATTATTGTTTTAAAAAATCAACGGAAGTTAGAAAAGTTGGAATAAGTATCTAAATTCTTTTGATGTTTAGAACTTGCTAGTGCATTTTGAAGAAGCACCTTCCACCATTCCTACCTAAATTCTTTTGATGTTTAGAACTTGCTAGTGCATTTTGAAGAAGCACCTTCCACCATTCCTACTTACTGTCGTAGAATTCATAACGAGAACGTAAACAACTATGGTCAAACAAATGATAAGCAATACCATATTTAACTAATCAGTTACAACGATATATTGACTCAATGAGTAATTTTTTAATGATGTATTTGACCAAGTTAAATTCAATATTTTTATTGACATCTTAAATCAAAAATGACATATTACATACGTATCTTCTCTCTACCGACCTGGATAGATAAATAGTTTGTGATAATAGTACAAACGATGAATAGACTATGTTCAATCATTTATTAGTTCCATGTTCATAAAGAGAGCATACATATAAGCAATAACAAAACAACGTGTGTTAAGAAAAACCCTATGTTCTCTCTTCTATCACGAGAGAGAGTAAACCCTCAGCGGCAGCTCAATTTTAGCGATGTTGGGGGACTTTCGACTGAGAGGGAAGCTATAGCTCCTCTCTCTTGGCAAACCTATGAGAGAAAGGACGAGTTTGTTCGCCAGATCTTCCTAAAATCGGGTATCTGCCTTCCTTTATTTACCATTGGTATTGATGGAGTTGGTGGTGCAGAAAGCATTGAGGTTGACCAAAATTTGGATCTGGTTGGAAGTCGATGTGCTTGCGAGTATATGGGAATCCGACGATGGTGTATTGTTGTGTTCAAAATTATCGAGCAGGGCTCGATGAGGGATGTGTTGCGGAGGCGATGCGAATTCTTGATGGTGGAGCCTCAAAGAGAATTCGACCAGATCTGTATGGCGGAGTCCCGACGACGATTCAGATGACATGGTGGTGGTCGATCTGATTTGCAACAATTCAGATATGCTCTATGACATGGTAGCGAGGTTGTCAGATTCATTGCTAGTATTGTTGGAATCGCTGTTGGCACCGTGGATGATGTGTATGATGGCGACTGGGCAATTTTGGCTTGGGTGTCCTGGTGGAATGGGCCATAGTGGATCAGAGGTGCACAAGCTAGGTTAGGCCTATTTGGGTATTTGATGGTCAAGCCTCTACTGATTGGGATTACTGCGACGTCACTGGTGGCTACTGGTGGTGACGGCGGCATCGTTGGCTACGGCTTTGTTAGGGCTTCTTTCTAGGCTCAAGGAATTGGACTTCTTTGGGCCTATTTTGAATCAGTTATGGCTCATTTTGTTGGGCCTGGATGATGTTTTTGGGTTTCGGCCCCTGGTTTAGAATAAATGTTAGTCCAGGTAACTAATGCTTTTCACAGAGTCTTGATAGTTTTCTCCAAAACCTAGATTCACATGTAAAATAATTGTGTTTAACCGGAACAAGGTGAGTGTACTTGAGATTTCTTAGCTTATGCTTTGTCTAGTATAAGTTCTTTAGCTTATGCTTTATATAGTATAGGACTTGCGATTCTGCAAGACGATGTTATATGACGACCTCACTAGGATGTGTCGTCTTTGTACTGGTTGCTTTGATTTAAATTGAATGACCTTTTGATAAAAAAAGAGAGAGCATATATATAAACTATCAACCACTAGAGAAAATTTTATGAACAATAAACAAAGTATAAGCCACTATGAATTTCAATACATCAAGTTATTAAACATAAACTTTAATATATGAAATTCAATATATTTTTTTTCATTTTATTCTTTTTTCTAGTTAGCCGCACCTCTTCTCTTCTTCTTTAGGCTTTGCTCCTTTTCTAGTTAGCCGCACCACTAGAGAGCATTTGTTTTCCGTTACTCTAAAGTAGCACTTTTCGGGGTTCAGCCTCATGCCGTATTCGAGGATGATGGCGAAAATGATCTTCAGGTGGCCTATATGATCCTTTGCCTCCTTGTTTTTGTCCATGTTGTCAACATACACCTCAATTATCTTGCATATATACTCCTAAACATTTGTATGAATAACCTCATCTATGTCGCTCCAACATTCTTAAGGCCAAAAGACATGTTGTAGCACTAAATTCTCTTGTCTGTTGTAAAGCTTGTCGCCTCATGGTCTGACTCTTTCATTAATATTTGATTGTACCCTGAAAAGGTGTCTATCATGCTTAGCAATTGGTGTCCGCTGTGGAATCTATCATCTGATCGATTCTAGACAGCGAGAAAAATCCTTTGGCCATGCCTTGTTCAGGTTTTTGTAGTTGACACACATTGGTCACTTCATGTTTGGCTTGTGGACCATCACCACATTTGCTAGCTATGTTAGATAATAAACTTGACGCATAAACCCCCGCTCGTGGAGCTTTGCCACCTCCTGCTTCATGGTGGCGTATTTCTCATTATCGAATGCTCTTCTCTTTTGCTTGACCAGGTGGGCTGCCAGCTTCATGGAGAGCTCGTGGTCTATGACGTCCCTTGCTATTCCTGTCATGTCGGTGTCAGACCAAGCAAAAGCTTCAGCATTATCTCTAAGGAATTAGATCAGCTTTTCCGTTATGACGGAGTCTAATTGGGTTTCTATCTTGACATTCCTCTTAGAGAATTCATCATTAAGAGGCAGTAAAGATAATGCTCAACATCGTCTAAATACGAGCCAAGCAGGTAAGCTAGGAAATTCTAAGAGGCAAAGGAAGAACAAAAGAAGAGGATTTAATACAAGCAATCACACTAGTCTAGTCACATTCAAGCCAAAGGCATTTCCAACCAAACTGAAATGCATACTCAATCCTAATGATCACACCCATAAGCTCAGAGTATAAGGCATAATTGTCACCTGACCCTTTACAGTAACCGTCGATGTAATGACTATTAGCGTCGCGAAAAACTTCACCACAAGTTGCTGAGCCCAGATTTCCTTTTGCAAGACCATCAATATTCAATTTTATCAACTGAATAAATGGAGGATGCCAACAGACTAACCGATGTAGCATACGAGGTTTCAAATTAGGCTGAATTCCTAATCTGACCAGAAGCTGAGAGCTTACCAAACCACTTGAATAACCTGGTATGTGGTTAGCAACAAAACTTAGCCAAGCCTTAAGAGAACAGAACATTCGCATAAGAGAGGGACTATTGTCCTTAAATATGAGTTTATTACGTGCTTTTCAAATAGACATAAGAGCATAAAAACTATCAGCAAGCCATATATTTTTGAGTTAGGGGGAAAACGCTTACTGAATATAGATGTAAATAACTCACCAGTAATGCCACTAGTTGATAAAAGAGTCCCAAAACAACATGTCAACCACTGCCAAACATGTTGCGTAAATGAACATGTGACAAATAAGTGATTGGAATTCTCAACGTGGCCAAATTTACAGAGTTGACAAACAGACACTGATGGGATGTCTCGTCGTTGAAGTTGCACATCTGTATGTAATTTATCATGGAAAAGACACAATGGAAGGAGAGATAATCCTGGCGGAATGAAAGAATATCAAACCTTAGAAACTCATCCATCCCCTGAATACAAATGACGGACTAAATTATATCCATCAGAAAAAGAAAAAGAATTTGAACTAGAGGGCTCCCAAATTAATATATCAGTTTCAGGTTCTACCGGTAATTGAACCTGGAGGATTTCTATCTCCTAAGCTGGGAAAAAAATATGAAAATACACCGGGCAAGCTCCATCGTTGGTTAGTGATAAAAGAGTCCACTCTACTCAACAAATGTTTAGGAAAATTGGTAGCCTATAATTTAACAATTAAAGGAGGATCCAACCACTTGTCCAACTACAAATTCACAGACTTTCCATCACCGATGAAAAAAAAACATTTCCAAATAACAAAACGAATTACAAAGGTAAAACATGTCTTCCGATCTATCTCACTTCTAATCTTCCGTAATCTTTCTTAGGTTTCATACACGCAGCCAATGTTACCATTAGTGTTCTAGGAAGACGTGGTCTCAGAAGTATCTAAACAAGTCTCACAGGGATGAGCTTACTGTTAGTAGGGCCAAACCGCTTAAGTCATTCTTAACTATGTCGCATAAACAAGTTATCAAGTATCAAACAATATGTTACATAAATAACAACAATAATCGATGCATGGACGCTAATGAATTTATTCCCCTCAATTACTGACAATTAGTCCATACATTCGAGACATATGAACCTACAAGTCTCATACCATGTAGATGCCTCGAATATACGATCTAACCATCAATAATATCTTATCTATGTACCTTTTTTGTTAGTCGTCTTGTTATACTCGTGGTCTCTAAACCCGTAGCCTTAAAGATCATTTTATCACTATCCGCCATTGAAGGGGCAAACTTTCCCTAAACTTGTGCACGTATGAACCCTAGATCTTAGACAACGCATGAGAAAACTCAACTACACAAAATGTATCTATTCTATTAATCTCATTATCCTTTCCATAATCATCATTCTCATTATTCTCACGTTTTCTCATGATGGGTTATGCATTATGTAAATAAATAAATATCAATACTCGCATTATAATATCAAACACATGCTTTAACGGAAAACAATAACATTGTTCATACAAAACATTCATTACACATGTTTTACCGAAAACGATAACATACAAGAGCTAATCAATCAATGACACACACTTCCATGATTTCAATAATAATCTAATTAACGATTTATTAAAAGGTTCCCGATAGACCCTACTTAGAACCTGAGCTTTGGCTCTGACGCTAACTAAATTAGTAATTTCGAGAATGTCGACAGACCACTTCAAAATTTACTATGGTCCATAGATTCCTTAGCAATCAAGTTCTTTATCTAATTTTTCAGTGAACCCTCGTACGATTCCATCTTCGGTCGCAATCGGCTTACTACCTGAAATGCTAAATATTTTCTTCTTGAATTGCCATGGTCGAATCAAACATTCATGCAACATCAAATATTATAAATAGCTGCTCCAAGATCATTCCATCCTCAGCTATCAAATTGCTGTCCACGCAACATAAATCAAATTAAGTGTACAAACATGTATACTCTATAGAACCAAACATAACTCCCTTGATCAAAACTAACATAGAGCATTATCACTCTTCTCAAAGTACCAAATCAAGTTGAATGAACGTTAATACTAAGTACTAACAGAGCACATAGCTCTAACCTCTCCATCATCAAACTCCTCCAACCTGCACTTCAAGCACAACCAAACTGACGAGACCTCCCAAATTCGGTTCCTCCATCCCTTTACTACTTTCAACACCAACAAGGTTCTCTGTAGTAACCGAACATACAGCTCGTCCCTCTCCATCACCCAATTCTTCATTATATTTCACAAATCCAAAAGGCCACCACAATAATCTTCAGCACCGCTGCCACACAAACACAGTAACCTTGAACACTCTACAACCCAGCTCTCTGCACACCTTAGATTTACATAGAAATGTGATTGATCATGATTTCCTTGGTCACTAGGTGACCATATAAACACTACTGCATTGAACACTCACGCCTGGAGTACAAGTTGGGAAAATAATAAACCAAATTGAAGAGAACTTTACAATTGACGATTATGTACATTATCTGTTGAAAAAAATAAGGAGGGTACATTTGCTTGGGATTTTCTCTTTCCTTCTCACCTAAATTATTGTAACACGGGTACAGTGTTCAACAAATCTCTAGTTAACCTTATTGTATTTCCTATACAAATTTTACATCTTGTTTGTACAGACCAACATGATTGAATCTCTCAATGAAGACCAATTAAAGGAATACTTAGAAAATAGACCTGATGAGCTCAAGACGGTGAAGATGCATAAGAGTGGACCACGACAGAGAGTAAGAAGTTCTGAAGTTTATTATTATTATTATTTCCTTGAATACAACATAATCCTAATTTAATTTCCTTTCATATCAATAATCCTTAAATTGATATATGTTGACATATAATGCAGATCCAAAGAGCAGAAAAACCTAAATGCTCAACTTCTAACGGAATCATGGCTTCTGTTTGGAAGTTCCACAAGTAAGAGGAACACAAAATCAAAATGAATTGTCTTTGTTATAAACCAAATAGAGTATTAGTGGACAATAATTTTGTTCTTTTTTCTTTAATCTCTACATACCCGATCAATGAGCGTTGAGTCCTTGTAAAAGAAGAGTGCATTCGGGAACGCATACACAGTGGTGCATGGCTGTCATAAGTGAAGTGGGCTGAGGTGGTTAAGTAAATGTGTGAATGTTTATTTAGTTTCGTCTCAATTGTTTTGTTGTGTCTTTCTTCTCGTCTTCTGCTAAACTGTGTACAATGTAATATACCCAAAGAGTTCAACATGATTCGTGAGACAAAATAAAGACATCATGTTTCTTCTGTGACAGAAGTCGATATCGTTCCCGAAATGACACATCCTTAGTATATTCACGTACAATAGCAAGCCCAACTTTCAAAATACCTCTCAGACAAAACCTACAAAATTCGCAGCACAACGTCAAAGACAATGGCTAGAGCCAAGCACAAATAAACTGGTATCCAATTTTTAAGGGCAACCCGATGCATGCACACTCAACATCCATTGTCGCCAACCTCTTCCATGTCGATCCCAAACCAAAGATGCCGCTAGAATTTTGATGCAGAACAAAGGGGAGGGTCACTTTCTGACGGAAAAACTGTTTGATTGTGACAAATTATTTACAGAGATTTAAGTTCGTTGGACTTTTAAAAGACTGTTTTAATTATTTTCAAGTTTTATTTTAATTAGTTTGTTTGGTTTTATTTTAATTAGTTTGTTTGATTTTATTTTAATTAGTTTGTTTTGGACTTTATTATCTTTGTAGCCCATGTGCTTTAGGCTTTGTTGTTAGTCGCTCTAGAGTTTCATACTCCTATATAAGGAGTCTTAGTTGATGTATTTCAGAATTTTATCTTTTATAAAACAAAACCTTTGAGTTTTCTCAAAAGCTCGTGGATTCGAGACTGACTTATGGATTCAGGTCACAACTGATTGATGGATTTCAATCAACCTATGCAGAACGAATGGGCTACAAAGATAATAAAGTTCAAAACAAACTAATTAAAATAAAAAAAAAAACTAATAAAAATAAAACTCAAAAATAATTAAAACAGTTTTTTAGAAGCCCAACGAGCTTGAATGTCTCGCTTATCTCTGTACGAGATATGCGTAAGCGGAAAAATAAAATAAACAGGGCATTGCCCCTCCGGAGGTCTACGGTTATCGACACCGTGGGATTTCCTAGATACTAGGTCCCATCACTCTCAGGTCACGCACCGAAAATCAGGACAATGGTGCTTAACATATCACATCATCATATAAAATCATTCTCGTCTAGCCTCGGATTTTCTTGGCCCAAACATAAATCATTTATCTCATTATATAAAGAAAACTTTCACAAGGCATCGACCATGAGCATACAAAAACAATGCACTTTCATATATAGGCAAAACCACTATCAAAGGGGGATTAGCTTCCCAACCTAGAATTGTCATTCCTTACGTAAGCTCCAAGCTTCTAAGAACCTCAGTGAACCGAGATAACAACATAAGCTACCGCGTCCAATGAATCACTGCAGAATTAGAGTAGCTTTGCCTCAAAGAAACAACAACAGTCTAGTTGACCTCAACATTCCTTGTTTGACCAGGATTGACCACATTGACCAAGTTGACCAACCAATTCCTTTTATGACTCTTTAACCTTTTTGACTTGTTTTTCTGATTATCGAATCTTCGCTCATTTATCGGAAGTCTGACTTAACTTTCAAATTTTCCTTAACCATTTTAATTTGACGTTAGGGTGTCACATAATAAATCGTTGAATTACTATGGACACCCAATGCATCACATTGACCAAAACTTTAACCTTGAGTCGATTTAATGATTTATGTGAATCACAAATTTTTACTTAAAATGGTCAACTTGACATTTCCGGAATTTTAGTTATCATTTTCCAATAACAATTCAACACTTAACCAAATTTCGTCGAATTTCAATTCTTTTTACTAGCCACTTTTCCAAAAATGGAACTTTCCCAAAATAGAAAGTTTCCAAAAATAGAAAGTTTTCTAAAATGGAACATATTTCAATTACGGTTAGTTTCTGTTTTTAGTAAGTTTCCTTAAAAGTAACTTTCTGATTACGACTCTTAAACTCGGTTAAACGGAAACAACACATTTTTAAGAAAAAGGAGTCGAATACTACCTCCTCGGCATTTCTGCCGGATTCACTACCTCGTCGAAATCATCATCGGATCCTCTGCCGGATTCCGGTCAACTTGTCGAAATTTCGCCATAGTTTTCCCGTTTTCTCCGAATCATCAAGTTAGACATGTAAGCAAACAAAACACCAAATTCAGTCACCATACAACAACAATTCGAACAACACAGTTAGAGGGACAAGCCTTATCCTCTGCCTCTGCTCCCAAACTCAGACCTAGAACCAATCCCAGCTGCCTCCCTACTACCTACCTCCCCTAGACCCTTTTCCAACAGCTTCAACCCGAGCTCCAGCTGCTCCCCATGTTCCGCACCCAACGCCTACACAACTAACACCACCCTGCATCAAGGAAGGGCACCATAGTGCCTCCAACTCCTCTCCAGACGCGCTCGAGCTTTCCCCAACCGATTCTAGCCTAGTCGGAGCTTGCCAAACTCAAAGAACAGGTAGTCGAAGATAAGGAGCCGAAACCCAAAAAATAGGGAAAACACAGAGAAAAGGAGGATTTTGATTTAGGGCTCGAATCGATGATCAATGGAAGGAAAACAGAAGAAGAAGTGAAGAGGAGAAGAACCATATTAGAGGTGGCAAACAGGCCGGCCCAACCCGTTTAGTCGGGCTTCTGGCCGTGCTTGGGCCGGCCCATGACTGCCCACGTCTTAACGGGCTAAGGCTCGGGCTGGCTCATTTACTCAAATCTAAGGCCCGGCCCACGACCCAAGCTCATAACATATTAGGCCGGGCCGGACCCATTAACAGGCCCGTTTGTAGTTAAAAATAGAAATTAGTCCAAAATTGATATCATAGTATACCAAAACAAAGTGAAAAATAACTCACATTTTCAATCGATCATTTGTTTTCTTTGCCAACAAATTAACTAAAGAAATATATAATATATGAATCATATGATCATGATTTATACTTGGTAATGTTTTAGCAAAACTTTTTATGGGTTTAAGAGAATCAAAATGAATAATTATTAGTATTTATAAGTTATTGTTCACACTTAAAACAAATTTTATATTATTTATAAATATATAATCTTCATATTATAAAGAAAAACATATATATATTTTAAAGTGGGCTGGGCCGTGGGCCGTGGACCTTAACTTATCGTGTTTGGGTCGGGCCTATAACCGGCTCGGGCCGGGCAGGGCTCGTGGGCTCATTTTTCTAGGCCTGGCCCATTAAGATAACGTTCTTGGGCCGTACCGAGCCTGTAGCGTGCTCGTGCCGTGCCGGGCCACTTTTAAACGTGTCGTGCTTGTGCCGTGCCTGTGCTTTACGGCCTGTTTGCCACCTCTAAACCATACCATCCACGCGCATTTCAGCCGCCTGGATCGCAGGAAAATGGTCGTTGACCGCCGTGTCTCTTCTCGGTCGATCTCCCTCCACGTTGGCTGTTTCGGTGAGGTGAGGGCAGGGCTGGGTAGAGGAGAAGGAGAGGAAGCGAACGATGGTGGTCCACCGGCCAGTGGTGGCCAGACGGCGGAGCGCAGTCGAGGTCACTGGTTTGGTTGAGAGAAGCCGAGAGAAGTCGAGAGAGAGAAGGGAGAGTTTTGACCGAAGTCAAAACTTCTCCTCTATTTAAAGAGGAAATGGACGGCCCAAAATTAATGGGTCTTGATCTAATGGCCCAGAATGAATTACCCTTTTTATCATTTAACCTTTATTGATTTACCAAAGGTAATGTTCTCTTTACCAAAACTTCTGAAATTCGTAGAAAATAGACGGAAACTCTGAAAAATATTCTGAAAATAGCAGGAGGCTCATGTTGACACGCACTACAACACTGTGCCCTTAAATGAGGAATTTGAAGAATTTAGAAAAACTCGAAAATGAACGTGGTCGTTAACTCGTGAAGTTACCGAACGCGGCTTAAACCTCAGTAACTCGCCGTTAACCACTGTAAAAACGTACGAGGTCTCACATAAATAGTATCTCATCTTTTAGCAAAGATAATTTTTTGTATCTAACTTTTCAAAACTTCAAAATAATGTCTCTAGGGCTGGGCACGGGTCGAGACCGCCACTCTTTTGGTAGGACCGGGACCGGACTGGCGGATAATCACCAGGCCCGGTTTTTACCTTAAAATTTCTGGGACCGACCAAAGCTCAGACCGGCCAAAAAACTGACTAGTCCCTTGGGTCTTCAGTCTTTGACATCATCTCTACAACTCATATACTCAGAAGTAATTGCTGAAAAACTGGTTTACCAAATAATAAAACCAATTGCTGCCAGTGCTGCAAGTGAATTCATGAAGTTCGGCATAGGATTGAAGTTCACTGCCAGTGCCTGGCTTGGCTGTTATTGAGACCGGACCAACCAAAAAATAAACAAGGCCCATGAAAAAGCTCGACCCTGACCGGTCGGGTCTGCCGGTCCAGTTCGGGTTGTTTTTCTTGCTCTGGTTTTATACTCACCCCTAAATGTCTCATGTTTTGATCTCGACCTAAGATCAGTATCTAAAACAGTTACCTTTGTAAAAACAACTAACGATTGAATGATACTTTTTCTCTCTAATAATAATAATTATATTCATTCCATCTCAAAACTGCTAAACTCTCTCTCTCTCTCTCTCCTGCGGTAGCTAACCACAAAACACCACCCTCGTCTGGCAACGGTCTACAGCTTAGCAGGCCTCATGATCTGCTGATGCTGTATGATTTTGTTGACGGATAAAGGATATATTCGCAACCAAATGCTATGAGCGAATGGCCTGAGGTTTTTAACAGTTTTTGATCAGTATGGCTCTTCAAATCAGATTGGAGGTTTGGTACCATGGATTCGAGAGGAAGATCTGGTTTCATCTTCCTGATTCCAACTTCGTTTCTGTTTATTCACGGGAGGAGTTTTGGTTTAGAAGAGATGTTTGGTCTATACTTTTCAAAAAAAAAGTGAAATTTGAGAGGTTAAATTTATGAGTTCATTACTCCCAAAATAAATATAATTTCTCAATTTCCTCGATCAGGGTTAACATAAATATTAATTCTTAGTAATTTAAAACTTTACATCAACAAATCCAAACAATGAAATTCTCAATTAATAGGATCTAAATTCATGCAATTGCAATTCCTATGACTTTGAAATTGAAATTGCTTCATCTATACACACTGTAAAGAGAATAAATAATGGAAAACAAAAAGGGTAAATCTATTATTTCCAAATAAAAATGTCTGCTGTCAATATTTGTAACATAGTTAACGTCCCTAGATACTGATCTTAGGTTGAGCTCAAACAAGAGACACAGTTTTAAAGTTTTTAAAATGTAAGATACCAAAATTTTACTTTACTAAATGTGAGATATTATATAGACATTTTCTCAAAACTATTTAGCGCCATTTGAGATATGGTTTCTAAAGTTTATAAATTTTTTATTTCCGACCAAAAAAAGGTAAAAACCAAAAAAAACTCGGATTAAGTCGACCCGGACCCGTTTTATCTCTCATGGAGCAAACGCTGAGAGTTGTATTTCAAGCCTCCTCTCCTGATTCTTCTATCTTCTTCTTGCCCAGATTCGGTGGGTTCTTAACACCAGTTGGTCTACATTGAACCCAACAGAACGCCAACATAAAGCTTCCCTCTCAAATTGAGGTAACAATTCTCGGAATTCCACTATGTTATGCATGTCTCTTTGCCTACTTAACATACTTAGAACCTGTAAATGGGACGGAAGATGATAACTATTTTATCGTGTCACTGCCTCCTATCCTTTTACATTATCACAATTACAATCAGTATCAGAATTACGACTCTTCAGAAGTTAGAAAGTAGAAACAGCAACTTGGGTTAGGCTAGTGATTTCAACAGTGGTTTGGGTTCTTCCAGATGCTGTTTATTTTATACCATCAACTTCTGGGTGTTTCCAGTTCAACAAGAAATCATCAACTCCTTCTCACATTCATGTATAAGCATACCGTTTGGAGTTTCTGCCAATTTTCCTCATGATTTTGGATAATTTTGTTTGAGATTTCCCATTTCTGATGGATTACAGGTCATAATTTATAATTGACATTTTTAGTTTTGGAGCTCCTCGAAGAGAAATGGTTTCAATCCCTGCATTCTCAGCTGTACAGGCAATATCTGTACCCAGAGATTATCATTCTTTTGCGAATGTGAACTCCTTGAAGGCCAAGGGGAAACGTTATCAATTAGAATTGCTTGGTAGCACCAATGTCTTGACAGCATGTAGTCTATGGAGTGACAGCTTCAGCTCCTCTGGCATGCACTCGAAGTTTAGGAGCTTTTTGGTTGAGGCAAACAAAGAATCTTTGTTACAGTCTCGTGTGGGAACTTGGGAAGATCCTGATGATGGCAGTGGGAGTGAATCTGAGGAGGAGGAAGAAGAAGAACTTGACTTGGGTTTCCAAAGTGAATGGGAAGGAGATGAAGAAAAGCGGGCTCCAGCTGCTAATTCTGGTGATGCAGAGAAGTCCACAACAGATGAGTATGAAGAGCAACTTGTGAAAGGTATGTTAATCCTCTTTTATGGTGTATTGGGTTTATCGTCTTACTGAACTCAATAAAAGACAAAACCAGTTTTGCCCAATTGTTTTCATGATTTATGAAACATTGCTGGATTTGTAGGCTCACAAGAGCATTCACTGGACTAGTTACCTTGCTTTGTTAGCGAATCTCTTCCTGCATTACATCATTAGCGGAACACATTTTACCCAAATTGTCATGTATATGTTGTTAGTATTCTCTGGTTATTGCAGAGGTGGAGCAGCTCTTGGACGTAGAAGAAAGAGCAAGATTGCAAAAGCATGCGACTCCCCACATGGAGAAATTATCCACTGTAATTTTTTCCCTTTTAAGTTTCAAATTTTCTCAAATATGCTGCATGGAATTACTGACTTCTAATTGAACAAACTATCATAAAATCTCGATGCAGCATACTAGTTGAACTGAATTTCATATATGCAACAAGAAGTAAAATAGAATAAGAGGTTGGATTGTGCTTGCGCTTCCGCTTATGATGTCTTGTACCTTCATTGCACAGGCAAAATGGAGCCTGCTACATACTCTTTCACTATCTGGGCTAGTTCCTTTCATGGACAAGCTACTTGAAGATGGTGTAGATATTAATCTCTTTGACAAAGTGAGTCTTATCTTCATCGAATCCATCACATTTGTCTCCAGATGGTAGCCATGCAATACCTGTCACTAAACCGCAGATAATTTGGTGAAACAGGATGGTGTAACTGCTCTTCATACTGCAATTATAGGAAAAAAAGAAACTGTTATTAATCATCTTCTAAGAAGAGGTGCAAGTCCTCACGTCAGAGATCGGGTAGGAGTAGGACGAGATTTTAATCAAAATCTCTGTTTGCTGGTTGTTCACAATGGATTTTCTAATCTTTACTCTGTGCTAGGATGGAGCTACACCACTTCATTATGCAGTTCACGTAGGCACCAAGCGGATTGTGAAGTTATTGATCAAATACAAAGTTGATGTCAACATCGCAGATAATGCAAGTTTATGATTAAATTTTAATAAAATTTATTTCTTTTCATCCTGTCTCCTGATTAAAAACGATCATATCATTGCATTTCAGGGCGGATGGACGCCATTGCACATTGCTGTGCAAAGTAGAAACAGAGATATTGTGAAACTTTTGCTAGTGAATGGTGCAGATAAGAGTAGAAGAAATAAGGTAAGATTAACCATACATGGAGCAAGGGTTGTTTTTTTTTTGTTTTTTATTTTTTCTTTCTACTTCCTGTATTTTCTGTTCAAGTGACCTTACCATGGATACTCACTATACTTCAGGATGGCAGAACTCCCATAGATCTGGGCTTATGTTATGGGAAAGACTTCAAGTCCTATGACCTTACCAAGTTATTGAAGACAGTACCAATGGACAGAGAATTTTGAGTCTGAAGTTGAGATAATTCAAAAAGCAGAGTAGATTCAGTTGCATGTCTTAGTATCTGGTGCATCTAGGTACATAATTCCTGCTTCCAATATGAGTTTATGAACTAATTTAAACCAGTTTCCTCTCATTTTCTAGACTGAGGGAAACTAAGAATAGTGTACAGACTACAAAAGAAAGAAACTGCTGGATGAACGGCTTGAGATCCATTAATTTCTGGGTTGATCTGTTTAACACTATGTAGTTTGTTAGTCAGCAACACAAAACGAGGGTTTCGCTCGTTCCCCTTATTTTTTCTGGACCCACGACTTAAAAGTTATCTATCTCAGCCCTGCAGTATTAGCCACAGTTTTGCACTGATAAGCTATGTACCCTTTTTCTGCTTCATTAAAAAGCTTAGGTGGTTGTTTAAAAAAATTAAAAACTTACGTAATCGTGTCGTAGATGCTGAGGTTGGAGTTTGCTTATGCATGACAGTTGGAAGCCTCAATTTTGTTATGTTAGAGCAAAATTTTGGATTGAAGAGGTAGCTTTGTTATGATCTGCTTTTTCAGCTTGAATCTGAAACTCCTGTTTGTGCATCTGGTAAGCTTGCTCTTGCACCCTTTCTTTTGTCAAAGAGCTTCTGTTTTTTCCATTTAATATTGTAAATGCTGGGGGTTGAAGTCTTGAAGACACCATCTTCATGTCAGTAAAACCAAGCATTCTGGCACTATTTAGAACTCGCGTCTATCTGAACTACATGTTAAACTAGATCTTACTTCCAAAAAAATAAAGTAAAATAAAAATAAAAAAATTCTCCAAATAGGACAAAATAAAAACTAGAAAATCATAGGAGCAGTGTGGTTCTTGTTTTGTGGGGGAAGTTATTGACAATGATGGTAGTTGTAAAGGGGGTGGAGGTGATTGTGGTTGCTCTAGCAGTAGTGATGAGTTGGTATTGGCAATTGGTGATGGTGCAGGTGGCAAGAGGTGGTTTGATTAAAATGATGGTGGTCAAGGCAAGGCAAGGCTGTGTTCTTCAGTTAATTGGAGTGGTTTGAGGCTTTCGCAGAGTCCTTGGTGTGGGGGTTGCAGCATCATTTGGTTCCGGAGAGACTTGAGGCTTCCAGTGTAGACGGTTGGTCTTATAGGAAGGTAAGCTGCTGCCAAGTGGATTGTTGTTTCCAGGAGAGGATATAGTCCCAGAGAAATCTTGGTAAGCCGAGGCAAATGTGGGTGGTGTTTGTTTAGTGGTGGCATTGGGTTTCATCATTCCAAAGCTTTTGGCTTTAGCATGTTTGTTCTTCGTTGGATTTGGGAATGACTTTATTCAAACAAATTGGAAGATATATTATATCTTGCAGAGCAACACTTTTGTTGGCTGTGCTTGAGGGAAGGCCTTGTGGAAAAGTCTACACTTTTTATTTTTCTGGATTTAGGTAGTTTCCTGTTTCCTAGTCCCTACCAAGTTTCATTTCAGTTACTTCATGCAGATCAAACCTTCTCAAGCATTCTGCAAAGTTCATGATGAGTGGCATCACAGCAACGAATTGGCAGTTCAGTGGTGGTAGATCTGGTATGTCTGACTATGATGAACGTTGAGTTGTTAGACTTAGAGCTACCACATAATACTTGGAATGTTAAGTCATTTACTGGCTTTGGGTTCTGTGCAATCTGCTTGCACTTGGTCAGGCCTAAGTTTGTGGAAGCTCCTGAAAAGTGGGTCTGGTATACACTGATATAAAGGTGCTGCACTGAGATAGAAGCCTTTATTGTGTTTAGCACTTGGTAGCCATTCTCTCATGCAACTATACAACCAAACGTTCATTTTGTTTTTCAGGAAACTTATGACTCTTCAGATTAAGTTGACAAAAACATTTGAAACCTCTGCGTTTGCTCTACTCCATTAGATAATCCTAGGCAGTTGGGAGTGTCAACTACTACACTTGGATACGATTGTCAAGTTATTCAATGTGATCCTGAGAGTATATAGATAGGGACATGATGCAAGTGAGGATGTGGAGATAGTTACTGAGGTGTGAGTAATAAAGGTTGGGATTGTGTGTTGAATTTATACATCTTGGTGAGAACCATTAATAAGTGCGACACAAGAACTTATGGCAGGGAGGTTTATTACCTGTGCATTTTTCACACACTCCTTGTAGCACATAGAGAAAGGTTCTCATTACTGCTTGCTGCGTAAAAGAACTACATCCTGGTGTTTGAAGTCGCTTGTTCAAGATATCTTATGGCTTGCTTCATCATTTCAAGTTTACACCTTTTGTTACATACATAGAGAAGGTAATTTTGTAGCAATCAAAATTGCACCCGTTTGGTTTCACTGCCTTCTCCTCCCCTCTTAGTGTCCCCCAACGTTCATTTTGATCAACTAGGAAGGGGAGTTTCTTGTGGTTTTGTTTTGTAGTTTCGCTGTTTCTTTTTTTTTTCAATGATCGAAAAAAAACTCCTTGGAGCACGCTTCCGGTGTCAAATGTGTTCCATAAAACGGCGTCCGACCAAAAAAGCAGTGGAGGCACAACTGCATAAGAATCCAAGACATGGTAAAAATCTGGCCAAACAAAATGAGAATCAACTGAGATTCACGTACTTGGTGTTCTTTGATAGATATTAATCGAAACACAACTGATGAACTCGTTCCACTTTGGTCCTATAACAGAAGCATTCCAGCAAATGCTACAAACCAACCAATTCTTGAGATCAGGATCTCTTTGTAAAGTGTTCTTAGTTGGTTCAAGACTTAGTCAACTAGTCAACCAACCAACCAATTCTTGTACAACCTTCACACCTTTTTGATCCATGCATGCAGGCTGCACGGTTCCAAGCACTTAAAACTATCTTGAGGATGCATTGCATGCCTCTCACATGACATAACTTTCTTCTGGCTATAAAGACCAAGGTTGGGGTTCTTATTCTCTCATGAAAGAAATGAGAATTGAAGGTCTAAGTACTAAGAAAGATAGTGTAGAAGCTGTAAGTGAGAATTGGAAGAAATTAATCCCTGTCCCATTGACATACAACTGTGTTGGAATATTGGGTTTAATTTCTTCCAATATCTCACCTCCAGCTTTTGCGGCAGTTTAGTTCAAGTTTGAGTGCGGAGTTGTAGGTGAGAATTGGAGGAAGTTAAACTCAATGTGCATAATGTATGTTGTATGATGGGTTTAATTTCCTTCAATATCTTATCTCCAGCTTACACTACATTAAATATTGATAGCATCAGATTACTGCTAATGGTCAGAGTGCAAAGTTGTATGTGAGAATTGGAGGAAATTAAACCCAGTATGCATAATGTCTGCTGCACGATGGGTTTAATTTCCTCCAATATCTCATCTCCAGCTTACACTACAGTAAATGTCAAGAGCACCAGTTATGCTAATGCTGCCTTACTGAACTGTTACTGTTATTTTGTTTGAATTATAGTTTGTCATGAATGCTGTCTAGAAGAACAAACGAACTTAAAAAAGAGCATCAGAGTGAGGAGCGTCTACACAAAAATGATCATCCTCACTTCGACAACAGTTTAAACATATACTCGAGTCCATTCTGTCGAGGACTTTGGGGGTCTTAGAGGAGCTAACAAGTTGCCATCAAGGTGCAAAATAGTAGATTCCAGTAAAGGAACATCACTCCTTAATGAAGGACATCATTTCATTAATCGAGCATAACCCTAAATAAGGTTGGAAGCTATACATATTATTTCCGAGTTGTATACAATTTACGCAACCATAAAACTGGATGCAAAAATAAAAATCCCAATTAGATAGAAAAGATCAAAAATTTCACTACCCTTTAGCATATCTCCCACCTTTTCTCCCAACTGCCTCGCAAAGTCTGCAAGGCAATGTGTCAAGGCTCAATGCACGCGTTTTTACATAGTTTCCCAATACGCCGCATCTTCTCCAGGCATGGTATTCAGCATAAGCAACTGGGTCATTGGCAAGGGCCTTTACATAAGAAGCCAATTCCTCCAGGTTGCTAAATTTACTGCCATCTATTATAGAATGGGGAGGGACAAAATCCCACACATTAGGGGCGCCAAAGTAGATAGGAACTGCACCAGAATCTAGAGCATAAAAAAGCTTCTCAGTCACATAACTCTCTGTCATCGTGTTTTCGATAGCTAGAACAAACTTATAATGAGACATGGCACAATGTAAATGGTCCCACCATTTTTGGGGGCCATCACCAGCACCATTGGCACACTCAGGGTAGAAGGAAAGGGCCATGTCCAAACCACCCACATTATTCAAGCACTTGCCGAATGAATGGTATGGTAGTAAGCTGAGAAGCCTCTTGGCAAGCTTATTTCTTTGAGGCAGACAACGTGAAGATGACCAATAGATAAGTGTATCCTTAACAAGAGAGAAACACACATCAAGTCATGGCACTAGTGATTTGTATGTTGACAATGTACATGGCGCAGGGGAAGAAGAAAGGAAGTGAGAGAAAGTATGAAGACCAAAGGAAGTGAAAATGAGATAAACTTACATTATTTTTAAAAGATGATACATGATAATTCCGACCATTGTGAAAGAGTGCACCTGCATAGGTAGCTTGGACATCGTCTTTGGCATGATAACTTATATACAAATCCTCAACACCAGATCGCTTCCTGCCAGCCTCAAGATCCATGTAAACACGAAGTGGATCTCCAGGGCGCCTCTGTCAACAGAAACAATAAAGGGAATGAAATAGATAGTAAAAAGGAATACATGTATACATAGGTAATGCTCAGGTAAGGCATGTGGTTAGGCTGCTCCCATACAATCCTTCTACATTCTAACACTACTTCATGATTAGAATAAAAGGAGCCAGTACTTGTGGCTTATGCCATCCATGGTGGTGAATTGATAACCCTCCCATTTATTTGATCAGGGCCTTCCCTTTGTGCAAACAAGGACAACAACAAACTTGCTAGACCAGCCAACGGGCAGGACAAACATACAACCTTTGACCAGAAAAGCTGACTATTAAAGAAGAATTAAACTTGAGGGAGCATCCATAAATATTTACAGTTTTATACCAACAAGTCCATGGAGAAGCAAAATACTTGATCCTATTCCTCAGATCCCAGAGCAAACCGACTTCTACTTAAAAATTCCTTATATATCACACCACACAGAGAGTCATGATGGAATAATTCCAAAGGAAGACACTTCTCGGGGTTCTTACAAACAGCGCCCACTTAACAAAGAGTAACTAGTCCTCAGACCCTCAATCTGAACCAAACGCCGAAGCCAACAAAAAATCTGCTCCATAGTTTCCGTGAAGGAACAAGACGTCCACCTAACAATGAGTAACAATTCCTCAGCACCCACCAATCTGAACCAAAGGCCAAGCTGCCGATTAATCTGCTCCAAATTGTTGCCGTAAAGGAAAATCACAACAATATATGATTTAAAGACTCACCTATTGCTTTTCAAAGTATCAACCAACAAGGATAATTTAGAGTTGGTTCTTCTATTTGCTGCATATCACAGCTGTTGAGTTTTCCATGAGCAACCAATTGATTCCATGAGAAACCAATTAAAAGCAGTTACGCTTAATGAGGACTGCATTCCAGCCTTCATAACATACTGGTCAGTAGTTCAGGACCAAAGTCTGGACATTTATAAAAATTAGAGGGCTTAATAAAGAATTTCCAGACCCATCACCAAAAGCAAACCATTCAACTAAGTCAGCAAGCTCCTATTACTATAATCCTGCTACACGTTAGATATGGAAGCTAGGGAAGATATTGTAGCATTAGGTTCAAGAAAACTCTAGAGGATAAATAACAACAATGGAATGATGACCCATGTGAACAAATGTCCCTCCAAAACAATATCACAAGGGATGTTTGAGGCCGTTCCATGTCATAAGAGAAGGAAAGAGATGACAATGGAGAACCCTGAGATTATGATTTTCCAAGGAAAGTTAAAGGTAATACCATCCATATTTTTGGCACCCAATCATCTGGATGCAATACAAACGTGCAAATATTAATTGTGCACACTGCATAGAAACATGTACAAGGATGAAACACCACAACCATTTACCTGACAAAGCCGGATTCCTGTCATATAGTCAATTTGTCACGAATGTGTTTAGCTTATGGGCAATGAATTCATCAGACTCATTAAAAGAATTCAGATCCACCCCTAGTAAAGGGTTCCAAAACACTTCGGTGTGTTACTGTGATTCCCTAGTCTAGTTCGAACCAAGGCCTCATGTGTAGGTTATCTTGGTGATGAGATGATGCCAGATTACTGCACTAAATCACTCGCTGTGACAGTCTGCATCTTGTCCACCAATAGGAAATGACTTTGCTCAATGGTTATTCTATTCAAGGATCTTGCATTGTAAGTTTCACTTCCTACAAAGTGGGATCTAAAGAGTTGCCCTCCCTCCCTCCCTCTCTCTCTTTTGTTTTTGTTCTTCTTTGTCTTTTGGGTCAAAATGTTAAGATCACCTACTCTTTATTGTAGGCGACATAGCATCAAAGTAGAAATGCAATAAAAACTTGCTGATAAGAGAAGAAAGAGGAATCAGAGAAAGAGAAATCACTATGTAATGAAGTGTGAATAAAACAATAGCCATTTTATATCAACACTCGTATAAACAATTTTCCACTTATTTGAGGATAAACACTAAAAGGATGTACATACAATAACAACGAATGGTAGAGAGAAGGTAAGGACAGAATTTCTTTTTTATATATGAGATATGATGAACATTTAGATGCATGTGATTTTAGAAGTCCAATCTATCACAATGATTAATGTGATGAGTGCTTGGGTTCACGAGTGTAATGTATGGAATCCATACCGTAAAAATGTAGGTCCTTTCATACATTTGATCAAAAAAGCTCCAAGAGCAAAGTGGATTTATCAAAAAAGCTACTCTTGTATATATATATATAAATATATAAATATATATATATATATACATATATATACACATATATATAGACTAACTATTCTGATCCCTTTGATTACATACTGAACTCATAAAGTGATATGGAATCTGAAGCCAAATAATGGAATCACTATTAAGTTCTCAACAAATAGTCCTAATGTTAGAAGCACATCAAAGAAACTCATTCACAACTGATAAGACTGCAATTACCTATAAAGATTGAAGCGAGACTCAGACAGAGAAATAAAACAATGATAAAAGTCTAGCGATACGTAAAAGGGGAATCCCTACTTCTCCAAGTGTATGAATAAGAAGAAAACTGATGAACAATTTGTTGGATTCAAAGATCCATCCATTCTTAAACAGCACGATCCTTACATTATTGTTATGACCAATTGGGTAGGTTCTTGGTATTGGGAATAGCTGCCACAACCTCATGACGGATCACCTCGGGTATATACCAGGAGTGCAAGTGCCAGCAAAATAGTAATCAAAGAACTACAGCACTATTACAGTATCTTATGATGATAATTGAATAAGTCTTAGCTATATATCATCAAAATCTATCAGGATGCATTTCGGATTTAGAAAGTTGCGTATGTTGTCCAACAGATGGCTAAAGCACAGTCACCCACATTTAGAACGGCAACAATGACTCATCCACACACTCTCGCTAATACAGATTCATCAGTGCTATTTTTCATTCTGATGCCACCATAAAATGAGCAACTTGCCAACGTAAGGCTATGCTAGCATAAGGGCCCCTAACATAGATCAGATACTAACTATTACAAAGGGATTAAACAGAATGACAATTATATTCCCAATCAGTGAAAAAGCTGCATGCTGCAAGAGAAATCGGAGAGTACAGGAAAGGAGGCTTCCAACTCAAAGCCTTCCAAGGGCAACACCCATCTAATCTAGCCCAAGCATGCTTACAATTATAGATGTGTTAACTGCCTTTCCATGGGAAAAGGTTAGGCCTGCAATTCCCTCCCTATAAGGCTTGCTAAAAAAAGGTGAGACAAATCAAACAAGTGAGAAAAGTCACCTAATGCCCATGAGCTTTCTCTCAGGTGAGACCCTTTAGGTTAGGCTTCTCATTGCTTTTTACTTTCTTTGAGACATCCCTATGGCAAAGTGAAAAGATAAACCGAGTGCATTCATACAAGAACGCATGGTGGAAGCTTAAAACTTAAAAGGCTAACATGATATTTCTGCATTGTCAGAAGCAATTGGGGATTCTTGATTTCTTTAAATTGTTGTCACAGACACTCACATGATTCTAGTTAATGTACTGTTACTGCAACTATGTATGTAGGTACTGCAAGGTGCTGATGCAAAAGACGCACAGTTCTATTAATCTTTCCTACATGTATCTAAGCTGGAGTCTATTACCGTTCATCCTTCTTGATCACTAAACACTAAAGGGCACCTACCCTCTCACAATACCATAGCACACCGACTCAATGTCCTGAAAATTTTCTTATAGAACTAATCAAACAAAATGCATGGACCACAAGCACCTCAATAGATAGAGAGTTCATGACCTGCTTCGACTCTAAGCCTTGATGCTTTCTCTACAATAGTACTTGGATTCATAACATAAAGCTAATGCCGGAATAGCATTGTACTACACATTTTTTACAAACTACTAGATCTGTGGAAACACAGCATGATCATCACTCTTAACTGACCAGAACAATCATCAATACAAATACTATTGACTCAGAACCACAAGTTCCAACCACCATTTTGCTGCATTTTGCTTAGATATTCATGATCTCCAGAATAATACTAAACTAATCAATAAGTAAAAGAAAGATCACATCTTGAAATGCAAAGGCAGAAAATTTAAAGAGTACCTGAGACGGAGGAGTAGTAGTCTCAAACAACAGGGCATCAGGCTTGTCAGCAAGAACAGCCGATTTAGTCCACAAACAGCTCAACCCACATGAACACGAATACAGATTGTCCAGATTATCAGGAATCCAAGTCCACCCCTTGACCAAAACGCTGACATGGGTCTTCTTCTTCTTCCCACACTCAGATGGCTGCTGCAGAGAAGGAGAGGAAGAAGACCCGTTTAGGGTCAAAGAGTTGTGCTTTTCAGCGAAACGAGGACAACCCACATGAGAGTCCCATTTTCTGAAGGAAGAGATGAGATTGGTGAATGGGTCAGGGGCGGAGTTGGTGAGAGAGAGAGAAGGGTGGTGGTGGTGGTCGATCGGGGGTTGTTGTGACGTGGAGAGAGAAGGGAATTCGAGGAAGCCACAGAGGAAGAGGAGGAGGAATGCGCCACCCAACATGAAGGCGATGCTGAATGAGTTGAAGGGCTTCAATAGCATCGCTCTCTTCACTGTGAAGAAGAGAAGAAGAAAGGGAGAAGGAGAAGGAGAAGCATCGGAACAGAACAAGCGCAGTTAAAGTCTTCTGTTGACGTTTGAAACTCGGTGCTTTTCTTACTTTTTATGTATTTGGTATTTGGTCAAATACGCTTGAGGTTAGGCATACTAGCCTCTTTGATATGAACAAATTTGTCTTTAAAAAATAGAAAATTTCATAACACTAATAGAAAAATAATTTAGCCGAAGAAAAAAAACAGACTGATAAAAAAAAATTTCAACGGCTAAAGTTTCATCGTCGGCTAAAAGACTTTAGGCGAGGAAAAAAAATCATCCATTTTGTCGACTAAAGTAGAGACCGTAGGCGACAAAATTTTTCGTCCCCTAAAATTCTTTAGTCGACGACACAAAACCCCTTGTCAGCTAAATTCTAAAAATTTTGTCGATTTATATATATATATAAGAGTTGGATTTGTCTTCCAAAATGGGATCGAAGATATGACGTTGGAATGTGGAGTTTTGTAGAATATGTGATGACCAATGCTAACGGGAATACAATTCATTATTGCCCGTGCAAAAAATGTCAGTGTCACAGCGATTTGTATCGTTTTACCATTGATAAAGTATGACGGCACCTGAAAATAACGGGTTTTGGGATAAGTACACATGCAGAATTTATCGCTGTGAAACATCATCAGTGAGTTAACATGATCATCTGCAATTTCTTAAGAGCGTCAGTACATCCAATGATCCAACATCAAGGTTGATCAATGATTTTCTTCCTTATGAGAGCGTTGCATTTGCTCAAGGACAGCATATTCATGCAGCCGTTGAGGGTTTCCCTGTTGTTGAGCCAGTTCAGCAATTCCCTAGAGTTGTCAACACTTCTTGTATTGACAAGTACAACAAGTTGATTGTCTTCCAACAGACCCTTTTTGTACAATGGGTGTAAGAAGATTGTTCTTGAAAGTGTCATGGGAGTAACGAAGGTGAAAGTGAAGAACAAATTTAGTGTCAAGGTTGTTGATGATTATCTGGACTTGACTGCTTTGATGCTGCTCCCGGTCATCATCTTCATACCACTCATCGTAAGGTCTGAGATATCCTAAAAGAGGTTGGCCTTACCTACATTAAAATTCATGCAGATATGATTGTGTTCTATTCTAGGGTAAAGATCTTGAAGGGAATGATCTTGAAGGTCTTGATGCATGTCCGGTATATAACAAAAATAGGTATAAGTTGTCTCTTGCAGGCAATAAGAAATCTGTGAATGTACTTCGGTATTTCCTGTTGAGAGTTAGGCTAGAATGGTTGTACATGTCTTCACACACGATCAAAGCAATGAGATGACACGCTGGGAGGGATTTTCCTGACGATGATACTCTTATACACCCTACTGATAGAGAGGCTTGGAAGCACATAGATAGGAAGTATCCTCAGTTCGCATCAAAGGTTCGAAATGTGAGGCTCGGGCTCTCATCTGACGGATTCAACCCTTTTGGCAACATGAGTCTTCAATACAGTATATGACCAATTATTTTGGTACCGTACAACCTTCATCCATAGATGTGCATGAAGAAGGAATATTATATGTTGACTTTGTTAATTCTATAGCCGGGTTATCCAAGAAAGTGTCTCGATGTGTATTTGAGACATGTGCTTAAAAATTTAAAGTTTTTGGTGGGACATTGGTCATCCCATTTATGACAATTACATGAACGAGATGTTCCATATGCATGTCATGATTGTTGGCACCATCAGTGATTTTCCTGCCCGAATGATGTTGTCGGGCAACGTTGTTAAGGGATACAAAACTTGTCCAGAGTGTCTGACTGATGAGGAGAGTAGCAGTCATTGCCACAAGATTATCAAATAGGGTTATGTACTCACCTTCCAGATAATCAAATTGAGTGCCTAAAGTCCATAAATTCGTCGCCTAAAGTCAATGACTTTAACAAAAGAATAAAAGTGTCGTCGGCTAACATCTTGGACTATATGCGACGACACTCTTTTTCGTTAGCTAAAACCATCGACTTTAGGTGACGAGACTCGTTTACATCGGCTAAAATCATTGACTTTAGGCGACGACACTTTTTTCGTCGACTAAAGTCCTGGACTTAAGGCGACGATGTGCATTTATTTCGTCGGTTAATGTTTGACCAATGACCTTTTACCGACGAGGCATTAGCCGACGAGGTTTCATCGGTGAAGATTTTAGCCGACAACATTTATTAATAGGCCAATGATAAAATTTTGTCGGCTATACTAGTTATTCTGGAAGTGCAAAGTCCTTTTTTAAATATTATTTTTTGTCATAAGTCCATCCTAACATTTTTGTCCATTTAAGTCCACATTATGGTTCAGATTAATTATTTTACTTTTATTTCATACCCAAACTACCTTCCCCTTTCTCTACACCAAAAGCACGTCAGTTTCTCCTCTCTCTCTCTCTTTGTCTCTCCACTCCCCTCCTCTATCCCACCTATCTTCTCTTTTCGGTGAGAAAACCAACCAGAAGTGAGCCTTCACTGAAACTCTAAGCCTCAAGGCCTCAACGGTCTTCCATAGCCTCATGTCCTCGATCTCATCGAAGTCTGGAGCCGACCCAAACGTAGACGAGCCGTAGTAGATAGATCGATCTCAGATCTTCGAATCTCAATGATGAGACCTTTGGGGCATTATCCAATATTGGTGACTTTATGCTTATGCCAAACAAGATGAGGATGTTGAAGAAAAAGCCTCAATGGGCGAGATCTCTCCTGATTTCATTTGATTCATCGGTAAAAGATGGAGTCTGACATCAGCACCGTCATAAAAAATTGAAGGTTCTGATTCAACAAATGTTTTAACGTTTTTGAAGGAAATTTAGGCTTTAATTTGGGAATTAGGGCTTGGATGATTAAGAAAGGAAGAGTAAATGAATCTCTGGTTTCTTCAATTTGAATATGGGAAAAGAAAGGGAAAAAAGAGAAAATTAAAGGGTAAATTAGTCTTTTCAAATCAAAAATATCAACTAACAAGTATTGTAATAGAGTTAACGTTCATATATACCAATTTTAGGTCAGGATTAAAACATGATATAACAAGGTTTATAAAGAGCAAAAGTTGTTGTACTGTTTTGACGAATTTCTCTTATAGTGTGTTTGGATACAAATGAATTCTCCGGAATTTAATCAAAAACTGGGAATTCCCAATTTTTTAGGATTGTTTTCCCCGTTTGGATACCTATCTCATGGATTTAGCAATTTCCACGGAAAAATAATCGTGGAATTAAGAGCTTAAATTCCTGAGTTGAATTACTCCTAAAATAGGTGTATTTTTTCAATTCCCTCGAGGTTAATATAAATACTAATTCATGGTTATTTAAACCTCTATATCCACAAATCCAAACAATGAAATTCTCAATTAATAGAATTTAAATTCATGCAATTGTAATTCCCATGACTTTGAAATTGCTTCATCCAAATACATTGTTAGAGTTTGTTTGGATGTGGGAAAATGTGAAGGAATTTAATTGAAAGTAAGGATTTCATAATTCCAAAAGGCTAATTTCCTTGTTTGGCATTATTAGATAAGAAATTTTGAATTTCGATGGAATTGAAAATGAATGAATTCAGCGTTTAAATTCCTCATTTGAAATTCCATCAAAATAAGTGTCTTTTCTAAATTCCTTGCATGATTCAAGTTTTATTTCCAAAACAATACCTTTTACATTTTTTTGTATTTGTTTTATGTTCTAGAATATTTTGTCATGTGTGTTTTGGTCTTATGTAAATTGGATTACTAGATAGAATAAGATTATGTTTCCTTATCTATACCAGAATGGTATTTTGTATTTCTCTATATAAAGATGCTCTTATCAATGAATAAGATGATTCTCCTTGCTATCTCCTCTCTCTCTACCCTATTTACTTTTTTACTTTATCAGCAGCTCTTGAGTTCATAGTCACCCCTCAGCTCTTGAGTTCAGAATGGTGAAATACGGCTATGGTTGAAAAATCATGTAATTCGGGTAACGTCTTAGTGCCGATAATAGCAGTCAACCGTATTTACCATTATTATTCCCTATAGGGAGTCTTATCGTCGAGGGCTGAATGTCTCAAAATTTTTATATAGGCGCGGTTACATCTTATCTACGTGAGAAATTGTTGTGTGAAAGGTTCAACCAAAATAGGTCATGTAGAGGTAGATCTGAGCGTTTCCATGTGATAAATGACAATGAATTAGGGTTAACCGTTCTGATCGAGCTCTTAACGTTGTCAGATCCGGTTAAATTTTTTACCATAGCCATGTATTACTATAATGATCATATCAGATGGTCGAATTTTTATTTGTGAATTTTGGTCATCAGATTTATAACATAGGAATTATAATGTCACCTATGTTCTAAAAATATTATTTATCACTTAGCCGACGGAACTATTGAATTTCGTCTCCTAAAGAATCACTTAGCCGATGGAATTGCTGAATTCCATCGGCCAAGGGCTAAAAATTTTCAAACCATTTTCCCACGCAAAATTTCAAAAAAAATATTTATCACTTAGCAGACAGAATGATTGTATTCCGTCAGCTAATGACTAAAAATTTTAGATTGCATTTCCCCACGCAAAATTTCAGAAAAATTTAAATCAAAAATCTAAAAATGCTTCTTTAAATTTCCCTCTCCTCTCCTCTCCTCTCCTCTCTTCTCTTGTCCAAACTCTCTTTTCTCTCCTCTCCCTCTCCTCTCTTCTCTAAATCGTGGTGGTGGTATGGTGTGTGGTGGTGGTGTGTGGTGGTGGTGATGGTGTGTGGTGGTGTGTTGTGGTGGCGGTTTGTGGCGGTGGTAATGGTGTGTGGTGGTGTGAGGTAGTGGTGATGGTGTGTGGTTGTGTGTGACGGTATGTGGTGGTGGTGATGGTGTACGTGGTAGTTTACGTGTGGTGGTTGGTTCAGAATGGCCGGCAGTAGATTTCTGGAGATCGATCTCCATTTTTTTTAATTTTTTTTAAGGTTTATCGATAGAATCAATTATTCCATCGATTAAGATTCACTTAAGAGACGGAATATTGTGAATTCTGTCGGCTAAGAGGATTATTAATTTATTTTTATTTTAAAATAATTCCGTCTACTAGAATCTTAGCCGATAGAATCATTCCGTCTGTAAGGGTCTTTGCCGACAGATCTTAGTAGACGGATATTGCGTCGACTAGGTTGTCTCTTAGTCGACAGAAAAATTTATTTCGTCGGCTAGGGTCTTCACCGACGCGTCTTAACTGACTGATCTTAATAGACGAAATTGTTATGTCGGCTAAGAGTCATAATTCACCAGTGCGCGCGTAATTAAGCTAGCAATATACTTTGTTTATATAGGCATGCTAATTGAAGGTGACCATGTTTATGCCAAAGATCTATCCTATAGATGGGCTGATCGAAGAAGCATGACGTACGCAAGAGGCAGGTTAATTACAAAAGCATGATTGGTAGGTTAACTGAGATTTATAAGCCTTCATAATTTCTCATATATGTGTTTAATTATAGAGTTTTTATTAGCATAGTGGTACACATACTTTAAAAACTATCAATATGGTACTTGAACTCTATTTTCGCTATCAACGAAGGGTTCGAGACCAATTTTCGTCACGACGTCATCTATTTGCTGACGTGGCCGTGATAGAACCTAACTAAAAATGGTAAAATGACAAAATAATCTCAGCCTGTATCTCTCTTTCTCGATCTCCATCTCTCTCTCTCCTCCTTTTCTTTCCTCTCCTCCTCCTCTCCTCCTCCATCACCAAAGCAGGTTTTATTGTCAAATAGAAACATGATATATAGCTATAAGTCTATAAGCGTATACACGGCGCCGAAGCATAGGCAGCGCAGCCATAAGATCACGGCTGACTTAGAAACCTCTATAAGCAACAAAAACCCAAATGCTCAGCACAAAACCTCACCATTTTCTCATCTCCCCTCTCCCTACACACCCCCTCTTCCATGTCTGCCACGACGTCGTTCCAGTAGTCCTTTCCAGACCCACCATCGCAGCCCTAAAACTCATCCACGTCGACGTAAACTATCATGTCCAAATCTCTTGCAGCCCCATGATCCTACCGCTCACCTTTCTCATGGCCTCCCTTACTGTGGGGTCCACCACAAAAACTGAGTCCAACTTCAGTAGCAGCTTCATCAGTGCCTCATTCATCCTCAGTTTCGCGCTCGTTGCCCCTCACAACGTCGATTGTCTCCTGCCGTTAGATCAGGAGCTGGAACTCGTCGGCCTCAAAATGGATGGCCGCGATTATCTTGTAGATGTTCCGGGTCAGGTAGCTCATGTAGGCTGACTGTATTTTGACGGCGACGGCGGTGGACTGAGGAACATGCACGATAAATGGAACAAGGGTTGTGGAAGACTGAATGGGGATTTGGGTGGAGGTGGGAGGGGCAGGTCGATCATTACGGAGAATAGAGGTGTTCAACCAGGGAATGTTCAAGACTGAACTCTGCAAAAAATGGTAGGAGACTGGTGACTGCCCCTACAAAGACCACTGCCAATATGCTCACGACGTTGAGGAGCTGCGCTCAGTGATTCACCACCCATGCTACAAGACCGAATTTTACAGAATAGTGCCAGCTGGTGATGTCCTTCCATATGGCCATCGCTGCCATTTTCGCCATGCACTCATTAAGGAGGAGAAACAACTTGCTGGTGGCAAAAGTAAGCTTAACAGGTTGGTGGAGGAGGAGAAGTAGGAGAGGAGGAGAGGAGAGAAAGGGAGAAGAGAGAGATGAAGATCGAGAAAGAGAGATAAAAGCTGATGTTATTTTTTTCATTTTGTCTTTTTTAGTTAGGTCACATCATGACCACGTCAGCAAATAGATGACGCCATGACATAAATTCGTCTCGGTCCCTTCGCTGATAGCAAAAATCGAGTTCAAATACAACATTGATAGGTTTTAAAGTATGTGTACAACTATAACCGAGACACATAAGTTCGGGTATCGGTGTTGATAAAAACTCTTAATTATTATGAGTTTTGATAAAAGCCATTTATTAACTGAAGAGTTCGAAAGTTATTTATTCAAATTGGAAAATCGTTAGTTAATTTTTTGAAAGAAAGCAATGACACGTCGATCTTAGCCGAGTTCCTCATTATTATTGCACCGAAGTGTATTATTAATACAATAAAACCTCTTTAAATTAATAAGGTTAGAAATGTCAAAATCTATTAATTTAGCCATGTATTAATTAATTGATAAATTAATAAGTTATTAATTTATCGACTAATTAACTTAGCCGATAGAACAATCTCTGTCTCCTAGGTTAGCACCTAGGAGATGGAAAACAATTTTGTATGCTAAGTAACGCTTAGCCGACATAATTATTTAACCTAGCTGACAAAATATTTATAAAATATAAATAATTATTTATAACAACTTAGGAGATGAAACACTATTCCGTTGGCTAAGAGTTACTTAGCCGACGAAATTATTTAACCTAGCCGACAGAATATTTATATATAAATTTAAATAATTATTTATAACAACCTAGGAGGCGGAAATATTTTTCGTCGGCTAAGAGTTACTTAGCCGACGGAATAATTTAACCTAGCCGATGAAATATTTTGAATAGAAAATAAATAAAAAATCTAACAAAAACTTAGTCGACGGAATAAATGATTTGAGAATTTTAAAAAATTTCTAAGTTCTAAATTTTTATTTTTTTAAAAAATCTCACCAAAAATTTGAGAATTTTTTTTAAAAATGTTTGATCTGATTCGATCCGGATCGAACCAAAACTCTCCCTCTTTCCTCTCTCTCTCTCTCTCTATCCTCTCTCCTCTCTCTCTTCTCTCCCTCTCCTCTATTCTCTTCTCCCCACCATGGTGGTGGTATGTGGTGGTGGTGAGTGGTGGTTGTGGTAATGTGTGGTGGTGATGGCGTGTGGTGGTGGTGGTGGTGGGTTCTGGATGACCAGCAGTGGATTGTCGGAGATCGATGGCCGATAGTGGATTGTTCGTCGAAGATCAATGGCTTTTTTTTAAATTTTTTTGGTTTAGTGACAAAATATTTCGTCTGTTAAGAGATACTTAGGAGAATGAATATTTAAAATTTCATCGACTAAGAGGATTATTAATTTATTTTTATTTTAAAATAATTACGTCTACTAGGATCTTAGCTGACAGAAAGGTTCTGTCTGTAAAGGTCTTTGTCGTTGGATCTTAATTGACCAACCTTCCGTTGAATAAGTTATCTCTTAGCCGGCGGAATAAAGTTTTTCGTCGGTTATTGTCTTCATCGACGCGTCTTAACCGACGGATGTTAATCGACAAAATTTTCTTCAGCTAAGATATTAGAAGACGAAAAATTACTCTTAGCAGACATAATTATTCTGTCGGTTAAGAGCCATAATCCAGTAGTGCATACTTTCTATTTTAGCTTTTAGCTTCTTTACATATTTTCGGAACTCCAATAGACTAACCAAAGTTGAGCTATCATAACTTTTAGCTATCTCACTAACTATATTTAGCTAGTGGGATAACTCAAATGAGGCTAGCTATAATTTAATGCATTCATTTTAACATATTTTAGGTGATATATAAATATTTTAAAATAGATTAATCTTTATTTGAAGAATGATATTAATGTAATGCTAACTAAAATAGAGAGCATTGATGCATACACATTTCTAAAATGGCTATCCAAAATAGTATTTTGGCTAATTTGTTGTAAATTTAATTCAAAAATGACTAGCATTACTGAAGATGCTCTTACATGGATACAAATCCTTAAAACAATAACTATACATGGCTTCACTACCATTCGACCTCAAGGCCAAAAGGGTAGTAGTCAGCTAATACAACACAGCTTTTCTCAACAAGTATCGCTCATTTAGAAGTATTTTTAGGAAGAAATTTCAACAAGTAATTTCAGGAAGCAATTTAAAAGGATTAAAAATGTGTAGCGTTACGTGTATCGCTTATTTAGATTTTAATGCTCGTCTAATAAGATAGCTGACAATTTTGTAATAATGATTTGTTTCTTTAGAAAGTTTTATCATCTTGCTGATTCGATCTATATGCATTTAATGTATACAACTCAGCAAAAGTAGGAAGGCAAAAGTTTTCTTAGGGTTTGGTTTCTGGCTGACGTTGGCCTCTATGCCGACGTTTGCTTTTGACCTCTTCGGTATGGCTGGGGTCGTTGTCGGACGGGCATTATAGTGGTTAGGTGGTGCTCCAGTCTGGTAGGCATTAGAGGTGGATCAAGATACGAGGCATTCATGGATGTGAACTGAGCAGTTGGTAACAAATCTAAGATGTGGAGTGGCGTGGCCTCGACGTTGAGGTCCTCTAGTTACTCTTGGAACGTCGGTTCGTGGCTTCTTGTGGGGCAGTGAAACGGTGCGGCAGAGTAGTGATATGGGGAGACCGAAGCACTAACGAGTTTCCCAGTTGCTCGGTTTGATCTATCGACATGGGTGCAGAGCTTAGTGTTTTCAGTCTAGTGATGATGTAGGAGGATGGGTTGTTGTTTCTCATGGAGGGTTGCAAATGTTGTTGCTCCTTCGTGACGACGAGGCGACGACGGCGTGGCACGGTGTTGGCTTAGCACTAGAATCATCAACTGTCTTTAAGCCGGATTTTAGGAGGCCTGCATTGAGATTCACTATGGGTTTGGTTTGGGCCGAAGTCTTGTTAGTCCTAGGGCCTTGGGTTTTGTGTTTTAGGTTTTTAGTTAGTTGTTTATTGTCTCTCCTCTTTGAGAGAGGGTTTGGAGATTTTTTGATAGTTTTGTGTCGTTGGTCTTGTTTCGTGAGGGAAGCCATGATTTTGGTGTCATTTCTAGGGACTAAATTAATGTCGAGTAGTTCTTGTTTTCAATGTAATGAGAAGGTTACCTGTGCATATATGCTGACAGTTTTAGCATGTAGTATTTGAAATGGTTGTTTCTTCTTGAGGTCGACTGTGAGGATGTATCGAGGCTTCTGGATTAGGTTAGATTACAGTTGAGCCTCTATCAATTCTTGTCCATTGTAATCGTTGTTTTTGGTAGGTAGGTAGGAGAGTGAGAAATATATTTACACCACCGATATCTCTAATGGTTATAATATTAGAATAATTGGATCACCGTTTAATGAAATTATTGCTATTGCTCTAAAAAAAATCATCCTGCTATCAGAGACGGACCTAGAGTCTAAAAGTTAGGTGAGCAGAAGCTGAATTGGGTACTAACTATTAAGCTTAGGTGATAGGAGCACAAAGTGCTACGTTCTTAACATGTTTATAACTCCATTTGTACTTTGTTTAACTCTTATTTGTGTAGAATCAAGTCATATTGTTGAGTCAAGAGTCTTTGGTTGTGTAAGGATGAAAATGTGCTAAACACAGAGGATTTATACAGAATTTTACTAAGTGCTACATGAAATAACAAGAAACTGGTTCAGTTTGGAGTATTGGCATGTTTTGATGATTCTATAAAGCTTTTGTATTGTCATAAATTAATTTAACTTCTTTAATACTTAGACGACGTGTAGAAGAATTCATGGGAGGAAGAATCAAGATAATTGGAGCTCTGGAAGGCAATAAAATAGACAACAACATCAGAGGAGCCGAGATCAAGCAATTTCAGCAAAAGCAAGAATTTCCTGGGCACATCACCCAACTTCAAGAGTTTCTCTAGGATGACTAACATGGAAATTGAAGATGTACCATACATGCACGGAAAGATGTGTGAGTCTAGTTTCCAAAACATTTTGAATCGCATCCATATCTATTTTCTGGAAGGAGTTATGCCTGAATGAGTGACAGAAGGTCAGACTGCCGCCGAAAGAAAAGTGTTCCTGATGGACTTAGGGAAGCAAACCGACTGATCCACGCCACCATATCCATAAAGGAGAGGTCCAAACCAAGTCCAATAAGAAGACGAAGATCAAAATTCGGCATAATATCCAAGTCTTGAAAACCTTGATTATTTTCGGAAAAATTTTATACATGTCTCTCAACTTCAACGGACTCTCCAGGACAGCTCACAATGAATCAGAAAACGTACCATATATGGATAGAGAGATACGGGTGTCTAGTTTCCAAATCAATTGGAATCACGTAAATAGATATTTTATAAAGGAAGTTATAACTTAATCATCAGACGGAGGTCATTCTGCCGAATTAAAAAAAACTAGGGAAACCTAAACCTTTTTGGTTTAGAATTTATGGTCGGCCTCTATTGGGTTTTCCCCTATATAAAGCATGACTTAAAGGGCAGTAAATCATCATCTCACCATTCATACAGCCTTACCAAAGCACATATCAAAGTTCTTCAAGAAATACGCAGCCGAAACCCCATCCAAACACTACATTTCATTCATCCGATTCTTGTCACTCTTAGAGGCTTTTCTTCAAGGTTTCTAAAGTGTGATTCAACCTTGACTTTGTATATTATTCTTGGTTTTATAATTTATGATTTTATGTATGAATACTTTGTTGAAATTTTGGTTTTAAATGCAATACATGTTTCTGATTTCATGAGTTGGTTTTGTGTTTTGTTTTAACTTGTATCATGTTTCGATTTTAGTATTTGATAAGGGCAGTAGCTTTCGTTATTCTTATGTATTTGTTTTGATTTGTTATCATGAATTTGTGCATCAAAATCAATGCTTAGAGGCTGTCTCGGTCATGGTAGTTTTCTAGCTTGCGATTTAACGTGCTAAGGTAAATTTGGATTGATTTATACACTAAGTTGTTTCATTCTAGATTATCTATTAGGGCTAAGCATTCATAAAACATGCATGTTAATATGATAGGTGACGCTATTACATGTTGCATGTTAATTCGGCCTATTGTGCTTTATGTGTTTTTCGTGTTTAATTTCTACGCTGATGTATCTTTAAACCGAATAGCATAATTTAAGATTATACTCTGGAGTTTATTCAAAATATATTAGAAGTCTTAACTATTAGATGAATCGCTGATGGTCTCTAATTAGAATTGAAATTAGAATGAATGTCTAAGATTTTCGATGTTATTTACGATTTTCGTTACATGTTACTTGTGTGTTTCTGACTTGGTTATGTGTTTGGTTGATGATCACATTTATATATTTAATTTATTATTTAATTTTCAGTTCATAGATTATTAGAAAAATCTTCAAAACCCCACTTAAAACTTTGTAAATTGTAAATGTGTAATTATGTTTGTTGTGTAAAACGTCACTAACTCTTATTGCATGAACGCCCTTTTGTCCCTAGATTGACCGAACTCTATTTACCAATGCTATAAATGACAACAAAGGGTTCTAAATTAATTTTCTCGTGTTTTCGTTATTGTACCCCGGTTTCGGACACACGCCATTAGGTTTGCATTTTTACTGAAAAGATGCATTGGAAAACATCTTGCAGGAGATGACCCCTTTTTTTGCCCAGCAGAAGCTGGGTTTGCCTCCAGCTAGGTCCGCCACTGCCTGCTATAATCCTATTATTTTCTAGCAAAGGATTTTGGGAAATGAAAACGTACAAGTCACATGCAGTAATTTTTTTCTATACGTATGTGAGATGAACGTACTATTTTTTTTAAGATCGATCTTCTCTTGCGTATCGCATTTGATCCCAATTACATATAGTCCGAACAACCTGATTTCCATTTCCTCATCTACTCTATTTGATCTCTCTCTCTTTCTGTCTTTTGAAGATCACAGAACTTCGAAAGAAAGCAAAGATCAACTTCTAGAGGCTTGGATTCAAACCTATAAAAAAAATTCAAACCTAAATCCAATTGGCTGCTTCACTCATTCCCAATTCAATAAATCAAGCACACTTACTTTCATTTTAGATCAAACCCAATCCTCTAACACGATCGACAAAATATTTATAACAATGCAAAGAAAGTGAGAGACTGAAAAAGACTGCAAGTGCGTGTTTGAAGACAACAAGAACTTAATTGAAGAATGGTTTGATAAAGAGTGGGAAGTCGGTGCACAATGTTGAAATGAAAGGAGAGAGTGGATTGATAAAGAGAAGAAGGTTGATGTGTGGCGATGTCGGTGCCTAGATGCTCTCGATCCTTCAAGAACGAAATTTTATTCTACAATTATATGACAGCTACCCCGCAACGGTTGCGGGACTGCGGGAGGAGTGGGAAAAAAAATTGAAGTGGACGCATGACAGAATGTAATTGTGCTATAAATGAAAGGCAAATCTATCTTTTCAATAATTCTAATGAAAACTAGTTGAAAATGGGTGGCAAAACCATGATTAGAGATGACAAGAAAGGTAAAACAGTCTTATCGCGGTATATTTAGCAGTGCAAGTTGAGTGGCATATTTGTAAATACAAATTACAAAAAGGGCAAAATCATCATTTTTTTATGAACATTGAAGCTTGGACGTGCTTTACTATATATGTAAATATCCAGGTTAATGGCAAAATCATGATTTTTCTTAAAAAAAGGCACATTAGTCAACACTGACAACAAATATGTGCCAAATTTAGAGGCCTAGTCTGAACTTAGAGGCTCAATATTGTTTTTATTGTTCATGAACAGTAACATGAATAGTGATAAAAATAGTATATAATAAATATACATTTTATTTTTTATATTATAAAGATTCGCTTCCCAGAGACTTCACTAGATCTCGATCTCAACCAAATCACCGGCGTCATGTTCGTTCAGTCGCTACCTGAAAGCACTATACCAAGACCACCACCAGATCCCCAACGGAATGGAAGCAAATTCATGCCCATTCTCAAATTTGTTGAGCTGCCAGATTCTACTTCACCGCTCCAGATATGAGGTATGGGTCATCCATTTTGCTTGAATCAGGCGTCGACCTAACCGTCAAGGTAAGTCTCCATCAAACCTTTTGATAAAAAAAATTGTTATATTTCTGTTTGATTTTTAAGATAAAGAGATTAGGAAAATGATATTATTAAGATATCAATCTCACATCAGAAAAAATGAGACTTTCTTTATGGTTTAAAAGGGTTTGGGCTACTCTCTCCATTACCAATTGGTTTTGGAGTTGAACTTCATACTACTTTATCAGATACTGGGTTTGGAGTTTGTTTAAACTTATGAAAAAAATGATTCTCAATTGAAAGTAGACGTTTGAAGGAAGATTTAGATGAAAAAAGAAGAAGAGCACTTGATTTGATGGAGAATAAGATCTAACATGAAATTAAAAAGAATATTTCAGATGAAAGAAGATGACGATTGATGGGGAAGATGACCACAAAGGTTTTTTTTAGATTGTATATTTTGTAGAGATAATGTCCATTTAGTATAAATTTTTGTAAATCATTTCTCATTCCATAGTATTTTAAAAACATTGGCCATTTCATTTTTTTAAATTCCAACAAAACTCATAACAACTCTAAACAACCTATAATATTTTAATACTCATTCTACCATCACCCATTAAATATACTTAGAGAGAGAAAATGGAAGAGAGAGGAGACATGGTCACTGGCTGCCGGACTCCGGTCACCTGAATCTCGTCAGACTCTGATCACCGGAATCTCGCCGGAATATAGAATCAAGTTTACTAACCCCTAATAAACTCTCACTAAACTCTGCCACATTCATATTATCACAGTCAACTTTAGTACCCCATAATAAACTCTCACTGAACCCATAAACCACACTCTTATCGCCACAGCCAACTTTACTACCCCTCAATAAACTCTCACTGAACCCGTAAACCGCATTCATGTCGTCACAACCAACTTAACTAGCCCCCAATAAACTCCCACTAAACACCTGAACCGCATTCTTATTGCACAACCAACTTTATTACCCCTAATAAACTCTTATTAAACCCCTAAACTGCATTCCTATTGCACAATCAACTTTACTATCCCTTAATAAACTCCTACTGAACTTCTAAACAGTATTCATATAACCACAACCAATTTTACTACCCCCTAATAAACTCCCACTGAACCCCTAAACCACATTCATATTGCACAACCAACTTTACTACCCCCTAATAAACTCTTATAGTATCGAATAAATGTTTACTGACCTTAATAAATCGATTGATTACGTTCCATATTTGGCCAAACTAAACAATTCCACCAGACCTCCACAATCATTTACCTTTAAGAAAAAACAAAAGAAGCAAAAGTAATTTTACTGAGACTAGTAAAAACCAAATGTGTGATTGGTCAGTGTACATCACCCACAAATATTCTCTCTCACTATCTTCACAACTATGACACCACCTCTTTGTTCTTCTTCCACATTTTTACTTAGCCCGGCTGGTGAAGGTCTCCGGCGAAGTGTGAACCAAAGTATACAGCTGGATCTAAGGGAGAATCACAGTTTGAGTTAGCATCAGCGAAGATGATAAAGGAGCGGTCGAGGTTGAAAATGGCGGACCGATGCCAGAGAGAAGCAGGAGTCCTTAACAAAAACGATCTCGTCTAGCGGTCCTTCGTAGCAGCAATGACGACGTCATCAAACTAGAATGATATGCGTCATTTGATGGCGGCTTGGTTTGGTGGTGGTGCTTCAAGTAAACAAATCAGAGTTTGTTGTTGTGTAATAGATCAGAGCTTCAGAGGCGATGAAAATGATCTGTAAGATCGATCAAGTTTCATGTTGTTGATGATGACGACGATTTCAAGATTTGTTGTTGTTAATGATGTCGGTGATTCCAAGAACTACTGTCGTTGAAGACGGCGGTGATTCCATGATCTGCTGCTGTTGATGACGACGACCATTCCAAACTGATGATAGAAATTTGCTCCTGTTGATTATGACAGTGATTCCAAATTTTGATGATGACGGTGAAAGGGGAGGAGTGCCGCGATGGAGAAGTTTGAGAGAGAGAGAGAGAGAGTAGATAGTGAATATGTGAGGGAGAGAGAGAGTTATTTACATAAAGGGTGAGATGATAATTTTATTGTAAAAAGTTAGAATGGTCACTCTTAAACTATTTTAGACCCAATAGACTTTTTTTCTATTTTTGTAAAATGGTCAAAGCCTTTATTTTATAATAGTTAACAAAGTTAGTGAGGTGTTAAGTTGCTTGACCTGTCAAAACATGACATGTTAATCAATTTAAACCCTATCATTGTACTTTGGTAAGTAGGGATCGTTCTAGACCGGGGACACTAGGGAAGAACTTATTTCTGCAAAACAGATAGTTAGAAATATTCATACAATATAAACAAATATATACATAAAGAATAATATGGGGGGTTTATATGAGTTTCGGCAATAAACAAAACAGAAAAATAAAACAAGAACAAATATATACAAGATTGGTCACTTTATCGTTTCAAGAACATAACAAGTAAACTCCGATTAGCATGCAAATAGTTTTATGAAAGGTAAAATTATCTTATTATGTTTTCACAATTGCAAATTAGTTCCAACCCTTAAGACTTCTCAAGTGTTTAAAGTTGTCTCAGCGCTCAACCCTAAACTATGTGACTACTTGACTAAACTGTCTCAGCGCTCAATCTAATCAAGCAACACTTACCGTCCACGAGTCGTTGGAGACATGTTTCCTAGGTATGGCGTCACTCATCCTATTCCACATGCAAATCTCTCACCCTACCATCCCTTGTAGCACCTAGGACCGAGTTGTCTTAGCGCTCAACTCGACCTAGAATACCACGGCACATGAAGAGCAAAAGAAGAGCAAGTAATCATACATGTTAAACAAAACCAAAAACCATAATTCATATATCAATAAACTCAATAACTTTACACAGTAAATATACATGAACAACCTTAGGATTTTCATCCCTAACCTACCTATTACAGTCGGCAAGGATGGGGAAGGAATTCGGCAAAGGATGAAGGCAGTACGACAATGAAAGGTTGCGGCAGTGAGGTGGTTCGGCTGCTTATATGATTTCTGTGTGGAGGGTTTTTAGGTAGAGTCTAGGCTAGCTATAAGACTTAAAACTAATAAAGGACCCCTCTAAACACGAGCTATATAGCCCCTATTTATACAGAAATATTGAAGAGAAACCCTAGAGAATTCAGGAGCTTCAAGGAGACACCTTCCTTGTTGGGCTTGGTTTCCTCTTTTTATCTTTGGACAAAGATTTCGACTTGGACCTTGGATTTCTGATTTCATGGACTCCTCTACATGTTATTGGATCCATGTAGGCCTTATACACAAGTTCTTGGGCTCATAGGCAGCCGAAATCATGGACAAACTCGGCAAGGACAGACTTTCCCGGTTTGACCGGAAAAGCTCCATACTTGGTTGTTTCGGCTGCCATGATGCATTCTTCAAATCTCCTTCTTCAATGCAGCTTCCCATGACTTCATTAAGCTTCTCTTAAGTCCTTTGACATGCTTGGGAAGAATTTTGGTGAAGAAACATCCTCCCAAACTCGTGTGACAACTTAGGCAGAAACTGCCCAGTTTTGCAGCTTGACCTCCGTCCATTGTTTTGATCATAAATCCTTCATCTGAACTCCAAATGCTTTGATTCAAGAAGATATGAAAACTAGACTTCCGTAGCTTTCCAATGATATATGGCTCGTCCTCAGATTCCTCCTGAATATTTAGATATGATTTTCCGAAGTTGATGTAGGATTTCTGTTCGCGGGAGAGATTTCTGCTCGCGAATAAGATTTCATTCGCGGGAGAGTTTCATTCGCGAGACTGACCTCCGGCCATTGTTTCCGGCATAACTTCTTCCTCAGAACTCGGATTGCTGCGATTCCAAAAGATTTAGAAACTAGACATCCACAGCTTTCCATCCATATATGGCACGTTCCATGGTTCCTCCTGGATCGTCCTCAGGAAATCTTTGAAGTTGAGTTATGGTTTCTGGAAATTTCTACTCGGATCAAAATCTTATGTTTCGGAGTTTCTTCTTTTCCATGGCCTCTCTTGTTGTCCTCCATGAGTCCAATCTTCATGATTCTTGTTCTCATATGCTCATTTACATGTCATCTACACATTAAACAAAATCCATCAAAAATGACAATGTAAAGGTACGGTGAATCATAAGAGAAATAACCAAGTGTTTGTTCCAAATCGAATTTACAACACTTAAGCACAAATTTCTGTATAAAGACACATATTAACCATTACTCTACAGAAAAACCCTTTTGACTCAATATAAGTAAAAACAACCATACTAAGGAATAAACAAGGTACAAATGAGGGTAAAAACATATTAAAAACATAGCGTAAAACGCACTTATCAAACTACCCCACACTTATGCTTTGCTAGTCCCTTAGCAAACTGACTCTAACTGAAAGAGAAAAACAAAAACAAAAACGAAAACAACTCTAATACCCTTAAGAAATTTTTGTCTCAGATTCTTAAGTATGCATAATCTCAAGTTTAAACATTCAAGTGAAAGCACAATTGCAAAAGTTCATAAACTTGTATTATAGCATGAAAAAGTGAGAAGTTTCGAAAATCATAAGTAATACATGAATGAAATTAATCACAAAGAAGAGCAAGTAATCATACATGTTAAACAAAACCAAAAACCATAATTCATATATCAATAAACTCAATAACTTTACACAGTAAATATACATGAACAACCTTAGGATTTTCATCCCTAACCTACCTATTACAGTCGGCAAGGATGGGGAAGGAATTCGGCAAAGGATGAAGGCAGTACGACAATGAAAGGTTGCGGCAGTGAGGTGGTTCGGCTGCTTATATGATTTCTGTGTGGAGGGTTTTTAGGTAGAGTCTAGGCTAGCTATAAGACTTAAAACTAATAAAGGACCCCTCTAAACACGAGCTATATAGCCCCTATTTATACAGAAATATTGAAGAGAAACCCTAGAGAATTCAGGAGCTTCAAGGAGACACCTTCCTTGTTGGGCTTGGTTTCCTCTTTTTATCTTTGGACAAAGATTTCGACTTGGACCTTGGATTTCTGATTTCATGGACTCCTCTACATGTTATTGGATCCATGTAGGCCTTATACACAAGTTCTTGGGCTCATAGGCAGCCGAAATCATGGACAAACTCGGCAAGGACAGACTTTCCCGGTTTGACCGGAAAAGCTCCATACTTGGTTGTTTCGGCTGCCATGATGCATTCTTCAAATCTCCTTCTTCAATGCAGCTTCCCATGACTTCATTAAGCTTCTCTTAAGTCCTTTGACATGCTTGGGAAGAATTTTGGTGAAGAAACATCCTCCCAAACTCGTGTGACAACTTAGGCAGAAACTGCCCAGTTTTGCAGCTTGACCTCCGTCCATTGTTTTGATCATAAATCCTTCATCTGAACTCCAAATGCTTTGATTCAAGAAGATATGAAAACTAGACTTCCGTAGCTTTCCAATGATATATGGCTCGTCCTCAGATTCCTCCTGAATATTTAGATATGATTTTCCGAAGTTGATGTAGGATTTCTGTTCGCGGGAGAGATTTCTGCTCGCGAATAAGATTTCATTCGCGGGAGAGTTTCATTCGCGAGACTGACCTCCGGCCATTGTTTCCGGCATAACTTCTTCCTCAGAACTCGGATTGCTGCGATTCCAAAAGATTTAGAAACTAGACATCCACAGCTTTCCATCCATATATGGCACGTTCCATGGTTCCTCCTGGATCGTCCTCAGGAAATCTTTGAAGTTGAGTTATGGTTTCTGGAAATTTCTACTCGGATCAAAATCTTATGTTTCGGAGTTTCTTCTTTTCCATGGCCTCTCTTGTTGTCCTCCATGAGTCCAATCTTCATGATTCTTGTTCTCATATGCTCATTTACATGTCATCTACACATTAAACAAAATCCATCAAAAATGACAATGTAAAGGTACGGTGAATCATAAGAGAAATAACCAAGTGTTTGTTCCAAATCGAATTTACAACACTTAAGCACAAATTTCTGTATAAAGACACATATTAACCATTACTCTACAGAAAAACCCTTTTGACTCAATATAAGTAAAAACAACCATACTAAGGAATAAACAAGGTACAAATGAGGGTAAAAACATATTAAAAACATAGCGTAAAACGCACTTATCAAACTACCCCACACTTATGCTTTGCTAGTCCCTTAGCAAACTGACTCTAACTGAAAGAGAAAAACAAAAACAAAAACGAAAACAACTCTAATACCCTTAAGAAATTTTTGTCTCAGATTCTTAAGTATGCATAATCTCAAGTTTAAACATTCAAGTGAAAGCACAATTGCAAAAGTTCATAAACTTGTATTATAGCATGAAAAAGTGAGAAGTTTCGAAAATCATAAGTAATACATGAATGAAATTTTGATCCTCCTTTCCAAGGTTCACTCTCTTTCTTTTTTTTCACTCGAAGAATGGTTTTCACTCATAAGTATATGCAAGAGAAAAGATGAGAAATAACGAATAACTTGCATATTTCAAGAAATAAAGGCTCTTTTGAAAAACATTTTTCTTGGAAAAACCTCATTTAATAACTAAGTGCAATAATGGACCAAAACCATATGCTTACTTATATGAAATTCTCCACAAATCAAGTTTAGTCATCTTAAGAATCATGAAATAATCTCAAGGGTTGTAGCGGGGCTTGGTTTCATAAGGTAGGAATTTTTGGATAAGTGGTGATAGTAAGAAATCAAGACTTAGCAAATTTAAGCTTCATCCTCCTTATGTCTCTTCTTCATGCAGTGGACAAGGGTCAAATATACAACTTTGGACCCTCAAATAATATCAACTCCAAATCATGTAAACACCATATAACTCATGCCTTAGAAATATTTTTCTTTTCCGAAACATTTTTTTCTTTCTTTTTTTTTTCTTTAGCCGAAACTTTTAATTTTTTTTTATTTTTTTTCTTTTTTTCCTTTAGTTTCGGCAAAAATTTTTTTCTTTTTCAACCAATTTCGGACAACATATTTTTTTTCTTTTTTTGGCATATATACTTTACAAAACAATGGTGTACCACCCCACACTTCAACTTTACCCCACACTTGTTCTTTAACATCTTTGCACAGCTTCATCAACAGTATTTCGTCAAGTCTTGAAAACAAGGTGAAAGATAACTATTCTAAGTTCAGGAAACTGTTTAAAGGTGATGAAAGAAAAGGCTTAATGTAGGCTCAAAGGGGTTTTACTAAGGAGTCCCACGACGGGCACAAAAATGGGCAAAGGCTTATTTTGGCTTTGGTGGTGATCCTAATTGAGATTAATTTCAATCATATTCAAAATCAAACAATTTATGATTATAATGCTTTGAAAATCACATAAATAAGTTCTAGTAAATTCTAGAGTCCATTAAACAGCTATAGCACATAGTTATTGAAAATAATGAGGCTTTAAGTGAATTTTCAAAGGATATGGAATTTAATCACTCAAAAAGAAAGTATGTTGGCTCAAATTCTCATATAGGTTTTTATGGAAACAAATTAATCAAACATGCATACTTCATCAAGTCTCAAATATTCATACTAATTTACAATATCCATGAAACTCGCAATTTTTTAAGATAAATGTTAAACCGTCAATCATGCATTCAAATATATAGTTCATCATAGACTTTTAAGGGTATATCCTAAGACTCAAAAACAAATAAAAATATTTAAAACAAAAATTTAAAAATTTCGACAAAAATTAAAAAGTTTCGGAAAATTTAAAAAAAACACACCAAACAAAAATATGTTACTATGTAACCTCTACCCCACACTTAGAAAATTACATTGTCCTCGATGTAAACCCAAAATAATGTCATAATTTCCTAAGCATGTGTCTAAGTCACATAATAAACACATAAATAAGTCAACCATAAAAGTGAAGGGATTAGAAAAATGCAAACTCTCGTTGATGGCTCCTCCACAGCTACGGTTGAAATGAGTTGCCTCTCATGCAGCGCTTAATGTTTATAGTCTATCAGCCTAGACTCTTCTCCTTCTTGCTTCAATGGCGCCATCCTTTGTTGCCATGGCTCTCCCACATTGTGCTTTTCAACATTTGTGCTCTTGTTGCTCATTCAACGTTGATGACACAATAACTGGTAGAGTGTCATCTTCTCCAAGAAAAACGTACTTCAAATGTGGGGGAAAAGCTTTTAGCTCTAACTTAGGGGCCTGTTTCACATATGGTAACAACTTATTAGTAGAAATTGGAATTGACAAAAGAGAATACCTTTCATAGATTGGTTGTGACTCAAGCTCCTTCACAACTTCAAGTATGGACGGCTTCAAATCATTCAAAGCCTCCTCATTCCGTTCTCCAAACTTGTCAAAACCGGCCCTTGCTCAATCTTTCTTAGTGCTTCCAAGTCTTCCTTGCTTGGCTGAGCTCAAAATTTTTTTCTTCTTAAAACGTGCTCTACTTCACTTTGTTTAGCATTGTGCACGATATCATGACCAGGTTTGGCTTCCTTGCGTCCAACGTCACCAAACAATTTCTCGTCAGAACTGGTCATTTATGGGAACCTGCAAAACCAATCTGGCACAATTGAACAAAGATCAAGTGAGCATTGTCAAAAACTTAGATAGAATTCGAAACTTAGCATTAAAATTTCGGCAACATCATGTCATGGCATAAGTTTCGAATTCAATGACATGTAAGCACAAAAGTGTCGGCAACCTAGTAAAGTTGCTAGCTGATTTTATTAACTCTCTAATTTTCAAGGTACGTGGAGCAGGGAAGACCACTGTGCAATGGACTGATACAGCCCAAGGTAGTGTTTTGCTTTGTCCGATATACCATAAAAATTAGAGCCAAATTAATTTGAAGTTCATGGCATCATACATGTCTAAGTAAATTCTAGCGTTTAAAGTGTGGTGATGCTTCGGCCCAAGCATTTGGCTAGTTCGAGCGGGTTCCGTGGTTTCAGAAGGCAAGTGTCAATGTCACGGGGGGCGAACCCCCTACAAGAACCAGGCAGGACTCGTTTGTGATCAAGGAGGCGGACCCCTATCGACCCCTTCACCGAGAAGAGTGGTCAGTCATGATCTTGAGATCCAATTGAACAAACCTGAATTCCATATCTATGACATAACGGCCCCTTACTCAGCTAGGAACAAACTCGGGTCACTAGACCACTCGACAAGTGTTAATCAAAGCCTTTATTTTATAATAGTTAACAAAGTTAGTGAGGTGTTAAGTTGCTGCTTACATATCAGATTGTCATTCGAATGGCACATGAAAAATGGGTATAGCAGATGTGCTTCCCTGCCAAACCTATAAGAAATTTTTCAATACTACTGTAGCACCATGTGACAATGCCTAATAGTACTACATTCCATTCAAAACAAGACATGTGGATTTATTATAATTAAAATAAAAACTATTGATTTTTATATTGTGTGAAATGACATTCAAAGGTATTTAGTCAGTTCATATTAGGGTTTAGGGTTTAAGTTTAGGATATCGGGTATATGCCAGATATATGGTTTAGGTATTGAGTATAGGGTTTAGGGCTTATGATTTAGTATTTAAAAAACAATAAAAAACTTAAAATAGTCTTTAACAATATAACTAAAATCTATATATTTAAATATAAATACGGCAACCTTGAAAAATTCCTAGAAACCTACCTCAATCCCGTTCAGATCCAATTATAGGCATTTAACCAGGGTTTCGAATGTTCCAGAGCCTCACGGACACGTCGCTTTAACACATGCTCGGTTGTTGGGATATGAATGAAGAGGATCGACTTTCGAGAAACATAATAACTCGTGTGAACTGAGCTCAGTTCAGAACTGCATTGACTTGTAAAGCAGAAAGACCCACAAAGATCGCCTAGTGTGTTCTTTCACCCAAAATTCCGGCGAAATGAAGAAGAAGCCGTCAACAGAGATCATCACCACTTGTAACTATTTTAGCCGCGGCTCGAGAGTCGAGGTCCGCACCGAACAAGGTGCATGGTTTCCCGCTCACGTCCTCAACTCCCCGTCGACGCCATTCTCGCTCCGAAACAGGAAGCGCCGTCTTCTCGTGCAGTACGAGACTCTTGTCTCCGACAACGACTCCTCGAAGCCGCTGACGGAGGAGATTAAGGTGTCTTTTCTGCGTCCGGCGCCGCCTCCGGAGGAAGAGAATGATGAAGGGTTTGAGGCGCATGACGTGGTTGACGCGTTTCATGTGGAGGGGTGGTGGCGTGGGGTTGTCATGAGTGTTGATGGGGACAAGTACACTGTGGGGTTTAAGAGCCCGCCGGATTTGCTGCAGCTTGGGCGCGGCGATCTACGGCGGCATTGGGATTGGTGCGGCGGGGAGTGGACTAGGGCGGAGAAGGAGGTAAGTGAATTGGTTTGTACTTTGTCATGCATGCATGTCCTCTGTTTTGGGTTTATTTTGTAAATTTATATCTTGGTTTTTGTTTGTTCAAGTGTTGTTTCTGTGATCAATTTTCATGCTTTAAAAACCCAGATGCTGTGATTGTGTCATTTGTGTGTAGTGTGCACTGATTAATGATGTGATGGTTGAAATTAGTATTCAAGATCATGTTTGTATTAGGTTCAATTGGTTTGTGATATGTAAGGAAAAGTGATCATTAGGTTCAATTAGTTTGTATTGCTGTTTCATTATGTGTATAGATCAGAGTGTTTTGAAATTTTTACCTTTTCAAGAGCAGTTTGTGTGGTCACTGTTTAAGAACCCAGATGCTACAATGCTGGATTAGCAGTTTGTCATGAATGTGTTGCATGCACTTATCAACTTCTTGGTAGATGATTGGTTAAAAGGATTTGTGATCTATTGTGTGTATTGTGCATTGATTAATGATGTGATGTTTGTTAATGGTTCAATTAGTTTGTCATATGTCAGGAAAAATGATCTTTTCGCTGATTGTGTTTGTTGTAGATGATGATGGGATTAGATTTCAGCCCTGGGGATGATGTGGAAGTGAATCTACACAAAGAACGTCTATGGTGTGCTTGGACACCGGCAACTTATGTTGGTCCTCTAGGGGGAAACTCTTTCTTGGTCCGTTATGAGAGTGCAACTAAGGATGATGAAAGAGCAGTTGTGTCAGACTATCAGATTCGGCCTCGGCCTCCACAACAAGAGGAAAGAATTATTGACTTGATGTCAACAGTTGATGCATACCATGATATGAGTTGGTGGGTTGGAGATATTAGCGAAGTTCTGCTTACAGGGGAAAAGTACATTGTCAAATTCAGATACTCAAAGCAGGAGATAGAATTCAGTCAGTCTGACCTGAGGCACCACATGGAATGGAACGGTAGCAGATGGTTGACTGACACTAAGGTATGTGTGTTTTTGTCTTGTTCATATGGGGATTCATGGCTTTGTTCTTAGTTGGGACAAAGGGAAGGATGATAGCGATAGTTAGTCTCATTATGCAATGTGATTCAGGAAGTTCAGTAATTAACTTACCTTTTGTTTTATATCAGGCACTTGAAGAATCTATGGTCAATGAAGAACAATTAAGATATGCAAAAAGCAGTTACAGAAACTCTGAAGCAGAAACACCTTGTTATACCAAGTCTCGAATGAAGCAGTCAACTTTTTTTGTGGATGAATCACATTGTGGAAATACCACTAAGAAGCTCAAATTAATATCTCAGCTTCCTATAGATGGTGTGGCATTTTCAAGTCCAACTCCTTCCAAGAAGTTAAAGGGGGAACACTCAGAAGACTCCTTATCTCTGGCAGCATTAGTTGGCAGGGTAACACCAGTTAACATATTCAAGAGTAAAGACAGAGAGGTAAGTGAGCTCTCAAAAACAAAAAATAGGTGTTTGTACAATCCAATCAGGTTCTTTAGGTTTGACAAAGTCAAAAGTTAAGTCCTGCGTCTCTAAACCTCAGTAACCTTTCCGATTCCATGCATGTATATAAGTTGACTGAATTTGGAGATATGCATATTTATCTTGTTCTGTTTTTTCTTATGCATGACGTTCCTCATTAGAAATACACTGCATTCCTCTTGCAGAATTCTGAGCAACAGCTGGTTGGGCTACTGGATGGTGAAGCAACCAGTCCTGTTAAAAAAGGGGGTAGACGACGAAAAACACCAGTTAATAGTCAATCTCCTAGTGTTAAACAATATGTTAGAAAGGCTGGACGACCAAAATTGCATGGTAAAGTGTACAAAGCCCTCATTCAGAGACTGATTGATGTTATGTGAAATGTTATCTCTCTCTCTCTCTCTTACATACTATATTTATGCATGCAGTAGTTTGTATAAAACAGATTCTTTTGTTCATTTCAGTCAAGAAGAGCAGCGGAATTGAGAATGAACAAATTCTTGAAGATGATCATGTGATTAAAGGAATTGAATCTTCTGGTATCAGGGAAGAGAATGAGGTGATGGGGGGATCACATTCGGGAACGTTATGTCTGCTCCGTATAGAGGCAAGTCAGTTCTGTATTTAATTAGAAGAGAAACAGAACTCAAAAGAGCATTTACTACCTAGCAGGCAACAGTAGAGATAAATAATAATAATAATAATAATAATAATAATAATATAATTAATTATAATAATCAGCCTCAAAAGTATAGAAAAGTGAAAAATGAAAGCTGCCAATTTTTTCACAGTTTGTGATGTTTTTCTTTACTCATGCAGGATAACCAGCAACATACTAAAGATGGAGTAAGCAGTGGAATGAAAGTGAAGAGAAAACTACCTATGATAGTTGATGAACACTCGATAGATCCAACAACAGGTATGTGTAATATGCCAAAGTTACATAATCCTCACTAAATGGTATTGTATACACAGTAACAATCTGTGCCGCATTTATCGTTGAGGAACATAGTTCTCCCCAAATGGCTGGTTCATAATTGCCGTATCTGTCTTCTCTAAAGTACAGGTCTTTCTCAAAATTTCAGGTTCTGAAGATTCAGTGAGACATGGCCTAGCTGCTGCTTCTGTAGTGAAAGTTCAGCTGGCTGTATCTGGAATGCCTGAAAAGGTACCTGATCATGATCAGCCTTCATCTGTGTTCATAAAGGAAGGAGATTGTGTAAACACCATGGAGCGATCAAGTAAGATATTGTAAGCTTTTTTTATAGATTCCTTTATCTTTACATTTTTATATACTAATATGATGTTTGGTTACCTTGCTGGGACTGCCAACCACCAAAATGAAGCAAGGGACAGATTAACTGAAACTGGATTGAAAGGTGACACAGACCAAGAAGAATGTCCAAATTTGCCTTTTGTGAAAAGTATTCCACTTTGGGAAAGTATCGAGTCCATGGAAGTATTCAAAAGATTTCCACAAAAGCCTCATTTTCGTCCTCTACTGAAAACTAAGGTGGTATTACGTGAAGGATCGGCTTTTGGAAAGATGCTAGGCTTTGCCTCTCTAGTAGACCAGACCTCCAAGTTACGTGTTAGTGATCCAAGAGGCGCCATTGATAGAAACTTGGAAGCCACAGTTGAACTGGAAATGCACGGTTTTGATGTCAATGCAATAAAGCATCGTCTGACTAAGTTGCTAGAGCTCAAAGTTAGGCTGGAGGAGCTTCACAATCAATCCAAAGTAGTTGAAACCAAGATCGGGGAGTGGAGTCAAAACTCGGTCAAGGACACTGAGACTATCAGTGAAATGGACAAGGAGATTGAGGACTTGCAAGAAAAAATCAAGGTCTTGAAGGAAAAACGGGTTATGGTGGTGTCAATGTGTTCGGCCAAAGATTCAGAAGCAAACAAGTTGCAGTCAGAAGCAGGAGTTATCAGTGAAGGCATAAAGAGCATCCAGCGTAGTTTTGAACTACTAGCTGCTGGTCCATTATGATTGTAGTCATTAGCTGCTGCAATGAGAAGCAGAAGTTAACAGTAAGAATCTTTAGGTTGGAACTCTTTCTGCCACTTCTTAATTATATGGAGCAAGTTTGCCCATGGAAACTAATATATATTTTGGTTTTGACTCATGGAACTTGAAGTACTCATCATTATTGCTAGTTTAGCTCCCGGTTATCTCATGTATGCATAAAGATTATGATTATAGCTTATCTTCTGAGTAAAAAGATAGGTTTCAAGATATGAAAGCCAAATTTTTCACTGTCATGCCGCTGGCAAATGTAAACAAACTAACGAATGATTAGACATTAGACAGTTGTTGATTGTCCTAGTGCAAAGTCTTAGCCTCCCTGCTTTCAGTTGCCGTGGAACTATATGCTCTGTTTTCAGGTCGAGTTGTCATGGTCAATTACCTGCATTCCTCTACTTGTGTGAATCAGTAGCTGATACTGGTCCGAGTTAACTCTTTCACATTTTTCGCTCGGTATTTTCTCAGCAGCAAATCGGCTGTTTCTTCATAGTAAATTACCTTATTGGCCTCTGCTTATCTAATGTGCCTCTGCTTTTAAAATTCAAACTGCAAGCAAGGCTGGGTTCATGATCCCTCATTATGTTGTGGAAAGGCAAGTTTTCCGGCGGGCTATATGATAGGAGTATAAAATGCGACGATTTTAGAGTTCAACATTTGCATTTACTTGACTATTTTTCTATTAATATTCAAACTGCAAGCAAGGTTGGGTTCATGATCCCTCATTCTGTTGTGGAAATGAATGCCTGACAAGTTTTCCGGCGGGCTATATGTTAGGAGCATAACATGCGACTATTTTAGAGTTCAACATTTGCATTTACTTGACTATTTTTCTATTAAAGTCATTTTTACCTTTGTTATTTTCTTAGGTAATTCGTTGAGCAAGATATGACAAATGTGTTCAAATGATGCAAACAATGCTTCCAAAATAAATTATAGATGTCAAGGATGGAGATTGATCATTCATATGGTCAAAAATATCAAGGAAAATCGATTAAGCAACTTCATCAAAACAGAAGCTGCAAATACAAAAAGTTGAAGACTGGTTTCTGCTTATTTTCTCTGGTTTTCAAGGCTTTTTCCCGTGATCTTTCGAGAATTTTTTTCATCAAGGTGGCTGACCAGATCTGTAGAGGAGAACTTGTAGATCAATTTAAAATCAAGAATCATCCAAAAAGACAAAGGAATCTAGAAGTTATGAAGCTCCAAAGTTAGACAGAAAATCAGCAATACCGAGAAAGTTTTGCAGCAGTCAAGTTTGAGACAGTTTTTGGGCTAGATTCCGAGAAGTTTTCTTGAAATTTTTTTGAAGAGTAAGTAGGTGCCCAAAAGCCAAGTCGAGATGGTAAGTAGAAGACATCAAAAAAGAAGTCCAAACTTTGATCCTAGTCAAAGAAAGAAACATAGTCTGAAAAGAAAGCTATGAAGACTTGGAAGTGCTTCATACCAAACCCTAATACCTGAACGACTCTAAGCCTTATCAACTGAAAACAAGGTCGTCCTTTCTGCATTCAAGCTATCGAGAAGCCACTGCCTCACACAAGAGTCCATCAAAGGGAACCCGCCAAGATCATCATCAACTCTCCTTGAATTTCACAGTTTTCTTCTTCCCTTTGTTCTTTTTAATTTCAAAGCATGTTTCTTTTATGTGATTTTGCTGCCATGTTAGACTAAACTTTTTAATTAGGGGTGGAGGTTTTATTCCCCGAATTATGCAATAAATCTTGTTTCATAACCTTGATTTCATAATTGCATAGCTATGATTCATCTATTTGGTTTTGTTTTATAGAGAACTTTTGTTTGTTTATGTTCATGTTTGGTCGACCAACATATAACATTATGAACTTGTGTCTGAGGCTAGAATTAGGTTGTTTAATCTTCTAAACAATTAATATGACTTAGTTCATAGTAAAATCTATGAACAATAGGTGAAACCAAATAGATATACTTGCACGTAAGGTAGGTGTTTCACACTAGTTTTGCATACTTGTTCAATCAAACTTTCAATGATCTTCTTAATGCTTAGGATAATATGTTGATAGGATAGACGTCCTATACCTTGCAATTGATCTATTATTTCAAAAGTTTTGATAACGGTGTGTCATCTTGCTTTAAGTATTTAAGGGGAGTAATAACTATTTACGTAATGCGTTCATGGTTTATTCTTGATTGAACATTTTCATGACTTGGTAATTGAAATATTGGTTACATAACATTGTTTTGCAGTATATTCGATGGTGAATTTCTGAAATCCTAACCTCGTCTTTATCTTATTTCTCAACTCCATATCGTTCCAGTTTTCTTATTATGTTCTCTAAATTTCGTGATTTATTTAGTATAGCAAATCAACTCCAAATCCCCTTAATTTTTTTTACATGTTCCTCTGTGTGTATAGTTTAGGTGTATAAATTTTCATAATTTTCTGAGTCGTGTAGCTTAGGTAGTTAGGTGTGTTTTCATATATTGTTCGTTAGGAACAGTAGACATTTTCGTAACATTGTTTTCTGTATGCAAGATTAAATACTCTCGATTCGTGACATGATCAAACGATCTCTGCTTCATTATACTACAATTGAAAATCTTTTACAAGGTTAAATTGTGAGGCTATTTTAACCGTACCACTATAGTCAGTAATGCAGTTGTTCATATCTTAATTTGTTGATGGCGCACCCAAGATGTTTGATGAAATACTCAAATGAGCGCTTTATATTTTAAGACCCTATAGTGTTTAGGGTTTGATAAGGGTCTTGCCACATTGGGAAAATTGAGTCTTGTTTGTGGGCTGATAAGAGTTTGAGTTACTCTCTTCATAGTCAATTAGTTTTGTAGTTGAACCCTAGACTACTTTATCACTTAATCTTTTCATTCATGTTATAACTGATAATTGATGATTAGTCTGTTGTAAAAATCATTATCATATGGCAATTTATCTCTGTCTTTGGACGATATGGCAGATATGAAATTGACGGAGATGACTTATGGGGTGTATTCAATTAAGAATCTATAGGATTTTTTTGTATTTTGAAAGTCATTTAAAATCTGGTAGTATTCAATTAGGATTTTAAAAACTCTGTTAAAATCTTGTGGTATTCAATCATGATTTTAAAAAGTCTTTTAAACTCTAATGGTATTGAAAACTCCAAAGATTTTCATGAATTCTATAACATGATGGATTATGTAGGATTTTTAGAGCTGGGTATAAATACCAAACCGCTATAAGAAATTTTCTCTCTTGAGGTGAGATTTTGAGAATCCATCTGAATAAACCTCACAAACTCGACGGAACAACTCTACAACGATTACTAGTCTCTACAGTCTCTGAGCAACTACAAAGATAGTTTCTCATCTTTAGATCTCGATCTCGACCTCGACGGAGCAGAACTCATCAAAAGTTAGATTCAGAACCCTACTCGATCGCCCCCTTTGCTTTGCCCAAAATTGAAAAGCTAGGGATTTCTTCTTTTCACAAATTGTAAAACACTAAAGAGTATAAACTGAACTGAGTGGTCATGGTTATGAGAGAATATGCTATATTGCTGACAGATTGATATAATGCGTCATTAGATTTATGGGTTGGGATTATCTATGGTTTTGGCCTAAAGCTACCATCAATACGCAAATTTTTTTATGTATTAATTGGTTTATGTTGAGGAAGATCAATCTTGTGTATCATATAAACTTCTACTAGCTTAGGCCTTAAAACTAGATTGATTGAAGTATAAGAGGACTAGTAGGGGAACCCATATCAATGTATATTACTGTAGCACATGGTCTGTAATTGACCATGAGTTACATGGGCAAGTCACCGTTGTAAATCTAAGAAAAAGCTCATAACTAAGTATTATATCTTGTGATTATTTGTGTGTCGTTAGTCATTAAGGATTCATGAGAAGGAACAGTCCTATAAGGGTAAGAAGTGTCAACCTTACCTAACAGTGAGGAAATCAGGCAAGTGTTTGTATAGTCAATGTTGAGCTTACCAAACAGTGAGGAAATCAGGCAATTTTTATTTCATTTCGTAATTTTGTTATATGAATGTGATGTGGGCTGATAGACAAATTATTGAGTTAGAAATCTAAAATTTAAACTTCGTTGTTGGAAATTTGGAATATTTGATAATCATGTTAGGTTATTTGGAATTTGATGACTCCCCTCAATATTTTTCTTACTAATCATAGATAGAGATAAGAATCTCAGCAACTTTACATGCCTCAAAGATCCATATAGGTAGGCTTTATAGTCACACGTGTTTTTGGTGTGTATTGAATACTTTAAGGAATCTTAGCAACTTTACATGTCTTAAAGATCCATAAACAACAACTTTAATTTACTAGACATGACTGTTTTTTGTGTGTATTATATGCTTTGAGGAACCTCACGAACTTTATATTTTTCTAGTCATCACATTTGGTTGATTAGCAGGGCATGTTTTGTTTAAAGAAAATTCTCAACTTTACAATGGAGGTCATGTTATAGTTAAATTGTCTTTTCCGCTACTATCATTTTATTAAGCTCGAATGAATCTCTTCATTGAGTATTAATGCATACTAGCATCATCATGATCTAATCTACTTCTCATTTATTTCCAAGTCAATATACATTAATATTTAGACGACTCATGAAGTGGTCTTTGGTGGTGTTACATGAAGAAAAAACTCAATGGAGTCGGAAATTGGAAGATGATCAAGGTAGATGATTATATCTTGCTTTGACTTTATGCTGGTTGCTCTCAAGTTTCCTCCACACAAGTACATAAGTAAATATATGTTGACATCAGTTTGTCATTAGGAGCGACAAACTGAAATAGTATTTTGTTGTTTTCTCTTTGTCTACTATATACACTTATCCACACCCTGAATTATGAGAAAACGTGTAAATGTTACATGTTTGTCAATGAAAATTTCTAATTCATTATGATTCTTACAATAAGAATATATATTGTCTAACTTCTTGTAAACCAGCTTTGAGTTAGATATGCGGTCTGAAAAATTAACGCAGAAGTTGTTGCTTAGATCCAAAGAATGGAGAAAGTGCAATTTTCCAATTATGCTCTCATGTAGATATTGTTTTATAGGGATATAGAAGGCGAGATAGGAACAATTGCACGTTTTGTACTGAAATCTATTAAAATCCAATCAAATCTTGGTTATAGAATACATTAAAATCTGTTCAAACCTATGTGAAATTAAAACAATCTGTAGAGTCTACATAATCAATGAGAATAATCCATGAAGAATGAGAAGTCAGACAAAATCATTTAAAATCTAGATTGAATAACTTGAACTTGGACAAGCGTGGCTCGTAGATCACCATTGTACTGATACTTTCCTAACTTAACCACCCATAAGGTGTGAGTTTTAATCACAAAAGACCTCGGTACAATTATGTATGATTCACCCACATATAAGTTATATTTTATTTGTCTCTTTTCTGATGTGAGATCTTTCCTCTCCAACACTCCCCTCACGTGCAAACTAACTTTTTTAGGTATGCACGTGTAATTTGATTTGGTTCAATTCCCACATCAGAAATCGGTAATTTGATTTAGAATATGATTTGGTCCAATTTCTATTTCAGAAATTAGGATATGCGGTCCAAGATCCACTGTAGACACTTGGTATGATATGAAGTCAAAGGCTTTTCGATGAACTCAAATTTAGGTTCATTATGTTGGGAGACTTTTCCCCGTTATGCTAAAAGAAGTAATTGAAGAGGGACCCGCTCTGATACCAACTTGAACTGGGACAAATATGGCTCGTGAATCACCATTGTACCGATATTGTTCTAACTTAACCACTCTAAAGGTGTCCTTATGGTGTTGGGTTTTAACCAAAAGACCTCGGTACAATTTAGTATATATGATCCATCCACATATAAGTTATATTTTATTTGTCTCATTTTCTGATGTAGGATATTTCCTCTCTAACAGAATACACCCCGTTAGACTTCACATCTAGAGCCACACATATTCGACCATCTTCTCCGAATATTCTAATACCATCTCCACCTCGTCAAGGCCAAGGATGGACAGACAGCAGCCTGATAATGTGTTTGATGATATATTGCAGATGCAGGATGTTCAAAAGAATGCTCAACAACGGCAGAAACTTATAATAAGGAGTAGAAAGAAAAAATACCAGCCTCTGTAATGGATAATGAACAAAGAATTCATCCTGGTATTGTGTAGCAATCTTGGCTTCAAGATACTTCAGATATAGTTTCAAGAAGACAGAGAAATAAAATGGTTTGTTTCTAATGTTAAAGTATATCCTTTAAATCTTAAATGGGTCATGTATATCTCTTATCTATGTTTCATCTACTGTCCTTGTGATCTCCTTGTTGCAGCCCAAGAATATGATCTCTGCTATGAAGTAGCTACCTAGTGTTCTCATGGGTCATTTATTCCAACCTGGATGAGACTCATAATTCTCATTGAGAACTTTTGCATGAATAATTCAAGTGCAGAGAGAGGGCCTTAATTTGGTTTTGTTTGCAGCATCTAGGTCTCGACCTCTGCCTCCAGAACCATCCACCATGGTAACCACCTGGAAGACAAACTTATCACCATGGTGAAATATTTAAGTTTATGTAGCTACTTTTAGTTTCCTTATTTTTTTGAAAAGTATAACTAAGATTCTGACTGACAAGTTACAATATGTTAAAGGTCAAGCCTGTCGATGATCTTCGTAGTGGAGGTGGCTATCGGTCATTTGTAACTCCAACAGAATAGATACGGGCAAGTTTATTTTTTCAGTGATATACCACCACCTGACATCATGGATGAACCGAAAGCCAATCTTAATGAAAATTATCGGTGTACCGTCATCATCGGTGACCCACCCAATTTATACCATCCCATCTTCTCACACTATTCATTTTTGTTTTTTTTTTATTTTTTGCCTTTTATTGATGCATGTAATACTCTCGCCGATCTTAATGGCATGAAAGGAGCTGATACCAGATTGGAAACAACAAGAAATTCTGGTACACATAATTTCTACATCTCTCCTGCGTCACATCTCTAATTATTGAAGCATCTATGTTTCCGATACATACAGTAGTGGCTAACAAAATTCATGCTTATACGGGTGAAAGAAGATCTTTCCTGAGCTCTTCATCTGGAAAGGAAGCTAACAAAAACAGTTCAGTTGTGAATTTAGGACAGCTGGTAATTTTTATCTGAATCTTTAAGAATCATTTTCCGGTTGTGTACTTGTGATTGGAGTACTGATGAGTGATGATCACAGATCCAACAGGAAAAGGCGCTATTCATCTAAACATAGCAATGATGGACTTGAACCAGTGACAGTTTCATCACCTTGATCCAAACTTTAAGGTATCAAGGTTATCTGGAAATGGCTTTGATCTTTTTCGTCTGGAGATTTCATTGACCGTCATGTCTATTTTTGCAAAACTATTGATGGAAACTGGACCGATGCAGAGTTGCAGACACAACAACATTGTTAAAATCAATCTATAATCTTTGAACCAAACAATAAATATATAATAATAATTGAATTGAAATCAAAGAACAACAATGATATTGAAATTAAATTCACTAACTTGATCAGATAGAGACATGCTTTGCAGTGACCTAAGACAAAAATTCGCCCCCACTTGTGCTTTAGTTTCGGACGTCTATCTAGAGGATACAACTATCTGGTTCAAGTTCTTGCACAAGAACTTGACCCTAACGAATTTACTTTATACTTCTTAGAAGTATGTTTTGGAGAGAAAGAAGAAGAGCAGATTGTACGATAGGAAACACAACTGTTCAAACAGTTGTAACTGTCCCGAACAGTTGTAACTCTTTGAATTTAATTATCCGAAATTAAAATTCAAATAATAATATTATTATTTCAAAATTTTAAAAGCAGATTTTATTTCAATAGAGCCCAAGGCCCATCTTTGACTTTTAAATAATATATATATATATATATATATATATATATTTCTATTGAAAACCCAATAAAAAACTCACTAAGTCCATACAAGGCATTTAATCCATTTAATACCTCATATGAGTATTTCCTTATATATGTCTATTGCATTTAATTCTTCTTCAATGTGGGACAAGTTCTAATAAACCTAACATCAACTCAGCCATATATTGGAATAAAATGACTGATACAATTCGAAGTAATGTTTGATTTGAAGGTGGAAGAAGAAGGTGATGAGTTTGATTTCAGAGAAATTATTCTCTGTGGCAGGAACAACAGTTGGCAAACTGATTTGGTGTTCCTATCCACTAAAAACCCGACAAGTGGCCGACATGGAAAATGATGGCATCACGAGAAAAGTTTGACGGCTCCGTCTTATGCCGTTTAGAAGCTCTATCGTCAACTATTGTGGATCAAAGAAAAAACCTAATACCCACGTCTCTTCAACTGAACAGTCTCGCCATTATACCTAATATCTTTGAATGAAAACCCTGAAGCGGGAGAAGAGACCAGCAAGTGTGTGAGAAGAGATAGGTCTTTAACAAATCTAATCACCAATGGCAATTATAAGTAAGTTAATATATCTCTCTATCATCAATCAAAAATTATTGAAACATGACAGGAGGTGCGTACTAATGTTGTTTCTGAATCTTTTTGGCAATTGATTTATATGTAAAGTTGAGATTCCAAAACGAATTAGGATTCTGTTCTCGTTATGGTTGGGAACAAGTTGAATATAGAATAGTATGGGTTAGGAATTATTGTGTCAAGGCTACTGGAGTGAGATTGGGTTAGGAATTACAGTATGGGTTAGTATGGTTTTACTTGTTATGGGGGTGTATTTTTTTAACTTAGATGATTTAAGGTTTACAGAAAAGGGGCAACAGAGAGATCTGCTATTTTCTTTAACATTGAGGGAGTTGTTGTTGATAGCAAGTTCTAAAACCTATTAGTTGCATGAAACAACACTTGGAGTGTCTTTTTGGAGGTTTATTTCTAGTTTAAGCTTAATGTCCACCAAAATACATTGTATGATTAATTTATATATATATATATAATTGTACTGTGCTGCCAGATTTGATTACATACAATGTCTACTTTACATTACTCTTGTGCTAATTTACTTTTTTTATTTTGCATATAATCATAGTCATTGATGTTGATGGTGAGGATGAGATAAATGATTCTAATAACCAGGAAGAACCAACTTTTGTGGATCGTCAAGAAAGATCTAATGGAGATAATTTGTTAGGAAAGATGGTGCATAGTGAAAGTGATGCTTTTGAGTTATACAACAGTTATGTTATAAGACTTGGATTTAGTGTTCGAAGGGAAAAAAAGAGAAGATATGTTAAAAATGTTGTTCGAAAACTTAACTTCTTGTGTTCAAAACAAGGTTTTCTAGAAAATGATGATCATTCAGAACCCAAAAAAGCTGATAAGCTATCTACAAGAACAGGATGCAAAGCCATGATCCAATTTACAAAAACAGATGACGTGTGAATAGTTTCTGACTTTCATCCCAAGCACAATCACGAGTTTGCCAAACCAGAAGAGAGACAATTTTAAGATCAAATAAAAACTTGTCTAAAGCTCATAAAGGGGTGATAAAGTCTATGAAAGATGCTCGTATAAGGACTATCAAGGTATACTCATATCTAGCATAAGAAGTTGGTGGATCTCAGAATGTTGGGTTTACGAAAAGAGATTGCTATAATTATGTGAATAAGGAGAAAATGGCTATATTTGAGGCCGGAGATGCTCAAAGCTTGATCAACCTTTTCAAGAGTAAACAAACTGAAGATGCTATGTTCTTTTACTCGATGCAAGTGGATCAAAAAAATAGAATGACAAACTTCTTTTGAAGAGATGGCCAATCAAGACATGATTATGAATGCTTCGGAGATGTAATGGTTTTTGATACTACATATAGAACCAACAGGTACAACATGTTTTGTGCTCCTTTTGTGGGAATTAGTAACCACTGGAAAAATGTGTAGTTTAGATGTGCTTTTATGTTGGATGAGACAACTGCTTCATTTAAACGGTTGTTTAGAACATTTTTAGAGTCGATGGGAAATCAACCTCCGAAGACCATTTATACTGATCAATGTTAAGCAATGGAAAATGGCATTAGAAATGTTTTTCCTGTTACTTGTCACCGTTTATGCTTGTGGCATATATCATTGAATGCAACAAGAAATATAGCAAGCTACTTAGAAATCCCTGACTTTAAGAAGAAGTTCAATAAGTGTCTTTACACTTGTGAGACAGTGGAAGAATTTGAGTCTAAATGGCATGAGTTACTTGTAACATTTAATGTTATCGCGAATTCTTGGTTGAAGAAACTCTATACACTGCGGGAAAAATGGTGTACAACATTCAACTTAGATACCTTTTTTGTTGGAATTCAATCTTCACAAAGAAGTGAGAGCAATAATAGAGTGTTCCATCATATATGTGCTGCAAGAATGAGGCTTATTAAATTTGTGCATCACTATGACAAGCCATTAGAAGCAACATGCTCAAATGAGTTAGAAGAGACTTTTCGTTGCACAAATGGTGTACCTTCTTCTGCTAAGAAGAGCACTAAATTACTGTACTAAGCAGGTGAAGTTATAATTTTTTCTATGAAATTTTATCAATATGCAGGTCAATTTTATTTATTAAAAATAAATAATTTGAGAACTACTAAGAGTGGTACTAAACTACTATATCATGCAGGTGAAGTTTATTCAAGAAGAATTTATAATTTATTTAGGAGTGAGCTTAACCTTAACATGGCCTTCAAGATGGTTGAAGTTGATACTAATGGAACAGTACATACTTTTGAATTGAGTCGGGAGGGTCGCAATATGATTTATGTGGTGAAGCTTGACTCTTCAAATAATACGATCACATGTAGCTGCAAGTTGTTTGAATCTAAAGGACTGTTATGTCATCATGTTCTAAGAGTATGGAATGTGAGGAATGTTACTAAGATACCACCAGAATATATACTAAAGCGTTGGAAAAAGGATGCAAGATCAGAAATTAGGGAACAAGAACATGAAGCATTATTGCAACAAAAAGACAAACCCTCAATTGCATTGTGCCGAAATAATATGGTTCGAAAAGCTTATGATATATTGAGCATTGCTGCATTGACAGAGAAATGTTGTAAAATCGCAATGAAAAAGTTGGAGTTAAAGGGGTTATTGAAAAAGATGAGGCAGAGTCAACTGGATCTGGTAACAAAGAGAGCAATAAGGGTTTGAATGATGACAGTATTAGTGATGATAATGAAAGTGATGATCAAGTTGATGATACACCAATATTGGATCCTCCATGTGTATAGACAAAAAGGATTAGTAATGAAAGATGGAAATCATCAGTGGAGAAGCGAAACAAGAATGTATCTAAGAACATAGTGTCATCTAGTAAAAAGGTGAGGTCATCAAAAGATCCAGTCTCATCTGTTAGTATCCTAACAACTAATTTTTCAATTACTATTATGTACTTTTATCCAACTATGAACTTGTCAGCAGTTAATACTCAAGGAATTTTGCCTCCATCAAATCAGGTAAAGAACCAGCATATGATTTAGATTCCATATGGTTCAACTTCATTTAACAGACTGAATATATGATTCTAATTTATTACAGGGATCTGATTCTACAGCATTCTATCAACCAAATTCTTTTTTACTAGCATTCTTTTGAGTCAGGTATTGATTGGTATGATATTCTCAATTATACGTGCTTCTTCTTTTAGAGTTCTGAAAATTAAAAGTTTCAATCATATGTTATGATCACAGCATACATCTGAAAGCACATCTGCTCCAACCCACCGATTTGGATCATATCCTCAACCAAGCCAGGTGTGCATAATTTCACTAACCTTTTTCTATTATATTCCATTTTTAAGTTAACTTATCTCTGACTAACGTACAATGTAGGATTATCATTTACTGATTTAGCAGCAGCAGGGTTCAAGAGATATGTCATATTATTTACCATAAGGCTCAATATACATTGTGTACAGTTAGAAGTGTAATGATCAGAAGCTACTTGAAGCCTATTTCACGGCAATTTGTACCTTTTCTTATTGTTTACCTATGAATAATGTAAACTCAGCAAACAAATTTCAGAAAAAAAAAAGAACATGTGAACTGATCATGGTTTGTTTGTTCATTGCCAAACATGTGGAGAGAGATAGAGAGGTGGAGGACACCAGGGTTTGATTGGCAAAGAGAAGCTGGAGTTTAGGAACGAGAGAGAGAGAGCATGATGATTTTTTTTGAGACGATACAAGTTTTTGATATTTGAGGGAGAAAGATAGAGATTGAGTTTTGAGATAGGTTAATAAGATTTTGGCCGTTGGTTAAAAATAAAAAGGACAAGATTGACTTATTAGGACGTATTAGGAGAGAACTCTCAGGAGAGAATCCGGATTCCAATTTGTTACCCTAATTTTTACCTTAGAGCATCTTCAATAGCTCTTGTATAATTTATCTATTTTACAAGAGGAAATCACAAATTCTCTAAAATAAAATGAGCTTAACTTCAACAACTTTGTTCTATATTATATATTTATTATATATTTATTATATATATATTCAAATTAAACCAAATTTAATGTTAGATGTTTTAATTTTTTTGACATTTTTTCTTTTTTTGGAAGAGAGATTATGAACTCTATAAGGAAAAACAATAAATTTTAGAGATTTCTAGTTGAATCTATAAATTTTAAGAATTCTATAGATATAGAGGATATGTTTTTGTCTCTTTCCACTTTTTGTAAAATAGAGGAAGCTTTATATGAACTGTTGGAGTCAAAAAAGTTGTTTTTCCTCTAAACTAGAATAACTAGAAATTATTTTAGTATTATATGAGCTATTGGATATGATCTCAGTGTCAATTTGCAACTTTAGCTTTCATTTCAGCTAATTTACTACCTTAACTTTTCAAAATTAGCCAATTTGCTACAACAACTATCATTTCTGCCAATTTACTATCATTTCATCAAATTTGCTATTTAGATTTTCAAGATTAACCAATTTGTTTATTAAAATCTCAATATCGACCAACTTTAACGTTCGATTTTCAAAATGTATTCATATTTCAATCGGTGCATGTTGGTACGGCATTGATTTCGTAACAATATGTTGAATAAACATTTTCATTTATTTAAATATTTATTAATTGGGCTAATCTGAACCGTTGATTTACCATATTAAAGAAAACCCTAGTCAAAGTCTCGATCGCTCAAATCTCTCAGCCTCCCATCTGAAACCTCTCCGACCCCCGTCTCTGGTTCAAGCCCGCGCTCTTTCTCGACTCCGAGGCCTTCATCTCCGACCGAGCTCCAGTCCTACCTCAACCACGACCTCATCAACCGCGGCCAGCAAGCTCGTCTCTCAGGATTTAAAATAGAGGTAAAAGCCCCCTCCGAATTGTTTCAGTAATCTTCAATTGAATCCTTGGCATCATTCTTTTCCTTTGACAATTTCAAAACTGACATTGGGTTTTTCTTTAGCAACACGCAATTATTAGATATGAATTAGAATGAAACCTAAGAAACTAGTAAAACTTAAAGACCAAACAGAAAGAACAGATCAATAGAATAATGCTTTTGTGTGGTGCTGGTGATAATACCTATATGTATACTTATTTTGACTAAGTGTATCATCTCCTAAGTGTTGTGTTTTCGGCTCGTTGATACAATCTGGAGAGTTAGGATTCAGTAGGCAAATCAAAGTGTAGAATGGAAAGAGGGCAGCACTGTAGCTTTTCTGTAAGTTCTTCGAAAGTTAGTCTTTCAGGATTCTATTAGGATTTGTAATAGATTTATGTCTATTAGGTTTAGGAGTCCTAAACCATATTGTATCAGCAGCCCCTATTCAATATAATTAGGTGCTGCAGGGTGTTTTCTAAGATGAAGATAGATAGCACAGAAAACCGGGAGCCAAGGGTGATAGAGAGATCTAGCAGGGAGTTGGCGATTAGCATACTTGTAATCAAGTTGTTATTCTCTATAGTGCTACTGATCTCTCACGAGAGATCACATAAGTGGACGTAAGCCATAGTTTTGGCTGAACCACTATAAAATTGGTGTGTGCTGTGTTTCTGTTTTCCAGTTCATCTTTCTACTTTGATTAATTCGTAAGGTACCAGTAAAAGACCATAAAAGATCCTAGGGCCCTAACCACTATACCAAGTGTTCCTTGAGTGTCTGTGCTTGTTTATGGTTAGGTAATGTGGCCGGGTTGTGGGAAGTTACAGCCCTTTTGTGATATCTGAGTTGGGATTTGTTGGGGGTTTCTAAAGTTTCAAACTTTGTTGATTTCATTCATGTTTTTGTACTGGGTTTTCTGTGCTTCAGATGTTTAAAATCGAAAAAGAAAAAAAAACTGATTTCTATACAGATAAACTTTACAATAATGGTGAATAGGATTAAAGTTGGTTCAGCTATGCTGGGATAATCAAATTTAGATGGATTCAATGACCCATGTGAAGCTTTTGTAGTTCAAGTTGGCAACTGGGGGCTTTAGAGTAGCATTTGAGCATTCGCCATTGGAGAGAGCAGTGTAGAAAATCTGAAAATCATTAGAGTCTGGGCCCTTCACTATTTTGGTCCAATTTAGTATATTGGTACAGGCCCATTACCAGCTAGTACCGACTTCAGTGGCTGGTATTGGTAGCGAATTTTTCCTACCAACCTCAAGTCGATTGATGCTATTTTGACTATGGAAAAAGCTTGGGTCTGATCTAGTTCGGACCCAAGTATTTTCCTTTGACTATTTTGGGTTTGAAATGTTCTGTTTTGCTATTTTCTTCTTTTTATGAGAGCTGGCTCTGCCTGGCTTTATGTGGTGTCCTTTTGTTTTGTTGAAATTTAACTTCAGAGGATTTTTCATTTAATTAGGTATGGCAGGAGAGGACTTGGATGAGAATATTCCTTGTGAGGAAAATGGGATCGTAGAATCTTCGAATGGTTGTGGAGAAGCCACTCAACAATCTCCAACCGTTGAGAAAGATGAGGATGAAGACAAAGGTGATATTTTCATATTTAATACCACGGCCATGCCACTGTTATTTCTCTGTGACTTGTATTGTGTATCACTTAGGAGAGGGCGGATGGAACTTTGTGCAATCATACTTATCATAGAACTTAAAGGATGGACCAAATGATACTAGAATATGCTAGAAGATTCAAAACTAGAGAGGCCTGCCCTGTGACGGACCTTAGTTAAGGGATGTATGGGCTATAGCTCAAAAAAAATTTGAGATCTATATAATTACATATGTTTAAGTATTCTAAAAACTGCATTAACATGAGTACTATATCATAATGGTGTGATGTTGTTTCTTTGGCTGGGCTACATTTATCTATAATCTATGTAGATTCTCAATTGGCTTATTGTTTTGTGTTTCTTAAACCATTTGAAATTGCATAAAAATAACCTCGGATAGGAGTTTAGCTATAAAATCGATAATATAAACCTACACATATAGTCCAATCAATTTCGGAATCCTGGTTCCATCCCTGGGCCTGCCTCAGATAGCAACTTCTCAGATTGGATTTGAAAATTAAGTAAATTTAGTACATCCTAATCAGCTGTCAGTTTGCTATACATCCGACTTGTCTTATTATCCTAAGTAGTGAAGGCCACATTAAGTATGTAGAACAGGGAGGAAATATATAGATCCAAGTATCTATATATTTTCTCCCTGTCTGCAGAATTTGTGCCATAAAAGTGCATGTAACCATCTTTATTCTTCATCTGGGGTTAGGTTCCAAAACTTCCACCATATAATTTTCCCGGCCGTTAGGAGAGAAAATAACATTTATCAAATCTTGGAATGTAGGATTTATGTTATCCATTCAAAGGGTTGTATTTAAGTTACTCATGTTTTGTCTAAGTGTTGACAGTTTATAGACTTATCCAATTATTTTCCCAACCAGTTGTGACACCTTTTATTTTGGGAATTTGGATGCAAAAACAGGAAAACCATCTGAATTCCACTGTAATGTATTTTTATTTATAAGGTTGCATAACTGATCACTCCTTCCACCCAGTCACTGGTTTTCTCCCCAAAAATCCCTAGGGTAGCAAGTTGGTAAATCCTCTCCAGTGTAAGAGTTCCATTCAAAATTATCTATTCCTTTGGAAGTTCTTAGTATTGTGAATTAACTTTAACAGCAGGTGGAGTTCTACTTTAGCTGGACAGCTATAACGTTGTATAGTCCAATTTGTTAACGTGTTTCTAATATTTGCATCGTGCAGATGTTTCAAAGAAAAAGAAGAAAAAAAATAAGAGCAAGTAAGGAACATTTCTGGTTTTACTATGGTTTTTACGGATCAATTTTACTAGAAAGCTTATAATATATTTTCTTTTGTGCAGGAAAAAGAAATCACAGACAGAGCAAACTGATCCACAAACTACAAGCAGGACAACTGATCCACAATCTACAAGTGGGTTGACTAACCCACAATCGAATAGGTGGCAAACTGATCCACCATCCATTCCACTTATTGATCTATTCTCTCATGGGGAGTATCCTGAGGGTGAAATTCAACAATACAGAGACGAGTGAGTATATGCTATTTTCTTGCATGCTTACATATTCAGATAACTGATGGAATATTCTATTTGGACATATTCTATTTCTAGCTTGCACGATCCTTGTAAGTCTTACATTTTTGTTTCATTGTTTTATATATATATATATATATATATATTTAAAATTTGCATTGTTTTCAGCAACTTGTGGAGGACTACTTCTGAAGAGAAGAGGGAGTTGGAACGCCTTGAAAAACCATTATATAATTCAGTTCGTCGAGCTGCAGAAGTTCATCGCCAGGTGCAATTTCATTATATCAATATAATGCATTTTTCATTATAATCTCGGGGAGAGGAAACTAACTGTTAGCTTTGATAACACTTAAATAGGTACGAAAATACATTAGAAAGATCTTAAAGCCTGGAATGTTGATGACTGATTTGTGTGAGACTTTGGAGAACACAGTCCGTAGATTAATATCCGAGAATGGTCTGGAAGCAGGCATTGCATTCCCCACAGGATGCTCTTTGAATTGGTATTCTTTTTTAATGTCTGGGTCATGAATTTTATTTCGTCCATCGTCCTTCATATTGTTGTGTTAATATTCATTGATCCGTATCATCAGGGTAGCTGCTCATTGGACCCCAAATACAGGGGACAAGACGGTGCTTCAGTATGATGATGTGATGAAGCTAGATTTTGGAACTCATGTTGATGGTAATTCAATTATAACTGCTTGACTGTATTTTGATGTCACACTTCAGAAGTTACTTCTTGGTTGTAAACTATCGTATACTTTGAAGGGCAAGGAATCATCTGAGTTTTTGTTGACTTTACAGGTCATATAGTTGACTGTGCCTTTACAATAGCATTCAATCCTATGTTTAATCCACTACTTGAAGCCTCACATGAAGCAACAAATACTGGTATCAAGGTACTTACTGTCCAATTTCTGCAAGTCCCTCAAAATCTGTATAACTGTTTGGTTGAAGTGCATGAAATGATTGCTTGTAAAGTTTTTGTTTGTTGTTGTGAGTTTAAGGATAGATGTTTGAGTGGATAAAATGATGAGTAAGTAGAAAATGACTCAAGTTATCAAAATTTTCAAGAATCCATCTCACATAAGTCTATTATACTCATTTTTCAAGATTACATCATATATACCAACTTTGTTGAACCAATATGTGCAATCAAGTCATATTTTCCCCCTTCTTTTTACACTGTTAATGAGCCCCCTATTAATGAGCTCAAGTGTTGATTTCAGAAACAAACAGAGCACACAAATTGAAGAAGAAATAAAACAAGCACATATAAACACTTGCTTCCATATATTCGGCTTCGGTTGTAGAGAGTGCACTGGTATCTTGCAATACAGTTTTCCAACTAATGGCTCCACCTGCAAAGGTGAACACATAACCGGTTGTGGACCTTCTTGAATCAAGATCACCTGCAAGCATAATTCCCTAATCTTGCGTACCAGCCAAATTTTGGGAGTGATGAGCTTTCAGAGACATAGGTTCTTATCATCCTTATGACGTCTATTTTTAATGAATTTAATCAACCTACACCCTGTCTTCTATTGTTGAGGACTTCAAGGATGCTGAAACTTAGTTTTCAGGCTTTGTGTCTCCTAGGCTAGTGTGTTACTAATGCTTGCTCCTGTTTGTTTTGATGATTTTTTTTGGCCTGTTCTTTTGCACTGTCAACTTCCTATCAACAGCTCTTGTATTGCTTTTCTTCCCACCGTGATGTGGTTCCTTTTCAGAGAACAAAACAAGGAAAATAACTAAAAGGAAGAAGCATTCCTAACACTTGTAGTATAATAGAGAGTAGGCAGGGCAGATAAGGTGGGAGGGTTGACAAGAGTGTGGGCATGCTTCTTAATTTTTTAGCATCCTTTTGCGCCCAAGACCATCTAAAGGACAGTGAATAAATAGTAAACACAATATACAAATATAGAAGGTAGTAAAAAAACTGTGAAATCCCAATAGAGATGAGCGATCGTGGGTGCTGCTAGTGCCGGAAAATCACTTGTTGTTTGACTAAACTGACGGTCAGGTATCAATGAAACAACAAATACTTTGGTCTAGACTTTGTCAAATAATGAGCAACAGGAATTACGCAGACCATAGAAGGGACTGAGGCCTGGTCTCTGCAAAAAGAAAAAAGAAAAACCAAAAGAGCTGTATGGGAAATGAATCTGTTGTATGCATATGTGGGATGTCATCCAACTTACATCTCATGTTCATGAATACTACAAAGGTTCTTTATTTTCTTCTTTTTCTCGCATTGGTTTCGTACTTGGCTGTTGGTATCTTGAACTCACTTCAGGCTTCTCACAGGTATGACCTTGGATGACTATGCAAACCTCAGGGTTGTCAATTGTATTCTGGTCTCTGATTATTACTTATCTTGTGATTGATCATCATTGCTGAATTACTGCATGGAGTTTTTACCGGAACTGGACTTCAGTGCTTCAATCAAACAGCGCTTCTTACATAGTTATTCTTGGTCTCTTATTATAGGAATCTGGAATTGATGTGCGTCTATGTGATGTTGGTGCTGCAATTCAAGAAGTCATGGAATCATATGAAGTTGAAATCAATGGGAAGGTGTTTCAAGGTAATTTTCTTTCTGATGTGACTCATGTGAGAGATGGTTACTTTTACTTCCAGCATACTTATTCCCTTTAAAAAATAGAAATTTTTGTTTGTTTTAAAAGTAGAGCTTTTTATGTTTTTCTCTTGTCATGTCATTAATTATGGATGCTTGTGACAGTTAAAAGTATCCGTAACTTGAATGGACATAGCATTGGACCTTACCAAATCCATGCTGGAAAATCAGTTCCCATTGTAAAAGGAGGAGAGCAGACAAAAATGGAAGAGGGTGAATTTTTTGCGATCGAAACTTTCGCATCAACTGGTAAAACCAATTTTTTATAATTGGTAGGAATTTGATTTCTAGTGTGAAAGATGGCGCACTAGTTCACATTTGGCTTGCTGTGTTAAGTGCTAACTGTCCCTTTTTATATAACTTGTATTTAGGGAAAGGATATGTCAGAGAAGATCTAGAGTGCAGCCATTACATGAAAAATTTTGATGCCGGTCACATCCCACTGAGGCTGCCTAGGGCAAAGCAACTGCTAGCAACAATCAACAAGAACTTCTCCACATTGGCCTTCTGCAAGCGATATTTAGACCGCCTGGGGGAGACGAAGTATCTGATGGCACTTAAGAATTTATGTGATGCTGGCATCGTGCAGGTATATTTCATTCATGAGCATTTATCCAAATATCATACACTAACTGCTGATGTTAGTACCATAAAATGATATTGTTTCATCTTGGATTACTTACAGTAGAACCTCCATAAATTAATATTCGGTTAATTAATAACCTCGCTAAAATAATAATTTTTGGCGGTCCCAAGTAAATTAATAATTCACTAAATTTATAAGATAATACAAATACAAGAATATACATGATTCTCAAAGAATATATAAATTAATAATTCCTAAATAAATAAAATTAACTATTTAAAAAATAATAATTAATTTTTCATATACTAGGATTTTATAAAGAATGAGTCAATTTTGACTTGTTTCTTTTTTTTAAATTGAAGTCATTTTGATCACGTGATCGATTTCATATTGCTCCTTCACTCACTTGCAAGTCAAACTTTTCTAAAACCCATTATACGTTGCAAATGTTTCTGAGTGCTACTAGGATTTTCTACATTGTATTCACACAATGTACTGTGCATCATCAATTTTTTTCTCTTTTGAGATGAAAAGTCATTTATTTGTTTCTGATGTGGTTTGTGACTATTGTTTTTTTATATTAAATATAATTTTATTTACTTAATGTTAAAAAATTCATCAATATACACATTGAATAGTGTATAACAATATTGTTTTTGTTGGAAAAAATAAGTCACATTTAAGAAATTAAAAAATATTTTGATAAATTAATAAGTATTTAAATTATCGATAAATTAATAGTTTATTAATTTATCGATTAATTAATACCTCACTAAATTAATAAATTTTGTCGTCCTCATTTATTAATTATAGAAGTTTACCTGTATTTAGCATTGTGAAGTTTACCTGCATTTAGTTTAGCTTTTGTTATTATGCAACAATCACCCACAGGAACTCAGTGACACAAGCTGTTACTGTCAGAAGTGAAGAAGTTTTATGTCCATGATTTGCATGTCTTTTTGTTGATGCTTTAATATGCTCGAGTCTTATGGAAAATGGTTTACATGAAAATTATACAAGTTAGATGTGAGCTATGATGTCATAAGAGAGATATAGATCCTAGAAGACGCAGTCTAAAGTGTGAGATGTGAAGTCAAATAATTTTCACTCAGGTACTGTTTTACCTGTTGACACACAAGGATCCGCGACTACTAGTCATAAATAAAGGGTGCTGAAATTTGCACACCCCATTTTACCATACCCTTCTATTATTTTAATAATATTTTACCTCTCCTATCTTCCCACTTCCTGAACTACCCTCAAGTCTTAGTTTTGGTCATTTTCTTCTCTTGCTCTCCTCTAACCCATACAGTTACCAGAAGAGTGAAACATGGTCAAGTCCAAGTTCTGCCTGAGGAGTTTGAGTATTTGGCTGAATCAGGCATGGTTATTTACATTAGGAAAAGATAAGGTCTGTTGAGTTGAGTCGAGTCTGTCGACCATGTGATAGTGGGTGGTTTGAAAAGATTATTGAGGTTGTGAAGTGGTAGAAATGGGTGATTAGTTGGAGACCCAATTGGGCAATTAGATAAGCTGCAGTTTGTTGAAGTTAATTAAAGACGGTGAAAGGTCTTTGAGTTTGCTTCAATTTTTTTTGATGGGCAAATAGGCAGCCTTGGTATTTGCCAAGTGGTGATGAGTGTTATGTGTTGTTGTTTGATGGCTTGAATGAAAGTAGGGACTTTGATGGGATTCAATCATTGTTTGATGAAATGGTGCATGATTTGATTAATAATGGGACGACCCAGCTATAATGTCTTTGCAAGTTTGCATCATTTGTTAATGCAATGAGAAAAGCTGGGAAGTTGGACATGAAAATGAATTTGAAGGTATACGTGGAAATGCAGAGTAATGGTTTTAGGTCATATGCTCCTATAATGTATACAAGATTGAGTCAAATGTAAAGGTTTGGGATGCTGCCATTAAATCGGGATGAGATGAAGAAATTAGGCGTTAGGCCTAATTTTGAGCTAATAGTTGATATTTCAGTGTCTATGTTTACAAATTTTGGGTACCACACTACCACCACGATCTGGGCTTAGATCGAAGTCAGAAAAATGCTCTCAGGTACTAGAAAAATTAATTGAGGAAGTAGAGCTGAACACACGCAAGGGATCTGAGCGTCCATGTTCGTAAGTCATAACGTGATGGTCAGGAGGGAGTGGTCATCAATGCCTGGAACTGTGATGCTGACTTGAAAACTGTCCTCCGACGCCGGAGATGAAGCTGATACACGGTTTTCAATTTGAAGATTTGAACTAAGATTTATGTGGCTAATTAGTTTTGGAGGGAAATTATACATCGAACTTGTGGAACCAAATGCTTCCATGGAGAAGAGAATTCTAAGTTCAATGGGGAGGAGAGAATTCTCAGTTCAGAGAAGAGGGAACACGATAAAAGAAAATGAGTTCGGGTTGTGGGTAATTCAGGAAGTAGGAAGATGTGTGAGGTAAAATATTATTAAAATAATAGGAGGGTGTGTGGTTTGTAAATTTGGGTGTGCAAATTTCAGCACCCTAAATAAAAGGTGGACAATGCTTTCAGCTTTATGGTACTAATGTGAAATTCTTTGTATGAGAAACCATGTACTAGGGATTAGCATTGCATGACAACTGAAAAGTAGGTAGAGCATATGCTGAACTGACAGGAACAAAAAAATCAATACGCTAATGCATTATTGCAAATACGCACATAGTTCTTCTTGGAAAGCTTGACAGTAGTTTCCAGGATTTTATTTGTGCGGACATCGAAATGAAATCCTCTCTGCTTGAGTCTTCTCCTTATTAAATCCATGGAGATGTGCTCCAATGAAATGGATTATATTTTCTCCTCTTCCCCATCTCAAAATTTTCTTGAAAAGTAAAATAAAATTTATTTTTGTTATTCTTCCAATTCCAATAAAATGCAACTAGGTCTAGTGAGAGTATGAGTTGGCGATCAGAACATGTATGGATAGAACTTATAGCAGGATCTTGAAAAATAAGTAATTTCGGTTGGGCCCTCATTCTTTTTTAGGTTCATTAGGGTTTGTATTGGTTGGAACCTTGAGTTTTTGTCCTGGTTTCGTTTTGAACAGATGGAATTATGTCAGACGTGTTTTGATTTGTTTGTCCGTTTTGCTTATATCTCTAACTGAACATGATGTGATGGTTTGTTTTCTTCTGGCAGCCCTATCCTCCTCTCTGTGATGTTAAGGGAAGCTATGTATCTCAGTTTGAACATACAATTTTACTTAGGCCAACCTGTAAAGAGGTCATATCAAGAGGCGATGATTACTGATCACGAAGATAAAATTGCCATGCATATCTGCGAGGGCGCTGTAACGTGTTTTTTTCATTCCCTTTTTTGTTTTCCTTCTATTTTTATTTCTGATTCCCAGAATTTTAATCAACTGAATAGTCATCTGTTTTTATGTTTTTTATGGTACATGGTTCCAAAAGGCTAGACTAACAAGTCACATTTAAAGCCGTTCTCATCGTTTCTTCCCCAATGAGCCAATATAACTATTTTCTCTCTGAACGTTCGTATGAAATTTAGTGTTAAAGAGCGTTGAACATGAAATTGTTAGCTCAAAGAACAAGTTGGACACTTGATAAGAGGTGCGCTCTACTCATATGTCAGCCCCCATCAACCTTAAAGTCTTTTCTATTGGTCTTTGGAAGTTAGTAAGGAATGGAATGAACCCAAGGGCTAAAGACTAACAAGGAATTAACCAATCTCCAATCTTCTCTTTGCAAGAGCCTCCCCTAAAACCAGAATTTTCCTGTAAAAAACTCACCCTAAACAAAAGGATTTTGATGAGCACCTTTTAGTTGATGACCTTTAGTTGAGGATTAGTTGAATACTTTTAAGTTTATGGGTTAAATGAAATCAACCATACCAGATTTGAGATCAAACATTGCAGAATTTGAATTCCTTTGCAAGAAAATATGCATCAGAAGCTGTTTTTGCTGTTTCCATCTGTTTCTGTGGCATACATGGTTAAAAAGGTGATACTAAACATTGAGCATGAACTCATGCCATCGAAGTATCAACAAAATGAATGTGGAATTCAACAAAGGGGCAAATTGTTGGCGGTACTGTGCGTAACTTTGAACCACTGAACAAACTCAGGTGCTAAAACAATGTTTATTGAACTGAAAAATCCAGAGAACAGTTTCTGTCTTTGAAAAGAAGACAATCTGCCTTACTAATAATTTGCCTTAATTATTCTCAAATTTTCTAGAGATTACTTTGAGGCAAATAAGGTTGATCACCCAAAACCTCCACAGGCTGATTCAGATCTGTTGGCACTTCCCCCCCCTAAGGATTGGTTTAAACTAAATGTTGATGGTAGCTTGCACAAAGACACTGGAAAAGAATTATCAAACTAAGGAGTTAGTTGTGTTAGCATATATTCTCTAAGAGAAGAGCCCTCTCTCCTCTGCCAATACTCTTCGATCTTCGGTTAGGTGTTCATTAGTGGTTTGAGGTGCAGGTGGCAAGCAAGGTGCTTTTGATGAAAATGGAGGAGTCAAGGCAAGCTGGTAAATTGACTATTTTTCACTTAGTGGTTTGAGGTTTTTGCAGTCCTTACTTGATGCGGGGGTGCGGTTCTGCAACTGTGTTAGACCGAGTGAGCGACCAGAGAATTCTTGCAATTCACGGCCTGGTTTCAGTGAACTATGCTTGCACCTAGTCAGCACTCGGGCTGCTTATATGATCTGAACTTTAACTCATCTTCCATTGGTGCCTGAATCTTGTAGTAACATGAGGAATGATATTAGTTACATTTATGGAGTATCACATGATTCGGTTTATGAGAAATTCTAAGCCTCTCAGCTATGTTGTCTGCTAATCAGGACTCTTGTAGTCAGCATAGTAGCTAGTTACAAGTCGAGGGGGGACATTAGTCCTGCATCAGAAAATGCCAGTTGAAAGTTGAAATATCTAAAGTTGCATCTCCAGTTTGCTGCTCATGTCTATCCAGAGGCTAATGGCATTCTCAACAGTGTTCAAACAGCTGTGAAACGGTGAAGAGTAGCAGAGGCAAGTGCAATGCTACTTCAGAAGCCTGCTGAACCAAAAGAGAAGCAAGAGACCCCTTTACTGAAATTGGTGATAGACGAGAACTAGCTTCCAAAATGAATATCAATACTTGTTGGAACGACAGAAAGGACAATCAGTTAGAGACGAGAGAATCAAGTATCATCAATCTGCAATCTTCCAATCTACCTAACAACTATCACAATGCCTCTATTTATAGGGACCAAGATAATTTCACAGAACAAGGATAGGTAATATTTCTAATCCTTCAACGTGTTGTCCAGCAATATTAGACCATTGCAGGTAGCTTTAATTGCAGTCACTGGCCAGTTTTGAATTGGAGAAACTTGACATGACTGTTTGGAGACTTCAAGACTGGACGTCCAAAAATTGGGAAAGCATTTGGGTCAAGAAGTTTTGATTCAACTGGAACTGTGTTTTGCTTATCTCTTGTAGGGTACATGCTTTTTCGTTTTCTCCCACTTCCGTTTTCTTAGCTTTCTCTACATTTGATGATAAAAAGATGAAAACAGACTCAGAACTTCACAGATGATCATGGATGGTCTGCAAACAAAGCTTGACCTATGAATAGTCAGCTGTAAGTGCAAGGGATGTTTTAGATACAGTGCTTAGGGACGTATGAAATCTGTGCTAGCCTTTTCTCTTCCTCTATTTTTTTCATCAATAACTTCTCTACTAACTTCAATAGGCCTGAACTCTTGCTTCTGATCACAATTATGAGTCTTCAGGGAGTTCAGGGATATACAAGTAATTAGGGATTATAGAGAAACAGAAGAGAACATGGATGAGAAATAGATAATTGCATCTTAAAGCATATTTTCAAAATTAACATTATATATCAACAAGCCCATAACTATAGTGCTTCAGAAAAATGCAAACACAAGGCAGCGTTTACCCGGAAACAATGACCATACATAAATTCTTCCAAACTTATTCTCCAGCAGATTGATCAGCTGATGTCGGTGTTCACCGGCTGAACCTTGGTAGTGGAGTGCCGCCACAATCCGCCGGAGAGTGGAGAGAATCCGACCGAGCAGCCTTTGGTTTAGTCCATTTTTAGGTTTTTTTTTAAATATGGGTCTGCATCCTCCCTAGGCCCAATCTAACGAAACCGCGTAGCCCGCAACAAGCACCGCGTAGCCCACTAAAGGCCCAATTCTCCTTAAAACTGCCAACTACCTCTATTCTTCTCACACGGTCACTCACTCGCTCACCAGTCACCAAGTTCAATACTTGCAGAAGCTCAAATCTTTTCGAAAACCCAGAAAAAGCTCAAACACCTTTTACAAAGAAACCCAGAAAGCTCCAAGCTTTACAAAAACCCAGAAAGCTCCAAGCTTTACAGAAACCTAGAAAACGCTCAAACCTTTTTCAAAAACCCATATTTCTTTCAGAACCCAGATGAGCAACAAGACGTTTCTGCAGGAGGTTTGCGCCAAAAAGGGGTGGGATGCACCCAAGTACAGTATCACCAAGCAAGGCCCTGATCACATTCCTCAGTTCTTCGCCACCGTCCTCGTCAATGGTGTCAGCTTCGCCTCTCACGGCTGTCTCGGCTCCAAGAAGGAAGCTGAGGCCTCTGCTGCCGGAACAGCGCTGGAAAAGAATCTTGGGTATCAAGGCCAACTGCCCATTAGCCCAAATGTCAAGTCTTTATCTTCCCCTGGTAACAAGGTTTTACAAGGGTTTTAGTTTTGTTGATCAAGGAAAGTATTCTGAAGTGGAATTTTGACTGTTTGGATTTGATTGATGCAGTGGAAATTGGTGTTGTGAGCAAGGTTGAGGGCAACCAGACATGGGTGTGTCTCAGTTTACTCATATTTGAGATTAAAGTTTTTGACTTTTAAGAGTTTAAGTTGAGGGGTTGTAAGATTAGCTTACATTATTGTTCATGAATATGCTGTTGAATTGAATTATTATGACAAAATGTGCTTGACCACTTTTGAGAATTGGTATGCTTAGAAGGTCTGTTAGGGCTCAAAGTTAATAAGATGTAGACTTGATTAATTGTTTTTGCTTTGCATCCTGCAATGTGCTGTTCTTTCATTGTATACATGAGTCTTGAAGATTCCAATGTTTATAGAACCACTCGGTCCATATCTCAATCAGGAAGTACCAACTCATATCCTTAATAAACACCAAGCGTCCAAAGCATAAAATGCCGATGGTTCCGCCGCGGTCGGACCATCACTCTATAGACACTAAGTGATACCAAGTATATGAGGTAGTAACAGGAAACGATAACCTAATGCTCTGATACCAATTGTCAGGACCCACCCCGAGTTAAATCCCTTTAACCCGAAGTAAATCTTGCGGGGACCACCTCAAGGGGACTTCTTACCGAAACCCCCTTGAAATGGTCAACCCTTCCTACCTACCAACTCAGCACTTCCATGAGTATCTAACAACAATCCCTAACTCATGAAGGCATCCTGCTCCCTAACCTACTTACTTAGCTAAACTGAGTTAGTCAGAGCAGTCTACTAAGATGATTACCCTAAAGAATTTCAAGCAGCGGCTGATTGATCGACTATGCCTCGATTCTTGTACGCGCACGACCTCCGCTCGAGAACCCTGCACCACTGGGCATTTGAAAACGAAGGGCCCAGGGGAGAAACATTGAAAAACTGTCAGGGTGAGTGGACAAAAAATAAAACTTAAAAGCTCTAGTTCCTTTAATGTTCTCCCTCTAAGTTTTTCTAAGAAAATCCGCATGCAAGTAAAACATAAACAATGTCTTGGCTCAAATATAAACAATTATGTGGGGTGTTAACCTCGTCCACGAGAAATCCGACCTGCTCTACACGAGAGGGTCTATTGACCAGCTCATCGGAGAGGGTCTCATGACCTGCTCTATTCGGGAGGGTCTATTGACCAGCTACTACCGAAGAGGGTCCCGACCTGCTATTATCCAGAGATGGTACCTGCTCCATCTGGAGAGGGTCCATGCTAGCATGCAATATATATCCTTATACTTTAAATCCTTTTAAAACCTGTAAAACCTCGTAAAACCTCGTGGGAATAATAAATCGAAAACCAAGTCAAATCTCCCTGACTTCACCCCAAATACATTGGATTTAAAAACCTTTCCAGGAACCGGTTCTCTGCCTTTACTTTAAAACCCTTTAAATCCAAGAGCCAAATTTCTCCTTTTTAAAACGTCCCCTCCATAATCCCCAAAACGGTGAAAACCATTAAATCACATCCCGGGAAAATCCATTAAAATCACGGGAAGGATATGAACCTCTTACCCGGCTCGTTTCTCTTTAAAATCGTTAAATCTCATTTTCCCAAAATCACCGTAAAACATTAAATGGAGGAAATCACATATGCAGGAGAAACCAAATAAAGTCTATGGGCATGTAATTCAATTTAAAAGCAAAGGTCCACTCACATTACTTAATGCGACTCCCTTCCTGCTCGGAAAGCTCCTCGAGCTAACCACGTAGTCGAGTCCGTCTCACGTTCAATCAGAGACTGTACAAACAAACCAATATATTAGTCATTCCAAAGTTGACTGGGTCTTTTCCTAGTTTGACCAGGAAATCCTATTTGACCACGTGTTGACCAAGTTCCTTTCTTTTTAACAACTTTTTCAACAATACGCTTAATTCCGAATATTGACTCGAAGTTTGGTTTCCGACTCGTAAACTCAGCGTACCGACTTTCCTTTCTATTTAATTAACGATAGGTTATCACATAGTAATTCTGTGGAATTACTATGGACACCCAATCAACCACTTTACCAATTTACGGGTTATGAGTCGATAATCCCGGTAAGACATTATCCGAATTATTTACAGCGCCTAACTCGGTTTCAGACCAAGATTCCTGAGTTGTCTAGAATCTCACTTAGAGATCCGGTTGTCTTCACTTAACCGGTTACTAAGAATAACCTTTCCCTTTTTACTTTTATCGGTCAATCTTCCTAAAATGGTAACCTCCCAAAAAGGGAAAGTTTCCCAAAATGGAAAGTTTCCTAACATGGCAAGTGTTCTTTAGAATGGGAAGTTTCCCAAAATGGAAACTTCCTAATTACGTCCAATTTTCTCCGTAATTACTCAACTTAGGAATTAACCGAACTTTTCGACTAAAAGCTTAACAGGGATTCGATTTCTACCTCTTCGGCATTCTACCGGTTTTACTGCATCACCGGATCGTCACCGGAATCCTCTTCCGGATTCCGGTCAACTTGCCAGAAATTCGCCATAACCTCCTCGTTTCCCTCGTTTACCAAGTTACGACAACATCCAATTATCAGAAACAGATCAACAACACATCAACAGCAAAAACAGTAGCTTGACGAACAGGAAATCTGTCTCACCTCCAAAATCTGAACTGCTGCTTCTCAAAACCTTGTCTCAGCCCTAGCCCACTGTTTCCAGCTTCACCTGAGCTTGAGAAGCTCACCAGAAGACGTCGCCGGAGCAAAACCCCAAAACCCAGAAAAGAAACCCGAAACAGTAAGAACAGTGAGAATAGGGCTTTTTGATTAAGGCTCGAATCGAATGATCAGAAGCATAGAAAAGGAAGAGGAAGAGAAGAGAAGAAGAACCATACCGGTTGGAGGTCGAGTCGCCGCCTGGTTCGCCGGAAATCGGCCGTTGACCGCCGAGCCTTCTTCTCGGTCGCTCTCCCTCCACGGTGGACAATACGGTGATCCAAGGGCTGGGCTGGATAGAGGAGGAAGAGAGGAAGAGAAAGAGGGTAGTCCGCCGCCTTGTGGTGGCCGGAGTCGCCGGCGCCGGGCGGAGAACAGGGAGGAGGCGAGAGAGCTCGGGGAGAGCTCGTGTTGACCGGTTTAGTGAGTTTTGACCGAGTCAAAACTCACCCCCTATTTATAGGGAAATGAACGGTCCTGATTCAATCTGGAATAGATCCAACGGTCCAGATTTAAAGAAGGTAAAAAGTAAAAAGGTTAAATGGTAAATCTCCTTTTTACCGGAATAGTAATTGGAAATTACTATAAGCTTCAGAAATTCACAGAAATTAGCCGGAAGCTCCGAAAAATATTCCGAAAATACCGGGAGACTCTTGTAGACACGTACTACAACATCGAGTCAACGAATCAGGTATTTGGAGAGTTTAGAAAAACTCGAAAATTAACTCGAGCGATATCTTATTGAATTACCGATCCCAATTAAAAGTCCTCGGTAACTCGTGAATGTCACATCCCGATCCTGGAATTATTTTACGGTTGGTTACTTTGGTCTTTTACCATTTAAAGTAACCGTTTAACCGTACAATGATGGTAAAGTTGACTTTTTGGTAAATCAAGAATTTGGGAAAACTTCCTTCTTGAAAGTTGTAGAGGGCGTCGTTACGAGTTCGTGGACACGTAGCACGCTCAAATAGGAGTTCGTATGAGAAAGTTATGAACAAAAGTATAAAGTTACTATGCTGTGAAATGGCTATATATAGGAGTTACCGGGGTGAAAAATCAGATTTCACCCGGCCTTTCTCTCTCCTCTCCCGACAGATTTTTCTGCCGGAACTTTCGGCCGCCACCGCGCCGCCGTCCGGCCACCCCAGGCCTCCACACCGGTTCCAAAAGTTCGGCCTCCGAGTCTACTTCATTCCTAAGTAAGTTTTCCGACCTAACTCGCCGTAAATCGGGAGAAATTCCGGTTTGTTCTTCAAGTGTACAGTGTTTGTTCTTGATCTGATTTCTCCCTCCCTAGATCACCATTTGTTGAGTTCTTTATATGTTTAGGATGGGTTTTAGGAGTACTACAATCCCCTAGAATTTGGTAGCTTGATTCGAAGTGTGTAGGAAGAATTGAGGATTTGAAGTTTTGAAGTGTAAATTTTCGGGTTTACTGTTCATAGAGTTTTTGACCTAGTTAGAGGCCGAATTGGCCTTCGAGTTGAACTAGAAAGTTGTCCCAAATGATGAGACGAAGCTACTGGTCAAATTTGGTGGCGATCCGAGGTCGCCGGAATTTTAGCCGGAATTTCTGCCGGCGGTGCCGCCACTTTTTGGGCAGTTTTTCATGCCCATTAATTAGTACATATTGAGAGGAGTCTAAGGTTAAAATTTGGTAATTTTTGGAGGAGTTTTGGTTAGGTTTTGGAATTGTTCTAGTTTAGTATTATTGGCGGATAATTAAATATTATTCCGACCATCGATTATTGCCGGTTAAGGTTTAAGGATTATTTTAAGGACTCCTAAGGTATTGGTGAAGTGGTTCAATGGGTGTCCATAGTAATTCCACAATTTATTATGTGTGAACCTAATGTCAAGTGAATTATTAAAGGAAGTCAAAAAGGTTAAAGTGCCATAAAAAGGAAATTGGTCAACACGTGGTCAAATAGGAATTCCTGGTCAAACTAGGAAAAGACCAAGTCAACGATGAAATGACTAATGTATTGGGTTGTTTGTACAGTCTCTGGTTGAACGTGAGACGGGCTCGACTACGCGGTTAGTTCGAGGGTTTCGCTCGAGGAGCTTTCCGAGCGGGAAGGTCGCAATAGTACTGTGAGTGGACATATTATTTTAAATGAATGCATGCCTTAATTATTGATTTAATTTCATGGTTTTTATGATTGTTTTCGAGAAACATATTTTCCTCGGGTTCATGAATGTTTATTTGGATAAAGTTTAGCGGGAACCTCGGTTAAAGATTTTTACTATGTTTGAGGTATTGATTTTTATGCTTGAACGTATTTACCATTATTACTTAAATGTTCTATTTCTTTCCGAAAATGGTTATAGACGGGGATGACCCGTCCTTTGAATGGAATTGAACCCGAGATTTCGTTGGAAAGTGGATTTATGCATATATGACGAGGAATGGTTTTACTTATTGTTTTGGGAAGAGATTTATTTGGAAAGAGAATTTGAGTAAATTATTGTTATTAATTTTTATTATAAGGGTTGACCAATGAATATGCTAGCTAGAGTAGCGTGAGGGCGCTACTAGAGCTCTTAGCTCCGACCCTAGCCTGAGAGGTCAGGCAAACTACGTAGTGCACTATGAGGGTTGACCGTTATCATTTTATCTAGAGCTCTTAGCTCCGACCCTGGTCTGAGAGGACAGACAAGCCTGAGAGGTCAGGTTGATATTATGAGGGTTGACCGTTATCATTTTATCTAGAGCTCTTAGCTCCGACCCTGGTCTGAGAGGACAGACAAGCCTGAGAGGTCAGGTTGATATTATAAGGGTTGACCATTATCATTTTATCTAGCTAGCATAGCGTGATGGCGCTACTAGAGCTCTTAGCTCCGACCCTAGTCTGAGAGGTCAGACTTATTATTTTTGTGAACTTTTCTCTTCCCATATTCTTTATTTGTTTACCTTATCATGCATTTGTGGGAAATTCAGTATTTTGTGGGCATGCACAATTGATATTTAAATCAATAAATTTTTGGGAGAGCATTAAAGGAAATATAGTTTTTATATTTGATTTTCGTCCACTCACTCTAACAGTGTTTCAATGTTTCTCCCCTGGGCCCTTCGTTTTTAAATGCCCAGTGATGCAGGGTTCTTGAGAGGAGGTCGAGCGCGTACAAGAGTCGAGGCATAGTCGATCATTCTGTTGCTGCCACATTTCCTTAGGGTAATCTTCTTAGTAGACTGCTCTGACTAACCCAGTTTAGCTAATTAAGTAGGTTAGGGAGCATGATGCTTTCATGAGTTAGGGATTGTTATTAGATACTCATGGAAGTGCTGAGTTGGTACGTAGGAAGGGTTGGCCATTTCAAGGGGGTTTCGGTAAGAAGTTTCCTTGAGGTGGTCCCCGCAGGATTTACTTCGGGTTAAAGGGATTTAACTCGGGGTGGGTCCTGACAGTGAACCTCTGTGAAAAGGTAACTTTTAGGTACGGGATGTTACAATTAGAGACCTAGATAATAAAGATCTCGTCAGAACCTATTATAGAAAGTTACCAGAACCATGAAACGATGCAATAGCACAATCCTTGGAAGAAAATCTGTTGCCGTTTTTTACGGTATGAGGAATTACTGAAAGAGTCAGGGATCTCCTGAAAAAGCAATGTGTTGAAAATAGAAAATCCAAAACTGTAAAGAAGCAACTTCAGAGGAGTGAAAAATATGTGTCCCAAGATATTGGAGACACCAACACAGTGGGGATGTCACATAGAGAAAAAATACAAGAAAAGTTCTCCAGCAACAAACAGAGAATTTTTTTGCTTCTAATAAGAAGTATAAATTCAGAAAAAGCTCCTTTAAAAAAAGCTTTGCAAGGAAAAGATCTCTTCCTAGGAAGAGATTTTTTAAAAGAAAAAGAACCAATTCTTCGAATTCCTTTCGAGAAGTGAAGAAGTGCAGATGTTGGCTTTGCAAAGCTGAATGACATTATGCAAACGAATGTCCAAAAAAGGACAAGAGATCTGTGAAGATTCTAATCGAAGAATATGATGAAGCAATAGAATATGCAAACCTGAAAGGTTTTGAGATAGCCTATTCTGATGAAGAGAATGATTCAATATATTCTCTTGAGTTCCCATCGAAAAGTGAAATAGAAAACACTTCAGAAAGTTATGAAGAAGAAGAGGACGGTGTCGTCCTATATTTGTCCTAAAGGTCCTAAATTGGAAGGAAGTAACTACTGATATTATCAGTAACTTCCACCCCAATCTAGGAATATTTACATGTGATAACTGCAATTGCAATGATAGTAATTGAGTTCCCATATACTGTAAAAGTACAGGTGAAACTTATCATCGAGAATGCTTTATTACAGAATTACGAAGAAAACCCAAAGACAATGAAGCTCACATCATGATACAAGAATATAAAGAGTTCTACGAAGCTAATGAACAACAGAGATATAACTTGAAAGAAGATTTGAAGAAAATGAAGTTAGTAACTTCATTAAGCTAGAACAAAGAATTAAAGGAGTCCTTTGATTCCGTCAATATTTCGGCAATAAGGCAGGAATAAGACCTTATCACAAAACCTGTTATACAACAGGTTAAACCTTTTTATCCCATCAACGAGGCAGATAAAAGAGAATTCAATCATTTCATTGAACTGCCTGGAAAAATTATAGAAGATAAAGAACAAGTAAAACAGGTCCAGATAAGCAGATTCAGAAATTACATCACTATAAGATTGAAATTTCTCAAATATAGGAAGTACCATCTACATGCCTTTGTAGATAATGGGTCAGGGTATACTCTTGCCAAAAGATATGTCATACCTGAAGAATATTAGGAAAAAACCCTAAGATCAGTTACTGGAATAACCATGGGAGAAAATGAAATAATGATGGGTATCATGGCTGTGATATTAAAGTTTCCTTGGGAGGTGAAACTTTTATCATAAAAATCATATGGCAATGTGAAAGTCAAGGAGCAGATATATTAATTGGAAATGACTTCCTTCTTCAGCAGACGATAGTTCAGAATCCACAAAGCTCATTTTCTTCTCTTTCTCTCTCTCTCCACGCGTGCACGTTCCTCATCTAGTAGAAAAATTATCTCTGTTGGGAACAAAGAGATGTACATAAAGATCTTGAACAGATTGGTTTTCATCCAAAAAGTGACTCCTGACCATAGAGCGTGTTTGCAATGTATTTGCTAAGTTTACGTGATTAGGGAAGGGATAGGTCGAATAATGTCTCTTTACGTATAAACTCTAGATGAATCGTGATGAACTTTTGTTAAACTAAGAGATGCAACTGATCCAAAATTAAGAATGAAAGGATATTGGGAATACTTGGTCTCGAAAGTGAGGACCGTTATTGATGATACTTATTCATCCATCGGCTTAAGGCAAAGCTAAAAGACGATGAAGTTATGCCTATATGTATCTCTTGATCGGTCAAACTCTTAAGAAGACTCATTTCATCTAGATGACGAAGACGTCTTGGGAGAAATTCTTCATCTAAGTACGGTAGCACACACTACCAGAAAAAAGCCTTTAGCCGACGAAATATCTAAAAACAGGCAGACGAAATTTTTTTTCATCGGCTAAGTTAAATTTTCGTCGGCTAAAGTGGAATTTTAGCAGACGAAATTCTTTTGCGTCGGCTAAACTAATTTTTTCGTCGGCTATAGTATGTGAACTTTAGCCGACGAAATTTGAAAAGTTTAGCCGACGAAATTAGGGTATTTCGTCGGCTAAAGTAACTTTTAGTTACAAAATTGCACTACGGAACTTTCGGTGTCCGATTGACTATTGTAATATCAATCTGGAAGCGGAATGACCCTACGAGTCAAATACTTGTGCCTAAATACAAGATTTTTTTTTTCCATCTGAGTTCGTTTAAGGCTTCAAAATAAATTTTTCTAAACGCTTAACACACGAAAATGCCCATATCTACACCTATATGAGGTATTTTGGTCAAACCTTCAACACAACAAACACTCACAATAATGAGACGCAACTATCCATCTAAAAATTTTGAGACATTTACCCCTCGATGATAGGACTCCCCATATAGATAAATAATGGTAAATAGTAGGCATGTTGTGATTCCGGTCATCAAAATTCACAAACAAAAATATGACCGTCAGATATCATCAATATCTTGAAATATATCTCTGGTAAAAATTCAACTTTATCCGATAAATTTAAGGACTTCGTCTAGATGGTCAATCTCGTTAGTCAAACCCCTAAATTGTATTGACTGCAACTATCGGCACCGAGACTTTATCGGAATTACGTGATTTTTCAACCGTAGACGTATTTCACCATTCCGGTCAAATCTTATTTCACGACTTATTTTTCGTTTGAAGTTTCTACGTAGAGTTTGTTTTAGAAACAGAACATTTACTTAAAGTTTAGTAAACAAGTTATACAACATTAGTACGCATGTTGTGATTCCGATGATCAAAGTTGAGAAACAAAATTCCGACTGTCTGATATGATCATTATGTTGAAATATGTCTATAGGAAAAAATTTAACTTAATCTGACAACGTTAAGGGCTCGATCCTTACAGTCAATCCCGTAAGTCAAACCCCTTAACGCACGGAAACAGTTATTTGACCGTCTAAATTACGTATTTTGCCCGGACCTTCAACTGAAAATAGTTTCAAATCGATGAGACGCAACCAGTGGTATACAAATTTTATGAAAAATAACTACCGGAGATAGGGCTACCTCTAGGGAGAAAGAATGAAAAATTGAGTTAACCCGCAATTATCGGTACCAAGACTTTACCGGAATTACGTGATTTTTCAACCATAAATGTATTTCACCATTCCGGTCATATCTTATTTCACGTCTTTTTTTCGTTTGAAACTTCTACGTATAGAGTTTAGGGTTTTTAGCCGATGAAATTAGGGTAATTCGTCAGATAAAGTTAAATAAATAAATAAAATAAATAACTATAGCCGACGAAGTTAGGGTAATTCATCGGCTAAGGTTAAATAAATAACTATAGCCGACGAATTACCCGAAATTCATCGGCTAAAGTTAATTAAAAATTCAATTTTTTGGCGGGGATTTTTAAAATTTTGAAATTTTTTCGACTAAAATTTTAAACTTAGAGGAGGAGGAAAAAAATGAAAGATATAGAAAATTTTGAACTTTAGCCGACGAAATTACTTTATTTTCTTTGCACTTTGCGTTTGCTCCCTTTATAAGCTCCTTTGTTTTTAAGAACCAAATGTTTTGGTGTTTGGTAAGTCTAAAAATAAGTTACTTCTTAAAAAAGTAAAAAGTGTTTTGAAATAAAAAGGAGAAGCTGTAAACACTCACCTTCTGCTTATAAACTGTAAAAAGTAAAAGTCAGCTTATATCTTTAAGCCCAGCTGCATCAAACCCAGCGTAAGAGTTGCGAACCACAACTCAATGAATCACATAGCCACGTGCGCAGCAGTTGAACTCTCTACTTGATAGATCAGCGGCAAGGGATTGGTTGTTACCGGAGGAACCGGCTCTTTATGCAGTCAAAGGTGAAAAGGAATGTTCACTTTGTACGGGGCGGAAAGACGAATACACCCTCCTAACAAGTCAAAAAGTGAATCCGAAACCTGGAACTCCCATCAAAACAGACCGAAACTCTCTGCGTAGAAATCAAAAGTAAGAGATGCGCACGGGCGGAGGCTTCACGGTGTGGCTCTGGGCGCTGACGTCAGCAGTTACTGTATTGGGGGCGGTAGATTCGTCGTCGGCTTGGGTGGCTGACGGGACGGTGCTGGAGCTGGACGACTCCAACTTCGAATCGGCGATTTCAGCGCTGGACTTGGTCCTGGTCGACTTCCACGCCCCATGGTGCGGCCACTGCAAGCGTCTCGCTCCTCAGGTCCGCTCTCCTCTCCAAAATATTTGATCAAATGTATCTATTCGATTATTATTTCAACCAGAACTTTTTATTTGTTGTTTGGATGATTTAGTTGGATGCGGCCGCGCCGATGCTTGCGTCACTGAACAGCCCGATAGTGATTGCCAAAGTGAATGCTGACAAGTATAGATCTCTAGGTGACAAATACGGAGTGGAGTATGTTCTCAAACCCAAATCGGAATCAAAATGTTATGTTTTTAAACTAGAACTACTACCAGTGCTGCATTGCAGATTTTTTATTTCTGTTTGGTTGATGTAGTGGATTTCCTACACTCAAGCTGTTCATACATGGTGTCCCTCAAGAGTACAAAGGCCCCAGGAAAGCCGATTTGCTTGTTCGTTATTTGAAGAAATTCGCTGCTCCGGATGTTACTGTGCTTGATTCCGACTCTGCTATTGCTGATTTTGTCGACGCAGCAGGCAAATTCTTCCCTTTATATATTGGATTTGGTTTGGATGAGTCGGTAATATCTAAGTTAGCAATGAAGTACAAAAACAAGGCCTGGTTCTCCGTCGCAAAGGATTTCTCTGAGGATGCAATGCTGTTGTATGATTTTGACAAGGTTCCTGCTTTGCTATCCCTTCATCCAAGTTACAACGAGCGGCACGTTTTTTATGGACCCTTTGAAGGTTTGTTTGTTATTTTTCGTTTCGTAAGTGTTAATTCACTGCTAGAAACATATTGATATTAATCCCTTGAGGCTAGCCCAATAGAAAATGGAATACTTAAGCCCTTCCAATGCAACTAATACAGAATATTCTAATACTTAGGCTGTACAATTTTTCAAGTGTGCGTAACAAGATTACACCTTATTGTTTGTGGGTTCAGGTATTTGTGTGTTATTTGTTATGTGATTGCTATTGTTCACTTGTACTGAATTCCACTCCATCAATTCATACTTGTTATATTTGAATGTCAAATTTCTACTGGGAGAAACTTAAACAAAACTTTAGAACGATTCCGCTTTTAATTTAAACAAACTGACTTTCTAAGTTTCTTTTGTCATTGGATGGGCAAGCTGTTGATATCTAAATTGTAAGAGTACCGCCTTGAGTGTTTTCTGCATTGTTGACTGTGCATCCATTTGTTAGCAACCCATAGTTTATTTGGTTTGACTTGTTGAGGCTGTTGACTTTTTCTGGCTCTGGGAAAGATTGAGCCAAGTGCTAGTATGTAAACCAGTGTCATGAATTAAAGCTCAAACATGCCTTATAAATATTATTCCAAGCTCTCTCTCAGATTCATTGTAGATGTAATCTACTGAAATGACCTCCAGTTTTTAAATTTTTATCTGTTTAGTATGTGAACTTCAAATCCCTTTTGGATTCCATATAGTATTTTTTTTATTTCCAACAATTTTAGAATCCCTTTTTTACGTTCAAGTGCAGTGGCTTCAGCTTTTTGTTTTGAATATGCAGGGGAATTTTTGGAGGACTTCATAAAACAAAGTTTGTTACCTTTGGCCATTCCCATCAACTATGACACATTAAAATCATTGGAGGATGATGAAAGGAAAATTGTGTTGACAATTGTCGAGGATGAGGGTGAAGAGAAGTCAAAGAACTTGATCCAGATTTTGAAATCTGCGGCATCTGCTAATCGAGACCTTGTATTTGGTTATGTCGGGATCAAACAATGGGAAGATTTTGCGGATACATTTGGAGCGAACAAGAAGACAAAATTACCAAAAATGGTTGTTTGGGATCGAACGGAGGAGTACATCACAGTAAGTAGTAACTAATTGGAAACACTTATATTTTTCTTATATATAAATGCTCATTTCATCTCTGAAAGGTTATACACTTCGTTCTTATCTTGTGAATATATCATAGCTTAGTGTGAAAGAACATGGGTGCAGGTTATTCAGTCCTAAATGCATTCTTTCCCCACATGTATGAATCAATGTGTAGACAGTGAAAAATTAAGCAAGAAACCAAAAAGTAAATGGAAACGGGAAAAGATCATTAGTCCTTTTCTTGAATTCTCAATGAAAGATGTTTCTTTTTTAAAAAAAGGAAGAAAAGTAAAGGCCACATATAATAGTCCATTACAAAAATGTGACCGGAAACTGTATAAAAATCCAGAGATAAACAACATTAGGAGTACCTTTCAGAGCTTGGGAATATCTCTCCAAGCTGGTTGTACTTGTCTTTAAAACCTAAATCATCAAATACTCTTGTAAGCACAAGGATTGCTGACTCCAAGTGGGTTCTCCAATTGTCAGAGAAATTAATATTTTATTTTATTTTTATTATTTAAATCACTAAGAGATAAGTTAGAGTAAGGAGAAATATTGTACCTGAGAGTCTAGCGATGCTTTTCCAGTTAGGTTCTTTCTGTAATGTTGGTTTACCACTTACAGAAGCACATATGCATGGAAGATGGCCAGACAGCAAAGGTCTTCTTCCTGGCATTAATCAATTTCTCCCTTCAATACAATTTCCAAAGTTGTATAGTGTTTCCTTATTTCTAACATCTCCCTCCTAGCTCTGTTGGCTGCAAACAGTGTTTTTAATTGATAAGTTACATTTGCGTAGTTTCGGTATATTCTAAAATTCGTATGGGTAACCAATATCTCCACTCATTTTTGATTTCTGTGTTTGGTTACACAAATGATATTATGGAAGTGTCATTGAGATAAATGAGAATTCGCTTCATAAAATTCCGATGCTCTTTGTATCTATTGAGCGAGAAGCTATGGATCCGACCAACATCTTGTATGTCAGGTCTTATACATTACATTGCAATGCCACATATGTCAAACTTATTGCTGCTAATTAATAGCCATTCTCATCGTTTTTCTATCTCATTCTGCTATGAACTGAGTATGATGCATCTGGCAATACGTATTGGTTGCTGTAGTACTTTTTCAATACACATCTCATAAAGGATATGTTTGTTTAAAGTGTCAAGTGGGAGATCTTTATAGGTGTCTACTATTAAGCTTTACTTAAAAAAGAGCAATGTGTAGTCTGTGTGTGTGTGAAACGTTTAGGTTGTAGTGGTACGCAAGAGAGGCAAGAGGTTTGAATGTTAAGTAGGGTAGCCATTTTGACTACTCCCTATGGTCGAGCTACCGCCGTTGGATTTGCTTAGTCGACCTTACACCCCTTGTATAAACTTGCTTATCTAGGTAATTCCCTGTTACAATCTGATTGTGACTAGAAACATGGCGGAGCTATCAATAGATACTTGTGCCAAAATTCTGCTCACCACTTTAGTTTTAAACTCTTATTCAACTTGCAGTCTAGATTGCTTTGATTTGACTTTAAACTGTTCTAATTGCTCCTTGCAAATTTCCTTATCTTTATCACAAGGAGAAGTCTTATGTCTTTCATTTGAGTTGAGTCTTTGATGAGCACCACTTTCAGTTTGAACTTTCATGATATGATTTGGCAGCCAGCAACCCAATTGGTACTAACAAGATTTCGGTAGTTCTCTGGCTTGTAAAAGTTATATACCATCTTTGATTTTAATAGGGTTTTTTTCACCAATTGCAGGATTTACGTAAAGTTGGGAGAAGTTGTGTTTTCATGTTATCAGTACCAAAAAAATTTATCCGGGTTTCATAGTGGTGTTTGTTCTAGAGGCGCTGTTTCATAGATTGTGTTCTAGGCCCTGCATGTAATTTACTTTCATTGTCGATATATGAAAACAGGTTAGAGTGAATTGCAGGACAGTTGAAGGCTAGAGTAACGTGGGCAAAGCCAAACTAATTCGTCATATTCGTGTTTATAGCTTAGAGATTACCTTGCAACTCTTAGTTGAACTGGTGTTCTTGACAGTTCTGCTTTATAGAAATCTGTTACATGTAGCAATTATTGACATTTTTTTCTAATACAAACAGGTTAACGGCTCAGAAAGTATTGGTGAGGAAGATCAGGCATCTCAAGTCTCACAGTTTCTTGAAGGATACAAGGAAGGAAGAACAATTAAAGAAAGAGTTGGTGGCAGTGTGTCGTTTACTTCCTTTATTTCTTCATTTATTGGGCTTGGAACAGTGTATGTACTAGTTTTTGTGGTAATAACAATAATTCTTGTTAGAAAAGCCACAGAGGAAGAACCTCTCAGGGTTGGTAGGCGAGATGAAGTTGATCATGCTACAAGTTCGACTACTGAAGCTGAAAGCAGAGAGCATAAAGCTGGAGAAAAGGAGGATTAGATTTGCTCTTTGTAGTTCTTCTAATCACATCTGATTCAGTACTACCTACATCTGATCTATCAGAATTAATTCAGTGTGCCTAAATCAGTATGAAGTGAAATGTCCATGATTTTGTAGAGAATGACAGTTTCATATGCACTTTGATGTGTGCATTTCGTAAAAGCACGTTTACTTTCTTTGTTATTATCGTCATGCCCAAGAAAGTTAGGCTATCACTGATATTTTCTACTGGTTTCGTTGTATTTCTAATGTATCATGTTTAATATATCACTCTTTGATTCAGTCTCTGATGGTTGGAATATGCTCCATTTCACAGTTGTAACGACATCCAACACTTCTCAACAAATTAACTAAAATGTACCAATAGAATGTGTAAGATCATTAAGACGTGAGCAGATCTCTAAAATGTACCAACAGAATGTGCTCCAAAGACACTGGCCTCACGGGTCGCCGGACAGCTGGAAAGTGGTCAACCGATGGAGGCAGTGACTTCCGGCCATGACCTCGGTCCAAGTAGGGTTACTCATCTTGGCTATCAATGCTCTATGCGTTAGGATCTTCAGAATTGTTGAAGGATTTGGAAACTCTACAGATGGAGTTGCGGTTTGTAGTATTTGTACTAAAAATATTGTGGGTTAGTGGAGATTATGGCACTAGAGCTAGAAATATTTTCGGGATATGATATTAATTAGTGCTAGGCTAAAAATCATGAACAAAAATGTTTAAATTTTATACAAAAATATTTGTAGCCTAGTGTCACGAGCTTACTTTCCTCTCAAAGTACTCATGCGGCCTTAGCAGTCCCCTAGCGCTAAGTCATCATTCTTCACGCCAACGCCTTGGCTAGAACACCGAAAGAAAGCAAGGTTTCTTTGGAAGAAAGACTTACATTAAGCTTGAGAACTTACAACGCTTTACAAGTGTGCTAGAGTGCCACTCAATTCTCTCTGTCTCTCTCTTTCTCTGTATATGCACACATGGGAGAGGTGTCTCCCTATTTATAGACATCCTCCTCCTAGCCTAAGATTCTAGAGAACTCTAGGCTATGTACAAGTCTACCTAATTCTAGAGAATTATACACTTTTTTTGCTCAACAGAGAGTTCTACACTATAAAATATCACTTGAGTGTTTTAGAAAAGTCTAGAGTGCTCTAAGGTACTCTAGACCCATGAACCTTTCCTAAGGTTCTAGAGACTTCCATCATTCTCTAGCAATACCTTGAGTATTCTAGAGCCTTCTAGAATAGTCGTGACCCTTAAAACTCTCATGGGCTCTAGAGAGTTCCAAAGTGTCCTAGAGCCTCATCAGGAGCTTCCAAGATCTTCCATAATATTATGAATGTCTCCGGAATGCTCTTGTTCCCTTAAAAACCTTCCTTGAGCCATGGTTGCCTAAAAAAATACTCAAGGAACACCTTATAAATCGGCGGGGCGTGACACTTTCCCCAACTTAAGCTCGCGATGCCCTAGTCGCATCCTAGGTGTTCTAGCTCCAGATCGCATCCTTGAAGTTCCACAACGAGTCCTCTGACTCCTAGGTTGCTTTTGAATCTGGCAAGCCTCTCCACTTGATGAGGAACTCCTCGTAGCTCGGCACGCCTCTCCGTCGAGTGGCGCGGTCCGTAAGTATTTCATCAACTTCTTTCCTGTACGAAATCATGGTCGCTGATGGTCCCTGATGCGAAGCACCCCTGGATGCGTCTTCCTTGCCCTCATGATAAGGTTTTAACTTACTCACGTGGAAGACCGGAGAAACCCCCAACTTGAACGGAAGATGAAGCTCGTATGAAACCTCGCCTACACGTTTAACAACCTTGAACGACCCCTCGTACGTATGTACCAAGCCCTTGTACAGTTTCGTAAAGGACTTGAAGTGGTGCGACAAGAGTTTCACAAGTACAAGGTCGCCCTCCTTGTACTCCACACGCATTCTCTTCTTGTTTGTCCTCTTCGCCACCCTCGTGGCAGCCTTGTGCGACGCCGCTCGAGCTAACCCCTTTTACTCGTGTTGTCTCTTGGCAAATGCGTCTGGACTCCCCTCGTTGCCTACTTCGAGTTGCAATGATAACATCTTCAAGTATTGCTTCGTGTGTCACATCCCGGACCATCTCCGCCGTAGCACGATATTGTCCGCTTTGGGCCGCCGGCCCTCACGGTTTTGTTTCCAGGAGCTCTCAGAGCAACTTCCCAGGGGGTCACCCATCCTGGGATTGCTCTAAGCTTAGCAAGCTTAACTTCGGAGTTCCCATCCCCTCCAAAGCCACTGAGCTCCCAAAAGGCCTCGTGCTAGATGGGTGTCACCAATGTACATATATAGTACATCACCCTCTCCGTTGGTCGATGTGAGATGTTACATCCACCCCCCTTAGGGGCCCGACGTCCTCGTCGGCACACCCGCACCCTTCGGCAGAGTGGCTCTGATACCAATTGTCACATCCCGGACCATCTCCGCCGTAGCACGATATTGTCCGCTTTGGGCCCGCCGGCCCTCACGGTTTTGTTTCCAGGAGCTCTCAGAGCAACTTCCCAGGGGGTCACCCATCCTGGGATTGCTCTAAGCTTAGCAAGCTTAACTTCGGAGTTCTCATCCCCTCCAAAGCCACTGAGCTCCCAAAAGGCCTCGTGCTAGATGGGTGTCACCAATGTACATATATAGTACATCACCCTCTCCGTTGGTCGATGTGAGATGTTACATCGTGCCTCTAGTCGTGATGCACAAGGTATTAGCAAATGTCATCAGGATTGCCATGACCCTGTCATGGAACCCCAACCACAAGACAACTTTGAAGTCGTCCATCGACACTATCGAGAAGTCTAGTTTTCCACACCATACCCCATGAATGGGTCGTGTAGGTGAATTAATCGCCTTGACTGATCCCCCTCCATCACTCCTCTTGAGTCCTAGCCTTCAGGCTTCCTCAATCGAGATGAAGTTACGAGTTGCCCCCGTGTCGAGCATTGCCGACGTTGGCTTCCCACCTAGAGTGACATCCACAAAGAGTAGACCTTTGGCTTGAATCTTGGGTGTCGATCGAATCCTGTTTAGCAGCTGCACCGACCCCATTTATACACCTCCATTGCCGCCCTCAGCTTCTATCTCGCATCGACCACTTCCCAAGAGTGCACTTAGCACTCTCTTTTGCGGACAATTCCTAGCCTAATACGGGTCATCACAAATGAAGCACTTGTTGTTGGGCTTACTTGGACCCCTTGCGTCCTTTTGCTTGCCCTTGTCCCTGCTCCTTGTCGAGTAGTTGTCTTGCCTTGACTCATCGCGTCGACCTTAGTCTCCCCCACCATTGGTCTAGCCACTTTTCCTTTCATTCGGCCTGCTGGTCTCCTCTAGACTATTATAGTCTAGTAGGCTTTCGGCCATAGCTATGGCGGTAGCAAGGTCTTGCACCCCGTGTTGCCTTAGCTTAGTCTTAGGCCATGGTTGGAGGCCATCTATAAAGTAGAAGAGTGCATCCTTCTCTGATAGATCATGGATCTCAAGCACCAAGTTTGTGAAATCCTTGATATACTCAAAAATAGACCCCGAGCACTTGAGCCTTCGCAAGCGAGCTCTTGCCTCATCCTCAGCGTTCTTCGGATGGAATTGACGTTTAAACTCCCCCTTAAAATCATCAAAGGTAGTCATAGTGCACATACCTTTCTCAATGTCTCCTCGCCTTCTTCTCCACCATAACATGGCGGTATCGGTGAGGTAGAGAGTCACGGTCCAAATCTTTACATCCTCCTCGTCGATGCCTGTGGCTCCAAACTATTGGTCTAGCCTTCATAAGAAGTTGTCTACTTCTTGAGCATTGCGCTAACCCCTGAAACTCTTCGGCTTTGGCACCTCAATGTGCTTGGTTTCCATGACACCGCTAGTGCTGGCTCCCGTCGCCAATGCACGCTTGCATAGGACCAAGTCCTCATGCATCCCCTTTCGTGGACTAGACATAATTTGGCGAGTTCCCCCATGAACTCCTCGCGAACCTTTGCTATTTCACCCTGAAAGGACTCCTCAACTTGACAACATCCCCTTAATTGCCGTGTAGATGGCGACATCCTCAGCCTCTTAGCCTTCTACCTGATGGTTTAGATCCTCCACTTGGACCTCCACACCATTCATGGCCTCCTCTACTTGAGATAGTCATGAGTTGAAAGGCGAGATCATGTCCTTGGAATGGTCCACCCTTGGAGCGACATGGTCGACATGCTCTTCATAACCTCTCAATTGTGTAACCTCCTCGGAAGTGTCGGATCCCAACACACCTCTAGCAACATTAAGTTTCTCCATCCCGGTAGGAGTACCTTTAGTAGCGCCTCGCTTGTCACCGTGTCTTCCCATGTTCAGCAAGCCTCTAATCAAACGTTGCTCTGATACCACGTATCACGAGTTTACTTTCCTCTAAGTACTGGTGCGGCCTTAGCACCCCTGTAGCCTCAACGCCTTGATTAGAACACCAAAAGAAAGCAAGGTTCCTTTGGAAGAGAGAACTTGTATTAAGCTTGAGAACTTACAAAGCTGTACAAGTGTGCTAGAGTGCTATTCAATTCTCTCTATGTCTCACTCTTTCTCTCTATATGAACAAATGGAAGGGGTGCCTCCCAATTTATAGGCATCCTCCCCCTATCCGAAGTTCCTAGAGAACTCCAGCCTATGTATAAGTCTACCTAATTCTAGAATGCTGTACACTACTCTAAAATATCCCTCGAGTGTTCTAGAGAAGTCTAGAGTGCTCTAGACCCATGAACCTTCCACAAGGTTCTAGAGACTTTCATCATTCTCTAGCAACACCCTTGAGTATTCTAGAGCATTCCGGAGTAGTTTTGACCCTTTAATCTCTCAAGGGCTCTAGAGAGTTCCTGAGTGTTCTAGAGCCTAACCAAGACTCTAGAGAATTCCGAAATTCTTCGGATGCTTCCCGACCCTTCCGGGAGCTTCCAAGACCTTACATAATATTCCAGATGTCTCAGAATGCTATTGTTTCCTCTAAAACCATCATTGAGCCATGCTTGCCTAAAAAATGCTCAAGAAACTCCTTATAAATCGACGAGGCGTGACACGAGGCTTTTTTAAATTCCTTCCTCCATCCCTGCACTGATTAGGAAGTAGGAACACATTGCCAATCAAAACTTTTCCACGAACACATACCTAGACCATTTATATTCGAGTTTGGCACCTAAAATATTAGGGGTTGGCACGATTTGGTTTGAATCGGTTTGAGGTTCAAACCGTAACCGAACAGTTTTTTTCGGTTTTACAATATTTCAAACCGCAACCAAACTGTTTTTTCGGTTTTTATAATAATTCGGTTACACAATTTTTCAGTGAGGTGTGGGTCAGTTTCGGTGTCAACCGATTTATTTATTTCAACAAATAAGGGATGTCTAAATTTTTTTCCTAACAATTTCTATAAGGCGTGAACAAATTTTGAATGCATTTAGAGTCCATACAAATCTACAAATGTCGTCAGAATATCAATTAACTAACAAAAATACCATATTTGATAACTTAATAAATCAACATATATCAACTATCATGCAAACACAACAACTTGCAAACTACAAACTTGAAGATAAATAATTTTTTTATATAATACAAATCAAATTCAATCAATGAAAAATTAAAAAAAATAAGAAAAATATATTTCGATGCGGTTCAGTGTAAATCGGTTGACTTATAACCCCAAACCGTAACGAAACCGCTTTTATACGGTTCGATGCGGTGTGACCATATAATGACACCGTTTTAATTCGGTGCGGATACCGAATCGTGTTTTCAGTGCGGATACTGAATCGTGTTTTTCAGTGCGGTTCAGGTTGGTAACCACATTTTCGGTGCAAAACGCTCACCCTTATAAAATATTATGGATTGCAATTTTTGGTACTTAAATTTTCATAAAGAGGTCGTGAGTTCGACTCACAAAAGACTTGTTGTAGTATCTGATCCAAAAAAGGAAAAAGGAAAATCATGGTTCATGAAATTCCCTCCTCTCAACTTTCTAAACCTTTTCTATCGAAAAATCTTTATTAACCAAGCAGTACTCAAAGTAGAACAACTACACATAGGGATAGTTGTTGCCTTTACCCCATAACAGATCAAAAACAACAATTCCATATGACGAATTAATTGAAGAAAACGAAATAATAACATCAATCACTTTTCAAAACCATATAAGGGAAAGATAAACCCTATAAAGCAATAGTTTGTAACTTCACACCCTGACCATCCAAGAAAATCATTTATATCTCACTAAATCAGTAATAGAATCTATTGCCACATAAAAACTCATTACCCTCCACAGGTTAACCCCAAGAGACCTAATCCCTGCTCTGATACCATTTTGTAACACCTTGACCCAGGTGTTATACGAAAACGATTGGAATCCAGGAAACCTTATTTCGTAAACGAAATAGGAACTCAATACAAACATAAAGGTTTCGAGTTTAAGGAACCAAAATTTTATTTTCTTTATTTGTGGCTGCAACGTAGTCTTGATCTGGCTTCCAACGTATCCTGACGAAAGAAATTAAGCCACTCGTAGTTCAATAAAACAAATATATAAAACATAACCAACAAACCCACTTAACTTTCCATGAAATCAGCATCAACAAGTAACAACCAAAATCATAAAGCTAAATCTTCTATCAAGAACGAAGTAACTTATCAAAAATTATAAAACGCCAAAACATCTCCTAGTGCAACAATCATAATTGTACGTACCTTTCAATCATCTAACGTGACTAAACCTTCAATTTTGCAACTCTAGTACATACCTGATCATTTAGACTCTCTACAGTTCTCATAAGATAGTGAACAAGACACAGAATCATCAACACCAACATTCAAATTATCAACACATCCTCAACGAACACCAATCACAGTAGTAAACCAAACTCCAAATCGTAATCTCTATCTACATCAGAGTATCAAGCATAGACAACACTCATCAACTCACCTACCGCATAAAATTCGAAACCAGATAATAATATAAACCCCTTTGTCGGCACTATGCCCAGTAGCGCGCACGGTGGTCACCCACTGCATAATCCCAATTTCTCCAAAACCAAATCCATACACAATTTCAATTATATTCAAAGGTAAAAATCATTTAGTAGACCAATTTTGATACCTAAAGTGAATCCAAAGCTCACAGTAAAACACCCTGAGCTCGGTTTAAAACTAAAAGCTTCCTCTGCTCAATTTATACTCCTCAAGCCTTCTGTTCGAAAACCAAGGCTGTAGAGATGTTCTAGGAGCTAAGGTGAAGCTACCAGCACCCGCCTTTTTCTCCGTCGTGGCCTGAATCGTGTCATCGCCTGCAAACCCAGCTCCTCATTCTGTTTGAATCTTCGCTGATGCTAACCAAATGGGTGATCTGAGGTTTAAGCGAGAGAGGATACGAAAATGAGAAGGTTGATGGTGGTTTTGTTGCTTGTGGCAGCCAGACGGTGACGCTCCAGCATGTTGGCGATTGGACGAAGTGGGAGGAGGGAGAGGGGTTGACTCGGGTCAACTCAGTTCTACCTCTTATATACAAAAATCAACGGCCTAGATCAAATTTCTAATTGATCTAATGATCTAGATTAAAGACGGTAAAACTTATGTACCACAACAATAAATATATGTTACCCTAACTGTAACTAAATGTTACTAGAAGCAGTAATTAAAAATTACTGTAAACTTCACAGAAAATAGCTCGTTTCTCAGAAAAATAATCCAGACATACCATTGAGCTAGTATTTACGCGTACTACGATTTCAGTGCTTTAAATCTATTATTTACTGATTTGAGAAAAACTCTAAAACTAGCTCAAGTAATATTAAATTTCCGAATGCGAATAAAGAAAATCCGTGGTAACTCGTATACCATATATAAATATAACTTTTAGGTAGGGAGCGTTACAGGTTGCCCTTTGGGGTTGCCTTAAATTCGCGTTTAATCGGTTTTTGAGTAGCTCATATCATAGGTACTTGAAAAATCGTGTTTAATCGATCCTTGAGAAAGAGACAAATCTTATAAAGAATCGTATTAGTGACAATAATCGGGTCTTGAAACTAACATACAAAATCTATTCTTTTCTCGCAATTATTGGTCTCCCTATATTTGAGGTAGAGTTAAAAGAAATCTGTAACTTTGACATAAATAGTGAAATCTTTAAGTATTTATTGTCACAAACGTACCAATGTTTTTCTTTTCTTTTTTGGTAAGATGTGTGTCATTGCATGTTGTACAAAATTAACAATAAAAGATATGAAACTTATTTTGAAGGATATATAAAGCTTTACATTTATAAGTGATTAGCAACACTCACTTTACTTGCGCTTCTCTCTCCACTCCTTTACCCTTTTTCATTTTTATGAATGGAGTCAAAGATTTTTATGCTTCCAAGTTTCACCCATTCTGAGTTTCTGAGGTTTTGGTTTGCTGTGAAATTTGTGAAGGAAACTCATGTATGGATCTAACCAAGGGACTTAGAGAAATGTTTATATGAGTCTCAAATGAACACTATTATAGTATATAGAGAAAATAGCTTTCTATCAGTGTTGTATTATATTTATGTTGATATGGTTGTATCTTTATGTTTAAGTGGTAGTATCTATGTATTTTGGTGTCAAAATTGTGTTTTGAAGTTGGACCTCGGTCCGTGTATGTGAAAAAATTGGAGGTTTAGTTAGTTTCTTTGGAATTGATGAATCGAACAGAGATCTATGACCAAGTATCAGCTTCATTGTATCATAATATCTTTGAAACATAGCGATAATATTTTTTTATGTCTATGTTAGTATATTTTTTACTTGAATCAATAGATTTCTTATTGTATTACAATATCTTTTTAGCATAGTAGTTGTCTCTTTTCAACATATTGAAAGTATTTTTCTATCTATGTGGTAGTAACCTTTCAACATATGTCAGTTGGTTTTATTATCTTTTCAAATACTAATATTATGTCAATTGGATTAAAGAGATTGGATTGGTGCATTCTTTTTGAATTAGCTTGATTAAATATATTGAGATTGTTTGCTATTTGGGTTTTGGGTGGTTAGATTGACTTATCTTTTTTGTTGTTATTACATACATGGTGCTTTGTAAAGAGCATGGACAAGAAAATGTTAGTTCTAAAGTAAGGATAAGCTGTGAGGAATTTAGTAAAGGTAAGGTACAGATTCAATGACTTTATATGTATTTTGTCAATAACTTTGATTTGAGTTAGGTTTTCTGTGATCATGAGTATGTAGATGTTTGCCTTTCTGGTTTCAGATATTGTTGTTGTTGTTGTTGTTCTTCTTCTACTTCTTCTTTTTTTGGTCGGTCAGATATTGTTCTTCAATAATAAGAATATTAATTATTCTTGAATAATAAGATTAATATCTGATGTAAGTTGTATGCATATGCATCTGGTTTTCTAAATGTTTTTTGTGTGTGTATATATAAGATGAATAAATCATGGATGCATGTCGATAGGAGATCGTTGAAGTTTCAGATACGAGTAGATAATTTGCTCAAGTTTGCTTTGGCAAATGCAAGTGACAAATCTGCCATTTGTTGTCATTGTATGAAGTGTTGTAACAACGATGAGTTTTCACGTAGTTGTTTAGGATCACATATACTTTAATGGTATAATAGTTGGATATAAGCAGTGGAAATGGCATGGGGAGCCTTCTGCCATGAATGATGACAGAGTAGTTGAATCTGAAACAGTGGATTTTCATCCAGAGTTAGGTACTGTGCGGGAGGAAGGTGATGGTTGTGGGGAAGGTGAGAATGATGAGATTTCAAGTGACTCGAATGGGTTTTTGAAATTTGTCAAGGATGTAGACAAGCCTTTATGGTTGGGCAATACAAAGTTTACCAAGATGAATGCTATCATACAAACGTTCAATTTCAAGGCAAAGCATGGAATATCTGACCGTGCTTATTCTAACATGTTAATGATGTTTTCCATGTTCCTGCCTGAAGATAATGTGTTGCCTGTAATTGTGCAAGAAGCTAAACAATCATTCTCTTGAATAGGGATCAATGGGGTATGAAAAGATTCATACTTGTCCAAATGACTACATCTTGTACCGAGGGGACGAACTTGAAGAAGCAAAAATATGTTCCACATGTGCTGCATCAAGGTATAAATTGGGTAAAGATGATGTACCAAAAAAAGGGATGCCCACAAAGGTATTGTGGTATCTTCCACCAATCCCGAGACTCAAACGAATGTCCCAATCGACCACAACAGCTAAGGATTTAACTTGGCATGCAGATGATAGGAAAAATGATGGAATAATGCAGCATGTAGCAGATTCTCTAAGTTGGAAGCTAATTGACACAAAGTGGCCATAATTTGGAGGAGAACCTAAGAATCTTAGACCAGCCCTTTCCTCGGATGGGTTTAATCCACATAGTTCTTTAAGTAGCAAATATTCTTGCTGACTAGTTATACTTGTTCTATATAACCTTCCTCCATGGTTATGCATGAAGAGGAAGCATATGATGTTAACATTGTTACTATCCAGATCTAAACAGCCTAGAAATAATATTGATGTGTATTTGTAGCCATTAATTGAAGTCTTGAAGAAATATGGGCTGAAATTTTAAGTGTATGATGTCTTTAGGGGACAATATTTTACACTTAGGGCTGTTTAAGAGTGATCGATCAATGCTTAGTTTTTTTCTTTAGGGATAGATCGAAATCATAGAATGAACAGAAAATAGTCTTAAAAATATCCAGAAATGCATCCTTAAACAAGGACGTCGCTGCGTTGAATAAAATACATATAAAACTTGGTGTTCGACTTGGTTATTAGAAATGGAAGATTCAAAGCATGCATGTTCCTCTTGTTATATATGTAGTGCATCTCTTTTCTTCCACTTGTAATGCATGCATGTCACCCTCGAGGAAAAGTATGTATGTTTAGAATTTAGCTGCTTATTTATGTCCTTTATATTGTGAATGATGGCCTTAGCATAACACCGTAACCTATAGCATCAAAATGGCCACAATATAAGATTTCCGCTTGCTTTGAATGAAAACCCTAACCTCCTAAAGCATAAACTTGGCCTTCAGATGGACTTTGTAGGAAAATTAGCTCCCACTAGTGGATTATCATTCTTAGCTGATGGAATCGAAATTGTTTTGTCATCTAGGAGAAATAGTTCGTTGACTAAGCACTTCTTAGCCGACGAAATAAGGTCATCAGGAATTTCTGTCGACTAATTAAGCCCTTCTTAGCCGACAGATCTGTGTTCTTGACAGTTTTCGTCGGCTAAGAAAGCTCTTAGTCGACGAAAATATTCATATTCTGTCGGCTAGGATCTTATGTCTTAGCCGACGAAATAGTTTATATTCCGCCTGCTAAGAACTTTCTTAGCCGACGGAAAAAACTATATTCCATCGGCTAAGAAAGTTCGTAGAAGACGGAACAGTTCATATTCCGTCGGCTAAGATTAAAAATACAGTGGCAAGTCAGCCATACATTTTTTTCTTTAGAATTATACATAGGAAGCAAAATTTTCAAAAAAGTTATGAAATAAGATATGACCAGAATGTGAAATACGTTTGCAGTCGAAAAATAATGTAATTCCGGTAAAGTCTCGGTGCCGCTAGTTGCGGTCAACGCAATTTACAATTCTTTCTCTCTATGAGTAGCCCTAACTTTAGGGGTTATTTTCAGTAAATGTTTATACCACTAGTTTCGTCTCATCAATTTGAAACTATTTTGTGTTGAAGGTCTGGCCAAAATACGTAATTTAGATGGTCAAATGACCATTTCTGTGCGTTTATGAGTTTGACTTACGTGATTGACCGTCTGGATCAAGCTTTTAACGTTATCGGATCAAGTTTAATTTTTTACCATAGCCATGTTTTACTATAATGATCATATCAGACGGTCGGATTTTTTTTTTTCAAGTTTGATCATCAGAATCACAACATGCCTACTAATGTTGTATAACTTATTTACTAAGTTTTAAATAAATGTTCCATTTCAAAAACAAACTCTACGTAGAACCTTCAAACTCAAAAAGTTTATGAAATAAGATATGACCAAAATGGTGAAATACATCTACGGTTGAAAAATCATGTAATTCCAGTACAGTCTTGGTGCCGCTAGTTGCGGTCAACACAATTTATCATTATTTCTTCCTATGGGTAACCATATCTTCAAGGGTTATTTTCAGTAAATTTTTATACCACTGGTTACGTCTCATCGATTTGAAACTATTTTTTTGTTGAAGGTCCGGCCAAAATAAGTAATTTAGACGGTCAAATTACCATTTCCGTGCGTTTAGGGGTTTGACTTACGTGATTGACCATCTGGATCAAGCCCTTAACGTTATCAGATCAAGTTTAATTTTTTACCATAGCCACATGTTTTACTATGATGATCATATCAGACGATCGGATTTTTGTTTGTCAAGTTCTAAAAAAATAAATTTGTTAGCCCTTAGCCGACGGATTTATTGCATTCCATCTCCTAAGATATCACTTAGCCGACAGAATAATTGAATTCCGTAGGCTAAGGGTAACAAATTTCAGAATAATTTTTCCCGTGCAAAATTTCAAACCAAAATTTCAGAAAAATTATTTATCACTTAGCTGACGGAATGAATGCATTCCTTCGGCTAAGGACTAAAAATTTCAGAATTCGTTTCCCAACGCTAAATTTTAGAAAATTTTTCAAAAAAAAAAATCAAAATTTCTTCTTTAAATCTTCATTTCTCCTCTCTTTTCTTCTCCAAACTTTCTCATCTTTCCTCTCCCTCTCCTCTCTCCTCTCTCCTCTCTTCTCTTCTCCAAATGGTGGTTGTCGTGTGTGGTGGTGATGTGTGGTGGTGACGGTGTGTGGTTCCTTCGGCTAAGGACTAAAAATTTCAGAATTCGTTTCCCAACGCTAAATTTTAGAAAATTTTTCAAAAAAAAAAATCAAAATTTCTTCTTTAAATCTTCATTTCTCCTCTCTTTTCTTCTCCAAACTTTCTCATCTTTCCTCTCCCTCTCCTCTCTCCTCTCTCCTCTCTTCTCTTCTCCAAATGGTGGTTGTCGTGTGTGGTGGTGATGTGTGGTGGTGACGGTGTGTGGTGACGGTGTGTGGTGACGGTGTGTGGTGGTGGTGGTTTTTGGTGATGGTGTGTGGTTGTGGTGTTGGTTTTTGGTGGTTGTGTGTGGTGGTGGTGTGGTGGTTTGTCGTGGTGGTGATGGTGTGTGGTGGTGGAATTGGAATGGTCGGTGGTGGATTGCAGGAGATCGATCGTCGGCGGTAGATTTTCAGAGATCGATCTCAGTTTTTTAGGTTTATCGACGGAATATTTTGTCGTCTAAGAGTATTTTTATTTTTTATTTTAAAATAATTTCGTCGGCTAAGATCCTAGTCGACGAAATTTCTATCTACTAAGTAATTCTTAACCAACGTAATATTTTGAATTCTGTCGGCTAAGAATTACTTAGAAGATGATAATTATTATTTTTTGTTTTAAAATAATTCCTTTTACTAGGACTTAACCGACTGAATCATTCCGTTGTCGGCTAAGATTCTAGTAGATGGACCTTAGCAGACAAAATTTTCGTCCTCTAGGTTGTCTCTTTATCGACGAAAAAATTTACCGACGCGTCTTAGCCGACGGATCTTAGTAGACGGAATTGTTCTGTCGGCTAAGAATCATAATCCACTAGTGTCCACAACAAACCGAGATGGGTGTACCTACGTAGGGTTCACCGAAGGAGTACATACGTGTACGTTTTTCCTACAAAAACAGAAACCATTCGCTCTTTATTTATGTACGTGGTAAAAATTGTAAAACCCTACATTTTGACTTCCTTAATTTTATCTGAAAAATGAAAATCCTACATTTTAGTCTGTTATTACTTTGATTCCAAGTCCTAATAACCATAGGTTTGCAGGAAACCCTACATTTGAGTTGGTTGCTTATACTTCATGTCAATAATTTCTATAAAATGAGATCAAACCTCACTCATATCTGCTCCACTCATCCTAAGCTCTAGTTTCTATAAAGCCACCGAAACCCATTATCTTCTTCATAATCGTCTGAAGCCCTAGTCACATTAATTTACTAGTTCCTCATCCGCTGAAACCCTAGTTCCTCATCGATCATCTCTTCTTTCTTGAAACCACTACTCTTTCCAAAACCAATAAAAGCAAGAAACATGCAGCAACAAGCGTCTGTCATGGAGGAGATCAGCAGAAACAATCAACTTATACCTGGTATGAGGTTCTGCCCTATGGATGACGGGCTGCTTCTCTCCTACCTCAAGCCGATGTTGAGTGGACAGAACGTGCAAGGCAGAAACAAGGTCGTTTTCGATTGCGACCTCTACGGTCATCAAGAACCTTGGCAGTTATGGGAGGACTACAAGAGCGAAAGACCAAACGATTTGAGGCTCAACAAGGACCTCTACTTCTTCACCCAACACAAGAAGAAGAAATCAACAGACAAACGCATATGCCGCACCGTGGGAAGCGGCACCTGGAGGGGAAACGACTCCGCGGTCGGGAAGCCCATAGAATCTTTGGAGACCGGTCGTGTGATTGGTTCCAAGAAAAGATTTGCCTACGACAACGAAAAAGTCGGAGCACCACGGTTGTTGGATCCTGATCGAGTTCTACCTAGATCGATCACTCAAAGACAAGAAAGAGAAGGTGAAAGACCATGTTCTTTGTGTGCTACGTAAAAAAGATGAACCAAAAACCAAGATCGTAAAGAAGAGAAAGCAACATGAAGAGGAAGACGTTCTTGAAGATAATGATGATTGTGAGGAAGGAGAACAATCGAATACCGAGCAAGAAGATGAGTTGCTTGATCCACAAGCAAAGCGACAACGAACAGAGAGTGGGCCGCCGGTAGTACCTAAGCCATCAGAAGTTGATGCATTCATAGCTCAGATAGAAGGGTTACTGCCTTGCGTTCATGATGATAACTCACCTTCATCTGAAGTTGATGATGTGTTCTTAGCTGAGCCAGAAGAATCAATAGAATGCGTTCAAGATAATAACTCACCTCCATCAGAAGCTGAAGCAATTCAAGGTGTGGAGGATGGGGGACTCCAACAATTAGCTTGTGATCAGATGCAATCTACAGGCCCTTATTTGGTTCCACTGCCGGAGGAAGATTTTCTCATGGAAGAATGTTTTGAAGAATTACGTAAGTACGAAGCAATGGTAGAACAAAATCCAGCACGAGCAGGAAGTACCAATAATTGTGGACTAATTGACTTTGACAATGATTGGATAAAGTCACCGATCAGTTTTAGTCCTGAGGATAACGACTATATTTCATGTGAAATGGTATCATCATTCTTAGATGATGATGCAGTGAAGAATGATGCCAATTAAGGAATAAAGATGGCAGATACCGGAGTTAGTGTCGTTTAATTTACTGCAACGTCTTGTAATTCCCTCTTCTGTTTGTAATTTATTACCTACATTAATGAAATATTTGTCAGTTTCAATGAAATCGAAAATTGAGTATCCGTCAATATATTTATGTTTATGTTATCTCGATCACTTAATCTGCTTTGTGTTCGTTAATTAACATCATTAACAATTCGTTTTAATCGTCGCTAATGACTCTCATATGGTTCCATCAACTTGGTTGGTCTATATTCCAAGGTCGGCAAAACCAGACAATCCTGATCGATCACTATATCGGGGTCGGTTTTGGCACCACCATATGGATATATCATTTATAAACTTGGTTTTAATACGTGATTCGTGCACTTGAGGGATTCTGAGCTTTTTCTCTGCTCATGCAGAGTGGTATGTATGATCTTCCAGCCACAATTATAAAATGCATGGTTGCCTAGAGATTAGTTCTTGTGATTCTTGTCAAAAAAATATTCAATTAAATATTCTATATATATATATATATATATTAAAAAAAAGCATTACTAGAAAAAAGTTGTTAGACGTAAGAGCTTTTTTCGTCACCTTAGATCTCAAATGACGACATTTTCGTCACCTTAGTGTCGTCATCTAAGGGCCGTGAGCAGAGTACTAAGATAAGGAAAGTAATGTATTCGTCATCTCTAAGTGGACACTAAGAAAAAAACCCTTTTCGTCATATTAGTAATAACATGACGAAAGTTTACAAGCTCCCATAACGAAATAATGATTGTAGTGTAATTACTATAATGATGAAAAATTTAAAATTATTGTATTAATTTAATTATGAATTATCTTTTTCCTTTCAAACATAACTTGTTGAGAAATCTATCCCACATCGGAAAAATTAGACAATGCATGTAGGTTTATAAGGGTTTGAGCTACTCTCTTCATTGCCAATTAGTTTTGGAGTTGAACCTCAAACTACTTTATCATGGTATCAGAGCAGGTTATCCACGTCCACGTGTGTTAGCGTTACCGGCCACACGCACTCCGTGTTAATGTTGTCCATGTGTTAGGCTTGAGGGGTCGCCACACGTGCGGGTACTTGTTGAGAAATCTATCCCACATCGGGAAAATGTGGCAATGCATGTAGGCTTATAAGGGTTTGAACTACTCTCTCCATTGACAATTATTTTTGGAGTTGAACGTTAAACTAGTTTATCATAACTAGAAAGAGATTCTGATAATTCAACAACTATATACTTAGTTCTTTAGATGTCTTCCTGCACAATTCAACAACTATATTCATCTTTCACTCAAGTCAAGATGATGAATGTCATGCAATTCTCAGTGTAGCCTTATAGAAGGTATTGTTTGATCTAGTAAGGGTTTATCTAAGAGGGATTAATATGGAGTTGAAATATGATGCTTAACCAGCTCAGCAGTACAACTGTACAACTAGAGTATTTTGAAATTTACTTCAAATTTGAACACTCCAATTAAAATCTTGTTCCATTATGTATTCCCAGGCTATAGTTCTGCTTGGAGACAGATTTTCTTGGTATCCTCATCAGTTAGCGACTCTAGGTTTTCACCAATTCAATACTAGCCAAAATAATCCAGGTCTGTTAATGGCTAATGAATAAGAAGTTTTACTTTTCTTTTGGGGAATCCGCTCCCGGGTCGTTGCTCTGCTTCGTCAAGCTAGTCTTTTAGGCACCTTCGTTCCTTCATCCTTTCTGGTGCTTAGTGACTCTCATGGCATGCAAGTGGTTTCAAATGGTGGAGGGAAGACAATTGTATCAAAAATTTGAACAGAAGGCAGATTAGTGCTTTATGGTTTGTACTGAAAATGTGATTGTCTATTATCGTCCATATTAAATCGTAGACTAACTATTTGGCCATAGTAGGCGCGCTTCCAATTTGTGGAATATCTGGATGATTTGGCATCAAGAATCAGCACTAGCTCACTTTGATATAAAGGGTAGGTTAGTTTCCAGTTTGCCATGATTCATTGCAGCATGGTGTTATGTTATATATCATTTCAATGATTGTGCAGTATTGTTAACTTGAGGCTAATTTTTGACAAAGTATATGCGTAGTCTGGCTGGCGTGGTTCAATATTGTGTTTGGATTGATTAGACTTGATCTTTCCTTTCCTATGAAATAGATTCATGAGATGTGATTCAATGCAGAGCTATACAAATTCTTGGATATTCTCACTATCCGAAGCGTGTTTGATTCCTATTTTCACTTTTATTCAGTGGCTTAGATTATCTATTTAGTCTTTTCCTTGGTTTGTAACTCTTGTTGGGCTTGTTTCCTCTCAAGGGATCAGTGGTAGTGTTTGAGGATATTTAGGTTATTTTACCCTTTTGATTATTCATGAATATTTTGCGATGTTTGAAATTTCATCTGCCGTGACCGTTTGTGCTCCCAGATTGCAGTAGACCAAACTTTCCTTTGTTCTTCACCTTCCTTTGATCTGTAAAACTCTGGATTTAGAAAGTCAAGTAATTTCCTTTGTTCTTCCTCTATTCTACAATCCAAGATCAGAAGTGAAGTAATTTCCAAGATCTTAATTCAATATATATCTCTTCAACGATCCCATATCTATTCTAAATGGTTTCAAATCCACTCATTTATTTCTAGAGAGAATGACAAACAACTGCTTTAAAGAATATCTAAACACAGAATATATACCTTTAATGAGACCAAACTATAAATTTTTATAGCAAAATGACGAAAATATCCAGATTATTACTTGCATTGCCATTCTACCATTACTTTTTCAACAACACCGTTTAAAAAAAACACCACCCACCTTCACCGAATTACTATCTCTCTCTCTCACTCTCTCTCCCTCCTATAAAAATGCAAGAAGAAGATTCACATATCCACGCTAACAACGGAAATCAAATCTACGTATGTGAAGAGGTCAGCCTCGTTGATAGCAGATGTAGAAGAATCATAGGGGACATAGACAAGTGTGCGATGGTCACCATCGGCTGCCTCTATAATGATGATTTTGATAGGGTTTTGCTACTAACAATTTTGTGAACGAGATGTTGATATGTTGTAGAGGCAATTTTCTACGACTGTTGAGATCTATATAAAGGGTGGATTTGCTACTACTGTTCAGATTAGTTTGAAGAGTAGTTTTGTTGCTGCTGTCGAGATCTGTTGGAAAAGTAAATTGGTGCTGCTATCAAATTTGTTGGAAAAGTAAATTCGCTGCTACTACTGCGATTTGTTTGAATGGAAAATAGGTTGATAAGTGGTAGCAGTCGATAGTAGCAGTCTCCTCTTAGTCGACAGTAGCAGCCATATCCTAATAGACAGTAGCAACGATATGTGCAAGACCAATCGACGGTAGCAGCCTCGCTCATCTTGATAGACAGTAACAACGAGAGCCAAGATATGCAATACCAGTCGATAGTAGCAGGCTCGCTCGTCTTGACAGATAATAACAGTCTCGTCTTAATAATAGACAGTAGCAACAATATATGCAATATAGTAGTAGCAGATTCTATTTTCGAAAATGTTGTTACTGTATCTAGAGTGTTTATGTTTCTAGTTTAAAAAGCAGTGTTCCTAAGATACTAATGTTACTTAAAGAGCTTCTACTGCACAAATTAGTTGCATATGTGCTACTACATCTAAAGCATTAGTTGTATATCTACTACACAATTAGTTGTGTATCTGCTACTACATTTGCTGAAGCATTAGTTGTATATATGCTACTATATCTGCTGAAGCAAAACCAACTAATTGACAAAACCAGAATGAACATTTAGCTTTTGATATTACAAAATGTGTATATATGCTACTACATTTGCTGAGATCACGGAACCCATAAAGCTACAAAAATATTCAGCTACTACATTTATTGAAAAAAAAATCATGAACTCTTGTTTTCTCTGATGAAAAAAATATTTGAAACAAAATAAATAGAAAAATGTATGCCACTGTTGTGGTTTTGTTTAAGTTGTGTAAGGTCAATTTAGTAAACTTATCTTATGACACATGACAAGCAAAAAAGAGTTTGTTCTTAAGTGTTAAAAATTGTACTTATTTATTTAACAATAATGCAAGTGAGTTTATTCGTGTTTCACATAACACATATTTTTAATGGATGCATTTGTAGCTTTCTATTTTTTCTATGCTCTTTCCTGTAACCCATTAAAATACTGACATATGTCATCCCATTTAACTGCTAGTTGACAGAGTTAGTGTTAAAACAGAAATACAACGAACCCTATTATTTTATTAATGAAAAACAAGTTAACAGAACGAAACCCAGATCAGGATGAAGGAAGATCGGGATGATACCAGATAAATTCTTCATTCGTAATCGAAACATGAAAGAACCCTAGCTATAGTTTTCTCTGTTTGTCGTCGGCACCACATGAACCTGAGAGTATAGAGAAAAGCTTAACTTCGTGAAACCCAGTAAACCCAGATATTAGAGAAGGAAACAGAGATAACCGAAAGGTAATTACAGCAAAACCTTAATTTATAAATAAATAAAGTGGGGTTTGTGAAAAAAATTTATTTTAGAGAAGTTATTATATTATTTATAAATAAATAATATATTTATTTATCAATAAATGAATATATTATTACTTTATAGAGGGTTTGTTGTAAAATGTTTTGTAACGACGCGAACCAAAAAAGTTAATTATTTATGGGTTGTAATTTTATCGAGGATTCTTGACAATGTTCGGAGATACTAATAAGTTATCACTCGAGTTTATTTTTAAGTTTTTTAAGAATCTGTAAATAGTGGATTTAGTGCCCTGAAGTCGTAGTCCACGTTAATGCAAGTTTATCAGTATGTGCAGATTATTTTCCGGAGTGACGAGCTATTTATTGTGAATTTATGAATATTATAGTAGTTTTCAATTACTGTTGTTTTACCGTAAGAGGCCCTAAAATGTGACTTTTCATTAAGTCGATAATGTGGGAAATCTACATTCAGGAAAGTCGTAGAGAACGTTAATACGAACTTGTGGACATGTCGTGCGTTTTAGTCGGAGTTCGTATGTGAAAGTTATAATTTAAAATATAAAAAACTGTTCACGGTAAATGGCTATAAATAGGGTTTTACTAGGATGAAAAATCAGAATTCACCTGGCCTCTCTCTCTCCTCCCTCTGCCAGAGTTTACGCGCGTCGGTGCTCCTTCGTCAGGCCACTAGAGGTTGTGGCTCCGATCTTGAAAGATCTGCCATCGCTTGTACTCCAAACCTGGGCAACGGTTTGGCCGAGATGCACCACCATCGGAGAGAAATCACGGTAAGACTGCCCGTTGTACAGTAGGGGGTTTTCGTCGGATTTCTCTTTCCTCAAGACACCATCTCAAGAAATTTAGGTATGAATTTGATCGTTTTAATGAGTATATCAAGCCTCTAGGAGCTTGTACATCAATTTGTGGTGTGTAATGAGAAATTACAAATTTAAATTTTAGGAATTTTAGCCCTAAATCGGGTTCCACTGTTCATTACAAAATTGGACTATTTAGTGACCAAATTGGCCTTAGTGTTGAACATGAAAGTTGTTGGGTTTGATGAGATGTACAAATCTAAAAATTTTGGTAGCGATCAAAGCAGACCGGAATCCGGGTATTGAGATATTACCGTGTGGGCAGTTTTTCATGCTGATAAAGTAGTATAAAATTAGAGGAGTCTTTTGGTGTGAATTTGGTAATTTTCGGAGGAGTTTTGGTTAGGTTTCGGATTTTCCGGTCGTTGGTGATCTTATCGGATATAAATTGAATAACCTGGTATTTAGATATTACCGTGTCGTGCTAATAAATAGTTTAAAGCACTATTACCCTTGCAGATGAATTAATCTCCGGATTCCCACTAATTTTACGAGTGGGTGGAATATATATATATATAAACCCTAAACCCTAAAACCCATCCAAATTGATAATTGTTAAGGTAAAACTGCGAATTAAAAGCTAAAGCATGAACTGTTCAAATTTGCCAAATTTGATCCGTCAATTCATTTCAGTTGTTCGAAGCCTTAACGATCACCAAATTAGATGAAAATTTACATAGATGGTCTACATATATTGAACAGTGGAGATGTTGATATGTGAAACTAAGGGATATCCATTTTTTTGACATATATGAGACATTGAGGATTACACAAATTTTTTGATCACATATCAACTTCTCCACTGTTCAATATATGTAGATCATCTATGTAAATTTTCATCTAATTTGGTGATCGTTAGGGCTTCGAACAACTGAAATCAATTGACGGATCAAATCTGGCAAATTTGAACAGTTCATGCTTTAGCTTTTAATTCGCAGTTTTACCTTAACAATTATCAATTTGGATGAAATTTTGCAGAATTGATCTACTCATATAGAACTATATATTGAACGGTGGAGATGTGATTTTGTGATCAAAAAGTTGGTGTAAACCTCGACCCCTCATATATGTCTAAAACAGGATCCCTTATTAGAAGATGATATATATATATATGTCAAACTTAAACCGTTCATCCTTTAACTTTTAATTAGTAGTTTTGAGCACCTTAACGATTATCAATTTGGATGAAATTTTGCAGAATTGATCTACTCATATAGAACTACATATTGAACGGTGGAGATGTGATTTTGTGATCAAAAAGTTAGTGTAAACCTCGATCCCTCATATATATCTAAAAAGGGATCCCTCATTAAAAGATGACTGATATATATATGTCAAACTTAAACCATTCATCCTTTAACTTTTAATTCGCAGTTTTGAGCACCTTAACGGTTATCAATTTGGATAAAATTTTGCAAAAGTGATATATTCATATAGAACTACTTATTTAACGGTGGAGATGTGATTTTGTGAGCAAAAAGTTGGTGTAAACCTCGATCCCTCATATATGTCAAAAAAGGATCCCTCATTAGGAGTGATATATATATATATATATATATATATATATACACACACAATTTCTTAGCTAAGGATGTCCTTACCATAAATTTGGTGCAGATTTCCTTAATTTTACCAACTTTTCGATCAAATTTTCTCATCTTAACAATTCATAATCTATATATATATATATATATCATCTCTGTAAAATTTCAGCTGATTTGGTAATCGTTAAGGCCTTGAAAACGTACAAATACAATGAACGAACCGAATCTATTCAACTAGAACTGTTCGTGTTATTCTCTGTAAATCACAGTATTGAACTGCCTAACGATCACCAAATGAGTTAAAAATTTGTAGGGATGATCTACTCGTATATATCTAGAAACCGAACGATTACGATGAGAAGATATGATTTAAAAGTGAGCCAATTCAAGAAATCCTTACCATAAATTTGGTGCGGATTTCCTTAATTTTACCAACTTTTCGATCAAATTTTCTCATCTTAACTGTTCATAATCTAGATATATATATATATATATGTATAGATCATCTCTGCAAAATTTCAGCTGATTTGGTAATCGTTAAGGCCTTGAAAACGTACAAATACAATGAACGAACCGAATCTGTTCAACCAGAACTGTTCGTGTTTTTCTTTGTAAATCACAGTATTGAACGGCCTAACGATCACCAAATGAGCTAAAAATTTGTAGAGATGATCTACTCGTATATATCTAGAAACCGAACGATTACGATGAGAAGATATGATTTAAAAGTGGGCCAATTCAAGAAATTCCTACCAAATTTATGGTAAGGACATCCTTAGCCAAGAAAACCTATATATATAGAGTTTTTTGGCTACAAACATCATCACCAATGGTTTTGGTGTCGATTTTCATTTTTGCACCACTTTTTGATCGAATTTCCTCATCTCCACCGTCTAGTATCTAGATAATATTATATAGATCATCTTGAAAAATCGACAAACAAATGGACGGATTGACAATATTATCTAGAATACTAGACAGTGGAGATAAGAAAATTCGATAAAAAAATGGTGAAAAAATGAAAATCTGCAACAAAACCATTGGTGCAGACGTTTGTAGCTAAGAAAATTATATACATGAGCTCCAATTGGCCAATTTGTTACAGCACAGGTTTCTTATTTAATAATCGGTTTCCTTTTAGGTTTTTGATCTTTTGTTATGCTCGATCGTTCCTCCTCCTAGTGTGTGCGCGGCATGATTTTGTGTGACGTCGTCAGTGTGTTTTCAATGAAATGGGTAGACGCCTAGACACATTAGTGAAGTGATAATCAAGACGCAACTTTTTTATCAAACAAAATCATGCAAAACCTGGGTACTGCTATAAGCTTTAGTTTGTTGTACAGAGCTCACAATACGTGGTTGATAATATCTCACAAATGCAAAAAATCAAACATTAATACCCATCACAATACAGCAGAGAATGCAGTCTTTTGACTTTCTCACGATACGTTAAACGTCAGATACTCAACCCCCCATATACATTCCTGTAAATCAGAACTAACCTTACGCTATAATTTACACACGAGGGTGGCATGAAGACACATTTCAGATGCAAAATCGATCAGATAGCAAGCATCCACATGAGATGAGCCCAATCATGATATTGCAACTAGGGATCTGAAGTCAAAGTGGTGAAAACATCTTCGTATACCTCCCTCTTATAACTTGGCAGCATGTACCCAAGGAACTGAACGATATGCTTAATTTGGAATCAGCATTCAGGAAGAGAATGAGCAGAAGCAAAGGGAGAAAAGGTTGCAGCTGACTCACTACAATGCAGCGGATGCTGTTGATGACTGGAAGAACTCATGAAGTTTGGTGAAGCATTACTTGGGCTTGGAACGGGTACAGACAGATATCTTGAGTTCAATGGTGATAAAGATGGGTAGTAAGAAGAGTGGGGCGAAATATAATAGGAAGTATGAGACCTTTGGGATGAGGCATTCCGCAGGTCCACTGAGCTTCGGCTTACACTCATAGAAGGGGATTGGCGGTAGGAGGACCTAAGAGACTGCTGGATGTATGCTGTGCTAGAAAGAGAACGATGATGAGAAACATGAGACCTTGATGATGCGGGTACTATCTGAATGGCTGAAGACAATGATAGTGATGATCTCATAGATGACAGTACAGAGGACGCCACAGAGGATGGGCCGGCGGAAAGCAATGGTGTCGATTCTGAAGCTGGTGGACCACTCGTGTTGGCTCTTGCATCACGCTTGCAAACTGGGCAAAAGGTTCTCCATGAAGTAAGCCAAGAGTCCACACAGAAAGCATGAAACTCTGCAAAACCCCAATGAACATAACATTGAGATATGCTATTGAAATAAACAATAAACTACCAAAACCATACACCAAGTCACATTTAAAGTAAACAGAAGTAAACAATGGGTGGGTTGGGAAGGGAAGGGAACCATTTTATTCTGTTATAGAACTAGAGACAGAAGTTTAATTTCAAAATTGAATATGTTATGAAGTTGCAGCAACCCATACAAAGTCACCAGGGTGACAGAATTTAATTTGTTTCGTACAGCTACTTGACATTTATTACTTCTCACCATTTCTAACAGTTCCAATACAACAAGCTTTATAATTTTATAAGAGTCATAGCATCAGAGTAGGAATTATGCCCAATCAAATCTTTGCTTTCGGTCTGGATAAAAGACAAAAAAACAAAGAAAATCGAACTCCCAATAATAATAATAATAATAATCTGCAAGTACACAAAAATATGCTATAACAGAGCAAAATAAAATTTACAATGATATCCAGCATTCCATCCATTACTAACAGTAGACAAGAGGGTTGATAAGTGAGCCATAACAGAAAGAGACCCACGAGAACTGTATACTCTAAAAGAAAGAAAAACTGCTTACAAAGTCTCAAATGGATAACTAAAATTCAAGTGTTAGCATTCTAGCCCATCATGACTTGAATAGTTAAGTGTACATGTATAGCTCTTGAAAAATGTTTTGTACTTGACCACTGAGTACCAAAAGCAAAAAAGGGAGCTTCTATTCGTACCTCCAAAATGGCTACTTGGACCTCTTTTTTTCAAGCTAGTAATGATTTTGTCAACTCATGAAATTACCAATAAATACCCATCAATAAACGTTATAAAATAATAATAATAATAATAATAATAATGATAATAATAATCTCAACTTAACCTCCACAGTTACTTAACCGGTTGAATATTCAATATTAGTGACCTCTTGGCTTCTATTTTCTGTCAGGTTTTTTATTTTTGAATTTCGTTTGAATGCATTTCCCTTGTTGTAATCAATGACGTGCTTGATGAACTTGAAGATTTATTTATTTGCTAAATGTTACTGTGCCAGAACAAACAAACTTGGCTCAATATAGCTTATAATAGGTTTGACCAATTGCATTGATTTTGAAACCAAAATATTATTGTCGCAGGCCCAAAAATTGAAGGATTTCTAACTAGCGAATGTGGAGGTATGAATATAATCTTTTAAAAGAAATTTTTTTATTGATTTAATTGAACTATAGGCGCTTTGGGAAATTTATGGTGTAAATAGTATTTTAGTTATTTGTAAAAGCAAATTGGAGGTCCAAGTAGCCATTTTGGAGGTATGAATAGAAGCTCCCCAAAAAAATCACTAGAGACAGCTTTTTTTTAAGAAACGTAAAAACTAGAGACATAGTTATGATCCAACATATCAGATAATAATAATATACATATTAAACTAATCAAACAAGGAGTAATCAAACACTAAATTGCCACAAATTAAACTAATCAAACAAGGAGTAATCAAACACTAAATTGTCATACGAACTACAATCAAAGTGAAAGTTGTCTGAAGGGCCACATGGTCTTCGAAAGTTTCTAAATGGTACTTATTTCAGTATACAACTTCATGTCAATAACGAAGTGCCACTGCCAGATATTTTTTTTCACCAAAAGTTTTTAAAAGAAGTGCTCGCGGCACCACCATACCAGACCCAAGTTTGCCTGTTAAGACATCTCTCCATTCAGTACTTCAAGAAACTATACATAAGCTAAATTCCGTTTTAGATTACGGGAAGTCAGTTCTTTCTTCCTCTAATAAATAGATTCTAGAAATGGTAACTTGGGGAACTGGCGGGACCATGCCAATTAACATCTCTTCATTCAGTACTGCAAGAAACTATACATCTAAGCTAAATTCACCTAAGAATACGGACAGTTTGTTTTTTTCTTCCTCTAATAGGCAGTAAAAATGGTACAAACTATCTAGTAGATAAATTAAACATGGGGCAACTTGTGGGACCATGTCAAATTTAAAACCAAATGAAATAATCATAATTTGTAACCATCATCTATATCTTGACTGGTCTCAATGAGCCTAGTAAACAGTACTTATTATATATAAGAATTCCTGACCATTTTTATATATCTCGTTCAACCCCATGACACCAAATCAAACAAAACAGGTCTTCAAGCAGCAATATTGATATGGGGAAAAATAGAAAGCACAGAAAAAGGAAAACTTACTATGACGACATGGCAGAATCCTAAGTTTCTCTCCAACACTGTAGTCCTCAAGGCATATTGCACATGTTACTGAAGTACAGTTGTCCTCTAAAACGGCAGTGAAAATCAAACTTGGCATTGCTTTTACTAATCTACTGCTCATCCCATGAAATTCTCGGACCCGAGAAGCTTGAGGCCTTTCTCGTCTAATGCGATGTCTGCGAACAAAAAAGCAAGTAGCCAATACTGCAGACATGGCAAGCAAGGAAATGAAGGAGATTGCCATGATTGACCATGCTGAGTTCTCAAAGCTTGCAATTAACCAAACCTCCATGTTAGTGAGACCAGTGTACTTTTTGAGTATTTCACCAGAAGCTTTTGAAACAAAAACTGCATGTATTTTTATACCAGCTGAACTCCCTGCCACTATAACATAAAAGTTAGTTGTACTCTCTAAAAATTAAAGAGGTTGAGAATAAGTGAAAAGATATACTTTTCCAAAGGAACAAAAAAGGAATAACAAGAACAAAAGAAAACAAAAAAGATACATGATAAGCAAACAATGAGGAGAGAGACCAATGTAAATATGTATGTTACTTTTTACTCTTCATATTAACTGATGTTCTGTGAAATCTTGATCTCGTACTAGTGGCTGAATTAGGAAAGGACCAAAGTTTTTTTTTTCTTTTTTCAAATGGGGCGGAAAACTTCGTCGCTCAGCCTGTTCAAACCAACCAGGTCTGCTCAATTCCTTTTCTAGCCTATCCTAGATTTAATCTCTGGGTAAAACCTGAAGCATCCCTAAATAGTGCGTTCAAGATTAATCCTAGGTTTACATAACCTGATAATCCAACCCAAACCTACCCCTATATAAATGTAATAAAAATCTTCCTATTCCCTCAATCTGTTAGAAAACAACGTAACTACTGTGCCACTAATCTAAGACCTGGGTGTTGATAAAGGGTCTGTAATAATTTACTTATTCTATCCTATAGACCTGTTCTCAGTTCCACGGGAATCATATACACAATTATCTAGATTCATTTCAGTATACTTTCTTTGAAAATGCCAAACATACTACAAGGATAAACAGCTGTAATGGCAAATCTTTGGGTTGTTAGGACAAACCACAGAGAGGGTGCAAAGGAAAACAGTCCTGATTATGTTAGGGATAAAGTTCCACTATCCCTAACATCTTTTCAGGCTTCAAGGGTTCAACATCTCTTCATGCCTCAGTTTCTTCAGAGATATGTGATTGGTCCTTCCATACAACCACTTACAATAAAAGACTTTCATTTCTTGTTGAACTACTAAAGCTGAAGAACAGAAAATTCAGGTTTCCTGCTCAAGGAACTGGCAAAGGACTAGATAATACGCCCGAGTGTTCCAATAACTAGATGGTTGGTACTTGATATGAGCGATCAAACTTCCACCAATAGCTCTAGAAGTGCAGAAAGCTCCCCCAACTCCTGCCCATTCTACGTTTTTCTGAAGCCAAAATCCCCTTAGATTAACCTCCCTGTGTAACTTTCTTCAAACTGTTGAGAACAGTGCTAAAAAAACATGGTTTACAAATCTACCCGTGTTCACAATAATACATGATATCAGACATGTCTACCTCTGTCATGAGCCACTAACCAATACAAAGTATTAACTATGGGATAAAGTTTGATTTCCGGATTGTATTAGAATGCTGAAAAGAGGTAAGTTGACTGCTTAAAAACTGCAAGAGAAACTTGAGAACAGTGCTAAAAAAACATGGTTTACAAATCTACCCGTGTTCACAATAATACATGATATCAGACATGTCTACCTCTGTCATGAGCCACTAACCAATACAAAGTATTAACTATGGGATAAAGTTTGATTTCCGGATTGTATTAGAATGCTGAAAAGAGGTAAGTTGACTGCTTAAAAACTGCAAGAGAAACTGCCTGAAATCACAATTATCTTATGAGATCTTGATGGGACCATTCATAACTCCTCCAAATAGCCTTAAACATGTCGAATACACGCCTCTGAATCTTCTTCATTACTTTCTTTCTGGCACACCCCAATTCTACGGAAATAAGCTACACTGATCAGGTAAAGAATCTAGACTAGTGATTCACCTCTAAACTCAGCATCATAGATCAGCTTTTCCTGAGCCAATTAGATGAACATAAGTTCTAACTTTTCCCGTTCAAAAAGAAAATCTTCTAACTTGCTAGACAAATGAGAGCATATCAAAAGCTTCATACCCACAAAACCAAGCTCAAGCACCAAACAGATCGCACTTACCATTCCAATTGGGAGCAAGCATACAGACTTGCTCATTGCATGCATATTCAATTCAAACTTAATTTCATGGATCATTCATTGCAACACAGACACTGAAGTTCACAGATTAAAAACCATGCACAAAAGAGTATAGAAGAAAGGTCATTACTTGAAACCAGGGCACCATCTTCTTCGTTGTCATACACAATTGCAGCTTTGAACCCAGCCTTTTGAGCTCTTCTAACTTTTTCCTCAAAACTACACCCTCCTCTTATAATCAACACAAAAGGGGAGCTGTAATTCGTGCCGGGTCCGGCTTCATTAGTCAATGTGGAGCAGGCGTCAATTGGCTCAGCCAAATACAACACTCCACAATCCCCAGAACTCCTAACTGCCGGAGCTGAAACATATCAACAAAAGTATAAACATCAAACACATCCACACAAACATACACACCCTTCAAGCACTTAAACTAACTAAACAATCATGAACCCAAAACACAAATTCCTCTTCTTTCCCCAAAATCCTCACAAATCAATCATAAAACGAAGAAACCATAAAAACAGAACTCACCAAAACTAGATTCAACGTCCTCGAACGAGAGGGTGACATTCTCCCCAATCAAGACCACATAGGCATCCGCCATACAAATTCTCCCACAGAGAAGCACCATCAAAACCAATACCAGATTCATTGTGCCCATCAATCCAAACAAAACAAAACCCAAGAATTTATGATAAATTTGTATCTATAAAGACAGAGGAACCCAAACTAGCATATTATATTATAATATATCCACAAAATTGACAATAATTACAATAGATAGATACATCAGCTTCCATTCTGAGAGAGCATATATGAATCTTTTGTATGGTTTGATGCTTTTAATGGACCTCTGATTTCTACTTATATATAGAGAGCTAGATATTACGAACCATATATGAAAGGGGTTGGTTCTGTTTTATATGAACTCAATTCCTTCTTCGTGTATATCCTCTTTCGTCCGACGTTCTTTGTCTTGTTTTTTTACAGATAATAATGCATCAGCTCAAGTTTGTGCCAGGTGGGGTTGTCTGACAATTATCATATTTATCCTGTTTCTTTATTGTTTTTGTTATTTATCAGTAAAATAACTTGAACAGGATCAATTAATACTAATTTTAAGAGCTTAACACTTATTCTAATGAAAAACATTTCTCATTTCCCATTTACATAAATCTTAATCAAAAATTATATTATCCTTCATTAAATATAAAACACATCTCATCTCTCATTTTTCAGATTAGCCTATCTTCATCTCTCTCTCTTCCTGATCAAGCATCTCTCTCTTTCTCTCTCATCCTCGCCTCGATTCAAAATCGGCCAACGTCATGACGCTGCCGCCGTCGACAACGCAAGATCTAGATCCAGATCAAAGTTGTAGATGTGGAGGTTGTCGACGTTATCGAGGGTGAGCTAGCATGAGTCCATGACAAATGGTTGTCGTCCTCAGATCTGTCAACGTCGTCGTCGTCCTCGACCCAAACAGCAAACGTTGTGGTTTCAGCCGGATCAGCTTAAGTTTGTGCCAGGTAGGGTTGTCTGACAATTATCATATCAGTTTGTCTGACATTCCTCCAAGCAGTCGGACGCCACTCGCTCCACCAGGCAACCGAACGCCCCTCGCTCGAGGCAGCTAAGCGTCCCTCACTCCTCAAGGCAGCTGTGGCCTCCGACTCAAGCGGAGGTGTCTGCACCACGTATGCCTGAGATACACAGGGCACCGACTCCGGGCCCTACTGTTTCGGAGGGTGGGTCTTCTAGGGTACAGATGATGCCGCCTCTTCTCTACCTTCCGCGGTTGATACCGGCATTACCTGCAGTCGATGACTTAGGAGCGCCGATTTATCCCCGCAGGTGACCCCGTCAGCGGCGTACCTGTTCGTGCATTTTGGTACAGATTTAATTTTTTTGAGGGTATCATCATCGGCGACAGAGTCGAAATCCGTCGCGTCCGCCCCAACGCCCTCAGGTAATGATATATAAATAATTTGTTATCTTATAATGTCATAATAAAAATAATCTATTAATAATCAATTTATGATAGGTACCGTCGGAGCAAAGCCGACAAGAAAGAAGATAGGTCCCGTCACAGGGAAGTCTCTCGAGAAGACAGTGAGTACCTCGGGAAGGATCGTCATTGATACTGACGGGGATGGGAACGTAGTATCGAGCGGCAAGACGAGGATGTACTCCGGCCGCGTGGGAGCGCTTATTAGGGATAGAGTCCCTATGTTGTGGTCAGACTGTGGCGAGGTCCCACAAGAGGTTAAGGACATGGTCCACAACGCAATGTCGGTAAGTATTAAAAAATTCAAATTTAACATTATATATTACATTGTAGATTTATGAAAAACTAAACTAATAAACTTTTTAATGTAGGTGTGGTTTGACGTTCCCCAGCACCTGAGGAACACCTAGGCGGACGTTGTGCATGGGGGAAGGTACGTTGAAAAGTTATTAACAAAACAAAATTATGTATAATTAATAATATTTATAATTTTTTTGTCGTATAACAGGTACAAGGAGTGGAAGAACGAGTTATGGACCCACTGACTACGCATGGAAACGAACGTTCTGGTACCCCCTTGAGTTCCAGTTCAGGGAATACGAGTGGCGTTGGCTTCTGATATCTGAATTCAACAACCCACTGACATGGCAAGAGTTGACCTGTGCAATTTAAAAAACCCTATCGTGTAGTAACTGTAAGTAGGGATCGTTCAAGCCGGGGACACTAGGGAAGGATTATATCTTGCAAAACAAATCGTTAGTAACATTCACAAATAAAACATACAAGTACAATTCTGTCACAACTATACAAGTATAAACATATATACAAAATATTATGGGGGATTTATAGGGTGGTTCGAAACATAAAGAAAAGAAGTAAAATATTTACATACATCGGTCAATCAATACTCAAGCATAAAATATGGCAAACACCGATTAGAAAACACATAAGTTTTATGACAGATTAAGTTACTACGTTTATGTTATCATAGATGCAAATTAATTCCAACTTTTATGACTTCTCATGTAACTTAGAACTTACGACGCGCATCATCCTAAGTTTATGTGTCATCTTGTTTAATGCTTACGACGCGCATCACATTAACACAAAATACACTTATCGTTCATGAGTCGTTGGAGACATGATCCTAGGTATGTCGTCACTCATCCTATTAGCATGTAAATCACTTACCCTACCACCCTATGCAGCAACTAGAATAGAGAGCCCGACGCGGTGAACTCAACCCTAGAATACTACGGCAGATTAAACTCCCCCCTTAGAAACATCCAGGCCTAGATTATCTTCAGGTTCGATTACGTGATCAGGTAAGCAATAAATCAATTCAACATCTACTAAACACAAACATACACAACATAAACTAAATCAAAATCCTAACATGCAATCTAAATCGTTACACAAATAACATATTCATGTGCAAATCACCAAGAAGAGTTCATAAACATGCTTATTATGCAAAACCAAAAACCAAATCGTATATATATCAATAACAACTATCTTTACACAGAAAATACATACACAAACCATGAAATTATTCATCCTTAACCTACCTATAAGGTTCGGCAAAGATGAAAAAGGAATCGGTTGAAGAAAGGCAGTCGGCAGCGAAGGGGAACGGCGGAGGCAGCTTGTGTTGTCTTCTGCGTTAAAGGGTTTTTGGGTAGAGTTTGGCTATACTAAGGCTTAGAACAATTGAGAGACACCTAAAATAAGAGCTATACATGTCTATTTATACATAAAATTTCGAACAAAACCCTAGGGAATTTGGGAGCTTCAAGGAGACACAACCTTTGTTAGACTTGGAATCCTTCTTGGACTTGGTTTCCTCCTTTCATCTTTGGACAAGGATTTCGACTTGGACCTTGGATTTCTGATTTATTGGACTCCTCTACATGTTATTGGATCCATGTAGGCCTTATACACAAGTTCTTGGGCTCATAGGCAGTCGAAATCATGGACAAACTCGGCAAGGACAGACTTTCCCGGTTCAACCGGAAAAGCTCCATACTTAGTTGTTTCAGCTGCCATGATGACTTCTTCGAATCTCCTTCTTCAATGCAGCTTCCCATGACTTCATTAAGCTTCTCTTAAGTCCTTTGACATGCTTGGGAAGAATTTTGGTGAAGAAACATCCTCCCAAACTCGTGTGACAACTTAGGCAGAAACTGCCCAGTTTTGCAGCTTGACCTCCGTCCATTGTTTTGATTATAACTCCTTCATCTGAACTCCAAATGCTGCGATTCAAGAAGATCTGAAAACTAGTCTTCCGTAGCTTTCCAATGATATATGGCTCGTCCTCAGATTCCTCCTGGATCTTTAGATATGATTTTCCGAAGTTGATGTAAGGTTTCTGTAAATTTCTGCTCGGATCAAAGTCTTATGTTTCGGAGTTCTTCTTTTCCATGGCCTCTCTTGTTGTCCTCCATGAGTCCAATCTTCATGATTCTTGTTCTCATATGTTCATTTACATGTCATCTACACATTAAACCAAATTCATCAAAAATGACAATGTAAAGGTACGGTGAATCAAAAGAGAAATAACTAAGTCTTATCCAAAATCGGTTTTTACAACACTTAAGCACAAATTTCTGTATAAATACATGTTTTAGCCATTGCTCTATAGAAAAACCCTTTTGACTCAAAATAAGTAAAAACAACATTACTAAGGAATAAACAAGGTACAAATGAGGGTAAAAACACATTAAAAACATAGCGTAAAACGCACTTATCACCCACATAAACAGGTAATTAAAAATAATAATTTATTATATTGAATTATAATTAGTACGTTTTAAAATATTTTACTATTTTTTTCATTTGTAGGCCGTTTCTCGAGCGAATGCTCAGAACCGGCAACGCAATACAAGGAATCATCATGCCGGTTCTAGACCGTTCGCTTCGTTGATGGAAGAGGCGGCCAGGGAACATCCAAAAGTCAACTGGTACGTCTATACGTACGAGAAGGCATATCCTGACGCCCAGGAGGATATTATAAGTCGTTTTACGTTTTAAAATTTTGTAAATTATATATATATATATATATTTCAAAATGTTAATTAATTATTTTTTCCTATCTAATTAGGCGAGGGTGAGGCAGTCTAGTAACGAAGTGATGACTGCTATAGTGAGGGAAACATGGCCTGACACGCAAGAGGAAGACATGTCTGAAGCCATGTTCCGGATCAACACTTCGGATCTCAAGGTTGGGGCGAGGATCATGGGCACAACATTCCCACCGCGAGGAAATAACTTCTACTGCCGGGGTCTAAGAAAGAAGGGAGAAGGGGTACTGAAGACCACTCCCGGATTTCAGAAAAGGCAGCCTCGACCAGCAGCAGAACGACTCAGCTAGATGCGGAAGTTCAGATGTTACGAGAATACCAAGTGACCTGGCCAAAAGTTGACCTGTGCAATTTAAAAAACCCTATCATTGTAGTAACTGTAAGTAGGGATCGTTCTAGCCGGGGACACTAGGGAAGGATTATATTCTGCAAAACAAATTGTTAGTACTTTCAAAACAATATGATATAAACATACAAGTACAATTCTGTCACAACTATACAAGTATAAACATATATACAAAATATTATGGGGGATTTAAAGATGGTTCGAAACAGATAAAGAAAATAAAGACATTTATTTACAAAACATGGTCAATCAATACTCAAGCATAAAACAACTTAGCACCGTGAAGAGAGACATGTCACAAATTTCGCAAGTTTAAGAAGTCGTATTTACGTTTTCACAACTTGTAATTAATTCCAACTATTTAGACTTCTCATGTAAACTTAGTGCCTACAATCGCCTGACACTAAGTTTGTATATGTGTCATCCTGTTCAATGCCTACAATCGCCTGACATTGAGACAAAATACACTGATCGAACGAGAGTCATTGGAAACATGGTCCTAGGTATGGCGTCACTCATCCTATTCAACATGCAAATCTCTCACCCTACCACCCTTAGTAGTAACTAAGAATCAAGACCTACAATCGCCTGATCTTAACCCTTAGACACTACGGCATATGAAACTCCCCCCTAATAGCTAACTTGTCTAGATTCAAGCTAACCTAGAGTTCGATTACGTGCTCAGGTGAGGATTAATCAATTCAAGTTATTACTTACATGAACACAAACAACTTAATCTAAATCGTCATCCTAACATGCAGTTCTACACGTTACAATTATAAACACAATCACATGAAAATCACCAAGAAGAACAAGCAAACATGTTTATAACGTAAAACCAAAAACCAATTCAAACATATATATAAATAACCATCATCCATACAGTAGATACACACATAAACCTTGAATGAATTCATACCTAAACCTACCCTAAGAGTCGGCAAGGATTGAAGAAGGGATTGGTGGCGGCAAGGCTATGCAGTCGGCAGCAAGATGCAGTCGGCAGCAAGGGGTTGGCGGCGGCGGCAAGGCTTTGTGTTTCTGTGTAGGGAGGGTTTTTAAGTAGAGCTAGGCTATTCTAAGGCTTAGAGCAATTGAGAGACACGAAATTTGATGTACATAGGTCCTATTTATACAGAAAATTTAAGGGAAAACCCTAGAGAAATCAGGAACTTCAAGAAGACACCTTCCTTGTTGAGCTTGGTTTCCTCCTTTTATCTTTGGACAAAGATTTCGACTTGGACCTTGGATTTCTGATTTCTTGGACTCCTCTACATGTTATTGGATCCATGTAGGCCTTATACACAAGTTTTTGGGTTCATAGGCAGCCGAAATCATGGACAAACTCGGCAAGGACAGACTTTCCCGGTTTGACCGGAAAAGCTCCATACTTGGTTGTTTCGGCTGCCATGATGCATTCTTCAAATCTCCTTCTTCAATGCAGCTTCCCATGACTTCATTAAGCTTCTCTTAAGTCCTTTGACATGCTTGGGGAGAATTTTGGTGAAGAAACATCCTCCCAAACTCGTGTGACAACTTAGGCAGAAACTGCCCAGTTTTGCAGCTTGACCTCCGTCCATTGTTTTGATCATAACTCCTTCATCTGAACTCCAAATGCTGTGATTCAAGAAGATCTGAAAACTAGACTTCCGTAGCTTTCCAATGATATATGGCTCGTCCTCAGATTCCTCCTGGATATTTAGATATGATTTTCCGAAGTTGATGTAGGATTTCTGTTCGCGGGAGAGATTTCTGCTCGCGAGTAAGTTTTCATTCGCGGGAGAGTTTCATTCGCGAGACTGACCTCCGGCCATTGTTTCCGACATAACTTCTTCCTCAGAACTCGGATTACTGCGATTCCAAAAGATTTAGAAACTAGACATCCACAGCTTTCCATCCATATATGGCACGTTCCCTGGTTCCTCATGGATCGTCCTAGGGAAATTTTTGAAGTTGAGTTATGGTTTCTGGAAATTCCTGCTCGGATCAAAACCTTATGTTTCAGAGTTTCTTCTTTTCCATGGCTTCTTTTGTTGTCCTCCATGAGTCCAATCTTCATGATTCTTGTTCTCATATGTTCATTTACATGTCATCTACACATTAAACCAAATTCATCAAAATTGACAATGCAAAATGTAAAAATTCATGAAGAGAAATAACCAAGTCTTTGTTCCAAATCGAATTTGCAACACTTAAGCACAAATTTCTGTATAAATGCATGTTTTAGCCATTGCTCTACAGAAAAACCCTTTTGACTCAAAATAAGTAAAAACAACATTACTAAGGACTAAACAAGGTACAAATGAGGGTAAAAACATATTAAAAACATGACGTAAAACGCACTTATCAAACTACCCCACACTTACCCTTTGCTAGTCCCTTAGCAAACTGACTCTAAAACAAAAAACAAAACCAAATGACTCAAAAACTTCTAATACTTAAACAACTAATACCCTTAAATGATTTGTCTCAGATTCTTTAGCATGCATAACTTTCAAGTTTGAACATTTGAATAAAAAGTGTAATTGCAAAGCTTCATAAGCATGTATCATAGCATGAACAAGTAAGATATGAGATTATATAACACAAACATGTATGATAACCGTTCCACCTCACAATGGCATACTCTCTTCTTTTCACTCATCCATGGTATTCACTCAATCGTATATGCAAGGGAAAAGATGATAAGATAACAAATAACTTGCATATTTCAACAAATAAAAGCTTTTTGTGAATAAAATTTTCTGGAAAAACCTCATATAACAACTAAGTGCAGTAATGGACCAAAACCATATGCTTGACTCATGAGAAAATCTCCACAAATCAAATTTAGCTATCTTAAGAATCATGAATTAATCTCAATAATATGGTTGTAATGGGGCTTGGTTTCATAAGGTAGGAATTTTTGGGATAAATGGTGATTTTAAGACGTCACCAAGACTTAGCAAATCTCGCTCCTCCTCATGTCTTCACTTCAAGGGTCGAATTTCTTCATGTTGGACCCATACGTCAATCTTGACTTCTCCCCATATTGTGAACAGGACAAAGGTCATATACACACTTTTAAACCTTCAAACAATCACTAACTCCAAATTCACAAAACATTACAACACACCATGAAAGAATTTGTGTCTTGAACTTCAATTCTATCCGATTTTTTTTTGTTTTTTTTTTTGTTTTTTTTTTTCGGACATATTTCTTTCTTTTCGTTCTTACATGGCACATACATTTATAATCATATGGTGTTTTACCCCACACTTGCTCTTTATTACATTGTTCACCCCACACTTGCTCTTTATTACCTTGTTCACCCCACACTTGCTTCACAACATCACGCAATACAGCTCCATTAAAAGTACTTTGCCAAGTCTTGATGACAAGGTAAAGGTTTAGCTATTCTAAGCAAAGGAATTCTGTTTAAAGGTGATGAAATAAAAGGCTCAATGTAAGCTCAAAGGGGTTAACTAAGGAGTCCCACGACGGGCACAAAATAGGCATAAGTTTTATTTGGCAATGGTGGTGATCCTAATGAGATTTAATTCAATCATATTCAAAATCAAGACATGTTATGATTATAAAGCTTCGAAAATCACATAAGCAAGTTCTAGTAAATTCTAGAGTCCATAAAAAAAACTATAGCACATAGTCATTGAATATGCAAAGAATAATGAGGTTTTAAAAGATAGTGAAATTTTTGAAAAATTTAGAATTTTAATCACTCAAAAAGAAAGTATTTAGGCTCAAATTCTCACATAGGTTTTAATGGAAACAAATTAATCAAACATGCATACTTCATTATCAATCAAGTCTCAAATATTCATACTAATTCACAATATCCATGAAACTCGCAATTTCTTAAGATAAATGTTAAACCGTCAATCATGCATTCAAAGATATAGTTCATCATAGACTTTTAAGGGTATATCCTAAGACTCAAAAACAAATAAAAACATTTAGAACAAAACAAAAATTAAATTTCGAAACAAAATTTTTTTTTTTTTTTAAATTACGGAAAGTTGAAAAACACACACACAAATAAAAATATGTTACTATGTAACCTCTACCCCACACTTAGAAAATTACATTGTCCTCAATGTAAACCCAAAATAATGTCATAATTTCCTAAGCATGTGTCTAAGTCACATAATAAACACATAAATAAGTTAACCATAAAAGTGAAGGGATTAGAAAAATGCAAACTCTCGTTGATGGCTCCTCCACAGCTACGGTTGAAATGAGTTGCCTCTCATGCAGCGCTTAATGTTTATAGTCTATCAGCCTAGACTTCTTCTTCCTTTCTGATGGCGTCATTGATGCTCTTGTGACGGTGGCTCGTTCACAAGTTGCTCCTCCACATCATGTGATTCGAATACGTCAAAGTAAGGTTTAAGGCGATGCCCATTTACCTTAAACTTGTTTCCAGCTAAGCTCTGAATCTCAACTGCACCATACGAAAACACATTAGTAACAACAAACGGACCTTCCCAACGAGAACGAAGTTTACCTGGAAAAAGTTTAAGCCTAGAATTGAACAAGAGAACTCGTTGGCCAATGTCAAAGCTTTTTCCTTTGATCATCTTATCATGATAAGTCTTCGTCTTAGCTTTATAGATCATGGCGGATTCATAAGCATCATTTCGAATTTCTTCAAGCTCACAAATTTGTAATTTCCTATGTAATCCAGCCGCATCTCGGTCCATGTTAAACTTCTTGACTGCCCACCATGCTCTATGCTCTAACTCCACCGGAAGATGGCATGCTTTGCCATACACTAGCCGAAATGGTGAAGTTCCTATCGGCGTCTTGAACGCAGTCCTGTAGGCCCATAGTGCATCATCTAATCGATCACTCCAATCTTTCCTTGTTAGTCCTACAGTCTTCTCCAAAATTTGCTTAATTTCTCTATTGGATGTTTCGGCCATGCCACTTGTTTGAGGATGATATGGCGTTGATACTTTGTGGGTGACTCCATATTTCTTGAGCAAAGCCTCAATAGTTCGATTGCAGAAATGTGATCCACCATCGCTTATCAAAACTCTTGGCGTTCCAAATCTAGCAAAAATGTTAGTTTTGACAAACTCTGCAACAACTTTAGAATCATTAGTCCTGGTGGCTTTTGCTTCCACCCATTTCGACACATAATCAACCGCCAATAAAATATAAAGAAAACCTTTAGATGAAGGAAAAGGACCCATGAAATCAATGCCCCAAACATCAAAAATTTCGACAACTATGATAGGGTTTAAGGGCATTTGATCTCTCTTACCTAAATTACCTGTTCTTTGGCAACGATCACATGAAGCACATGTTGTATAAGCGTCTTTGAATAACGTTGGCCAATAGAAACCGGCTTCCAACACCTTTCTAGCTGTTCTTTTCGGTCCAAAGTGTCCTCCACATGCCTCCTTGTGGCAAAAATTCAAGATGGATTGATGCTCTTCTTCTGGCACACAACGTCGAATGACTTGGTCCCCACATTGTCTCCACAAATATGGCGCATCCCATATGTAATGTCGAGCTTCCTTCTTGATTTTGATCCTGGTATGGTTCGTCATAGATGAAGGAAAATTCCTTGTCACAATGTAGTTCACCAAATCGGCATACCATGGTTCCTTAACTTCCATTCGAAACAGTTGTTCATCCGGGAACGATTCAGACATAGGAATGGCATCCTCCTCGTGCACAATTCGGCTAAGATGATCTGCTACAACATTCTCGCATCCTTTCTTATCCTTTATCTCAATATCGAACTCCTGGAGTAGCAAGATCCATCGAATGAGCCTTGGCTTAGCATCCTTCTTTGTCATCAAGTACCTCAAAGCTGCATGATCAGAATAAACAACAACTTTAGAATTCAAAAGATAAGATCGAAATTTTTCTAAAGCAAAAATAACAGCTAAAAGTTCTTTTTCAGTGGTAGTATAATTCAGCTGAGCATCATTAAGTGTCCGTGACGCATAGTAAATGACGCATGGCTTCTTGTCCTTGCGTTGGCCGAGCACAGCTCCCATGGCATAGTCCGAAGCGTCACACATCAACTCAAATGGCAAATTCCAGTCTGGTGGCGTCATTATTGGCGCAGAAATCAGCAAATTCTTCAAGTGCACAAACGCATCCTCACACTCTTGAGACCATGAAAATGGCACATCTTTCTGCAACAAGGAAGTAAGTGGTTTTGCCACCAAAGAAAAGTCCTTGATGAATCTCCTATAAAAACCTGCATGGCCAAGAAAAGAACGAACCTCTCTCACCGTTGAAGGTGAGGGTAAGTGATGCATAATATCAATCTTGGCTTTATCAACTTCTATTCCTCTAGCAGAGACAATATGGCCTAAAACTATACCTTGATTTACCATGAAATGACATTTTTCCCAATTGAGTACAAGGTTAGTTTCTACACACCGGTTTAAAATCTTTTCTAAATTCTCAAGACATGCATCGAAATCTTTGCCATAAACACTAAAATCATCCATAAACACTTCAATGATATTTTCGATGTAATCAGAGAAAATATTATACATACAACGTTGAAACGTACCTGGGGCGTTGCATAATCCAAAAGGCATACGACGGTAAGCAAACGTACCAAAGGGACATGTAAACGTTGTCTTTTCTTGATCATCCGGGTGTATCATGATCTGGTTGTAACCACTGTAGCCATCTAAGAAGCAGTAGAACTCATGACCAGCAAGTCTCTCCAACATTTGGTCCATGAAAGGCAATGGCATGTGATCCTTGCGTGTTGTTGCATTAAGTCTTCTATAATCAATGCACATGCGATGTCCTGTCACCAAACGTTGTGGCACTAATTCGTTCTTATCATTTTCTACCACCGTCACTCCACTCTTCTTTGGCACAACTTGAACTGGTGATATCCACTGACTATCCGAAATTGGGTATATGACACCACAATCTAATAACTTGATCACCTCGTCCTTTACAACCTTCATCATTGGTGGATGCAAACGTCTTTGAGCCTCCCTTGTAGGCTTGGCGCCATCCTCAAGCAGAATTCAATGAACACATTTTGTCGGGCTTATTCCCTTGATGTCTGCCAAAGTCCAGCCAATGGCAGCTGTGTTCCTTTGCAAAACCGCAACTAGCTTGTCTTCTTGTTGCTTTTTCAACGTTGATGACACAATAACTGGTAGAGTGTCATCTTTTCCAAGAAAAACGTACTTCAAATGTGGGGGTAGAGCTTTGAGCTCTAACTTAGGGGCCTGTTTCACAGATGGTAACAACTTATTAGTAGAAATTGGAATTGACAAAGGAGAATACTTATCGTAAAGTGGTTGTGAATCAAGCTCCTTCACAACTTCAAGTATGGACGGCTCCAAATCTTTCAAAGCCTCCTCATCCCGTTCTCCAAACTTGTCAAATCCGACCCCTCGCTCGATAGCTAATTGCTATGCTTGATGGGTGGTCATTGCACACGGTGCAACACCACCAAACCTCCATGAAGTTTCGGCATTCCCCTCTTGACATAACTCGGCATTGCTGTTTGTTTCTTCGATTTCGGCACTTGGATGTCTCATGGCGTCAAAAATGTTGAACTTGATCAGCTCGCCATCAAACTCCATTGTCAAATTACCTCCAGCAACGTCGATATTCGTTCTTGCTGTTCGCATGAAGGGTCGTCCCAACAATAGCTGTGTCGAGTTTGTAGATGACTCCTCCATTTCTAGCACATAAAAGTCCGCAGGAAATATCAGTTGATTAACCTGCACAAGAACATCTTCAACATACCCCTCGGGGTACTTGTTAGAATGATCCGCCAATTGGATCACAACATTATCAGTTTTAAGAGGTCCTAGATCTAGAGACTTATAAAGGTTTAGTGACATAACATTAATTGAAGCTCCTAAATCTAGCATGACATTCTCAAAGCGAGTAGAACCAATAACACAAGGGATAGAAAAACTCCCTGGATCCTTCATCTTGGGCGGCATTTTCCTTTGGAGAACGGCAGAAACCGTCTCACTCATCTTGACAACTTGTTTCTCCCTTGTGTGCCTTCTTGTTGTGCAAAGCTCCTTCAAGAACTTAGCATACTTTGGGATTTGTCGAATGCACTCCAACAAGGGTAGGTTGACATTCACTTTTCGAAAGACATCCAACACTTCTTCGTCGGATTTATCCTTTTTGCTCTGAGTGAACCTAGAAGGAAAAGGTAGAGAAGAAGATTGATTAGTATTAACTAAGTCACTAGGGTTTGAAATCATACCTTCCTTCGTTGAAGTTGCCGGATCTTTTTCAAGATCCCTCTTTTTCATTGCCTCCAAGTCTTCCTTGCTTGGCTCAGCTTCTTTGTTTCGCACGGGTTTTCCTTGATCTTGTCCATGTGTTTCGGCATTGGCATTGTGCTCGGCATTCATCCCATGCTCGGCATCATTCATGTGTAGCTCGGCATCTCCTTCTTCATCACTCATGTCCAACACTCCAAGTCCTTTTGTGGTTTTAGGCTTTGAAGGTGGCGACAACAAGGTTTTCCCACTTCTTGTGACAACAACTTGTGCTTGCTCGTTCTTGGGATTCTTGATGACACCTCCTGGCAACCTCCCTTGTTCATTGAATTTCCCCATGAAGTCCACAACTTGCCCCATTTGATTCTTTAATTCCATAATATCTTTCGACATCAAGGCAATGTCCTTGGTGTTGGTTTGGGTTGTGGCCAACAAAGATTGTGTCGAAGTGGCAATGTTCTTAAAGATCTCATCATAATTTTGCTGCCCACTCGGCTGTCCTCCTTGTTGGTAGGGTTGGTATGGCCTTGGCACAAAATTGCCTTGAGGCCGTGCCATGTAAGTACTTGGTTGCTGCCCTTGTGCGTTTGGTTGTGGATTCAGCACGTTGTTGTTGTTGCTCCAACGGAAGTTCGGATCGTTGGCCCTTGGATTGAAATTCTGAAAACGTGTTTGAGCCCCTTGACCTTGGAAGTTGCCGAATTGTCCTTGAAAACCGACGGCATTGACATCCTCAAAGTTCGGATTTACTTGAGTGCACTGATCGGATGTATGTCCTTCCATGCTACATACTCCACAGACTTGTATCCCTCTATTCTTGGCCAGGTTCGAAACCATGAGAGTCAACTTACTCAAGTCATCTTTTAGCTCGGCAATGGTATTAGACTCCCCATGAGTGTTTGTCTCATTCACACGCCTTGATGAAAACGAACCAAATTGTTGATTGTTTGTAGCTCGCATTTCCAACAAGGTACTGGCCTCTTCTCTACTTTTCTCCATCAAAGAACCTCCAGCTGCTGAATCTAGAAACTGTCTTTCCATAGGGCGAAGTCCCTCATAAAAGTACTGTAGCAAAAGTCCCTCACGTATCCCATGGTTTGGACACGAAGCGACCAATGCCTTCTATCTCTCATAATACGCTTCGAAAGACTCATCAATGTCTTGCTTGATAGAAGTTATCTCCTTTCTAATTTGCGTCACCCTCGACGAAGGAAAATACTTGAGGAGAAACTCTTTCATCATAGTGGCCCATGACACAATTCGTCCAGCTGGCACTGCAAAGAACCATTCCCTAGCTTTATCCTCTAATGAAAACGGAAATGCTTTCATTTTGACAAGTTGCATATCAGCTCCTCTAGGGCACATAATGTCACAACAATATTCAAACTGTTGCAAGTGTCGGTTCGGATCCTCTCCACTCAGTCCATGAAATTTCGGCAGTTGGTGGAAGAAACCACCTCTAAGTTCGAAGTCAGCCGTTTTTCCTGTTTCCACAGCAGGATAAGTGACATTTGCTGGCCTGACCCCTGTTCCGTTAACTTGGCCGTTTTCTTCCCTGAGTGAAGTCATTCTCAATTCAAATGGCGAGTGTGGTGGTGATGAATTCGGTGTTGATTGACGAGATGTTGATGGTATGTTGATGGCAAGCTCCTCTCGGACACGTATAAGTCGGTTGTTGATGTCTCGTGTCCAAGTGTCAGAACCGCTCATTCACCTACAAAACAGGATGGCACAATTGGCCAAGACCAAGTCAGTAAGTCATAAGAAATTTCAAAAACACACACAATCATAACTTAAATAACACACACAAACATGACATATCAAAAACACACATAACATATAAACTAACCATGGCATCACACAAAACTGTAACGAACATAAAAATTGGACAAAACACAAACACACACACACGGCAAACAATATCTCGAGCTCGGCATTCACACATACACACGGCAAACAATGACATTTATCAACAAGGCATAAATATAAGTTAGAAACACACACGGCAATCATAGTTATATATAGACAAAAAATCATAACAAAAACATAATGTGATGACTTCTCACCCTAAAATGTTTTCTACTTGATTTTATTAAACTTTAATTTTCGAGGTACGTGGAGCAGGGAAGACCACTGTGCAATGGACTGATACAGCCCAAGGTAGTGTTATGCTTCGTCCGATATACCTTAAACATTAAAGTCAAATTAATTTGAAGTTCATGGCGTCATACATGTCTAATTTAATTCTAGCGTTTAAAGTGTGGTGATGCTTCGGCCCAAGCATTTGGCTAGTTCGAGCGGATTCCGTGGTTTCAGAAGGCAAGTGTCAATGTCACGGGGGGCGAACCCCCTACAAGAATCAGGCAGGACTCGTTTGTGATCAAGGAGGCGGACCCCTATCGACCCCTTCACCGAGAAGAGTGGTCAGTCATGATCTTGAGATCCAATTGGACAAACCTGAATTCCATATCTATGACAGAACGGCCCCTTACTCAGCTAGGAACAAACTCGGGTCACTAGACCACTCGACAAGTGTTAATCAAAGCCGCCCTCAACCTCATGAAATCCGCAAATAACATGAAGGGTTTAGGCTAAGATTAACAAATGCGGCTTCTCCCTACATGTTACACTTTAAAAACCACAATAAACTCCAAACACATATGAAACAATAAACCTCCTAAATATTTACTAAGTTACAATAGTTACAACAAAACACATATGGCACAAAAATATACAAATTCGGCACAAAAATATACAATGTACAAATTGGCAATACACAATATATATTCAAAACATATGTGTTTTGGCACACACATGCTTCGGCACCTACAAGAAAACAAGGTTAATTCACAAACATATACATATACAAAACAAAAATCCTTTTTAGCATCCCCGGCAACGGCGCCAAAAACTGACCTGGCCAAAAGTTGACCTGTGCAATTTAAAAAACCCTATCATTGTAGTAACTGTAAGTAGGGATCGTTCTAGCCGGGGACACTAGGGAAGGATTATATTCTGCAAAACAAATTGTTAGTACTTTCAAAACAATATGATATAAACATACAAGTACAATTCTGTCACAACTATACAAGTATAAACATATATACAAAATATTATGGGGGATTTAATGATGGTTCGAAACAGATAAAGAAAATAAAGACATTTATTTACAAAACATGGTCAATCAATACTCAAGCATAAAACAACTTAGCACCGTGAAGAGAGACATGTCACAAATTTCGCAAGTTTAAGAAGTCGTATTTACGTTTTCACAACTTGTAATTAATTCCAACTATTTAGACTTCTCATGTAAACTTAGTGCCTACAATCGCCTGACACTAAGTTTGTATATGTGTCATCCTGTTCAATGCCTACAATCGCCTGACATTGAGACAAAATACACTGATCGAACGAGAGTCATTGGAAACATGGTCCTAGGTATGGCGTCACTCATCCTATTCAACATGCAAATCTCTCACCCTACCACCCTTAGTAGTAACTAAGAATCAAGACCTACAATCGCCTGATCTTAACCCTTAGACACTACGGCATATGAAACTCCCCCCTAATAGCTAACTTGTCTAGATTCAAGCTAACCTAGAGTTCGATTACGTGCTCAGGTGAGGATTAATCAATTCAAGTTATTACTTACATGAACACAAACAACTTAATCTAAATCGTCATCCTAACATGCAGTTCTACACGTTACAATTATAAACACAATCACATGAAAATCACCAAGAAGAACAAGCAAACATGTTTATAACGTAAAACCAAAAACCAATTCAAACATATATATAAATAACCATCATCCATACAGTAGATACACACATAAACCTTGAATGAATTCATACCTAAACCTACCCTAAGAGTCGGCAAGGATTGAAGAAGGGATTGGTGGCGGCAAGGCTATGCAGTCGGCAGCAAGATGCAGTCGGCAGCAAGGGGTTGGCGGCGGCGGCAAGGCTTTGTGTTTCTGTGTAGGGAGGGTTTTTAAGTAGAGCTAGGCTATTCTAAGGCTTAGAGCAATTGAGAGACACGAAATTTGATGTACATAGGTCCTATTTATACAGAAAATTTAAGGGAAAACCCTAGAGAAATCAGGAACTTCAAGAAGACACCTTCCTTGTTGAGCTTGGTTTCCTCCTTTTATCTTTGGACAAAGATTTCGACTTGGACCTTGGATTTCTGATTTCTTGGACTCCTCTACATGTTATTGGATCCATGTAGGCCTTATACACAAGTTTTTGGGTTCATAGGCAGCCGAAATCATGGACAAACTCGGCAAGGACAGACTTTCCCGGTTTGACCGGAAAAGCTCCATACTTGGTTGTTTCGGCTGCCATGATGCATTCTTCAAATCTCCTTCTTCAATGCAGCTTCCCATGACTTCATTAAGCTTCTCTTAAGTCCTTTGACATGCTTGGGGAGAATTTTGGTGAAGAAACATCCTCCCAAACTCGTGTGACAACTTAGGCAGAAACTGCCCAGTTTTGCAGCTTGACCTCCGTCCATTGTTTTGATCATAACTCCTTCATCTGAACTCCAAATGCTGTGATTCAAGAAGATCTGAAAACTAGACTTCCGTAGCTTTCCAATGATATATGGCTCGTCCTCAGATTCCTCCTGGATATTTAGATATGATTTTCCGAAGTTGATGTAGGATTTCTGTTCGCGGGAGAGATTTCTGCTCGCGAGTAAGTTTTCATTCGCGGGAGAGTTTCATTCGCGAGACTGACCTCCGGCCATTGTTTCCAACATAACTTCTTCCTCAGAACTCGGATTACTGCGATTCCAAAAGATTTAGAAACTAGACATCCACAGCTTTCCATCCATATATGGCACGTTCCCTGGTTCCTCATGGATCGTCCTAGGGAAATTTTTGAAGTTGAGTTATGGTTTCTGGAAATTCCTGCTCGGATCAAAACCTTATGTTTCAGAGTTTCTTCTTTTCCATGGCTTCTTTTGTTGTCCTCCATGAGTCCAATCTTCATGATTCTTGTTCTCATATGTTCATTTACATGTCATCTACACATTAAACCAAATTCATCAAAATTGACAATGCAAAATGTAAAAATTCATGAAGAGAAATAACCAAGTCTTTGTTCCAAATCGAATTTGCAACACTTAAGCACAAATTTCTGTATAAATGCATGTTTTAGCCATTGCTCTACAGAAAAACCCTTTTGACTCAAAATAAGTAAAAACAACATTACTAAGGACTAAACAAGGTACAAATGAGGGTAAAAACATATTAAAAACATGACGTAAAACGCACTTATCACCAAGCCGCCCAGATAGCATATACTGCCGCTTTACAGAAGTATAATGCGGCAGTATATGCCACCAACCAGGCACAGCAGCAGCAGATATTTCAGTACTTGCAAGATTTTTCAGCTGCTCAGCTTCAGGGACTTCCGCCTCCACCAATGCCTACGCCTATTCCCTTACCTCAACCGCCACAACCTCCCCAGCAACCTCCTCCTGGCGCAGATATAGATTTAGATGATATAGATTTTATTTAGTTTTTTAGGTTTATGAACAATTTATAAATTAATAATTTAATGCAAAACGTTTAGACTACTTTTGATGGTGTTTGTTGTTGGTTATATCAAATTGTTTGTGTAATTTGCAGCTTGCTTGGATGGTAATTTAAAAATTTTGTAGTTTTTTTAGTATAAAAAGTACTATAGCCGACGAAATTTACCATAATTCGTCGGCTATAGTATTTTTTAATTTTTTTTTCAACGTTTAGCTGACGAAATATGGTAAATTTTGTCGGCTATAGTTGTAGTTAAGCCGACGAAATGTACTATATGTCGTCGGCTTTACTCCTTTTAATTTTTATTTTTTTTAAATATTTAGCCGACGATTTATACTACATTTCGTCGGCAAAAGTTTTTTAATTTGGCCGACGAAATATTAATATTTCGTCGGCCAAAGTCTTTTGTTTAAACCGACGACAATATATTTCGTCAGCCAAACTCTTACTTTAGCCGACGAATAATTGGAAAATATGTCGTCGGCTAAGTGTGCCACTATAGCCGATGACGGGTTTTATTTCGTCGGCTAAAGTCATAGCCGACGAGCCTTTGCCGACGACTTCTTAACCGACGACAACCCGTCGGCTAAGACTTTAGCCGACAAAATTTTAGGTTTAGCAGACGAAAAAATTTCGTCGGCTAAAGTGGTTGTTCTGGTAGTGAGGAAGGAAGATGAAGAGGAGGAGGAGGAGAAAAATGAAAAATATAGAAAATTTTGAACTTAAGCCGACGAAATACCCTAATTTCGTTGGTTAAAGTTCAAAATTTTAGTCGGAAAAATTTTAAAATTTTCAAAATCCCCACTAAAACTTTTGAATTTTGAATTAACTTTAGCTGATGAATTTTAATAAATTTCGTCAGCTATATTTATTTATTTATTTATTTAATTTATTTATTTAACTTTAGCTGACGAAATTAGGGTAATTCGTCGGTTATAGTTATTTTTTTTATTTATTTAACCTTGGCCGACGAATTACCCTAATTTCGTCGGCTATAGTTCACTACCATAAAAAATACTTTAGCCGAAGAAATAACCAAAAACAGGCCGACAAAACTTTTTTTTCACCGGCTAAGTTAAATTTTGATCGGGTAAAGTGGAATATTAGCCGACGAAATAATTTTTCGTCGGCTATAGGGGAATTTTAGCTGACGAAAATTTTTTCGTCGGCTAAACTAATGTTTTTGTCGGCTATAGTCTGTAAACTTTAGCTGACGAAATTAGAGTATTTCGTCGGCTAAAGTACATTTTAGTTACAAAATTGCACTACAGATATTTTGGTAAAATCTTAGTAACGATAGTTGTGGTTAACGTAATTTTCCATTATTTCTCCTTAGAGGTAGCCCTACGTCCGGTGGTTATTTTTCATAAAATTTTTATACTACTGGTTGTGTCTCATCGATTTAAAACTATTTTCAGTTGAAGGTCCGGGGAAAATACGTAATTTAGACGGTCAAATGACCGTTTCCGTGCGTTAAGGGGTTTGACTTACGGGATTGACCGTAAGGATCGAGCCCTTAACGTTGTCGGATCAAGTTGAATTCTTTTCTATAGACATATTTCAACATAATGATCATATCAGACGATCGGATTTTTTTTTCTCAACTTTGATCATCAGAATCACCGCATGTCTACTAATGTTGTATAACTTGTTTACTAAGCTTTAAGTAAATGTTCTGTTTCAAAAACAAACTCTACGTAGAAACTTCAGACGCACAAAAGTCATGAAATAATATATGGCTGGAATGGTGAAATACGTGTACGGTTGAAAAATCACGTAATTTCGGTAAAGTCTCCGTGCCGATAGTTGCAGTCAATACAATTTAGGGGTTAAACAACCTGCAATTTAAAACCCTATCGTGTAGCATTAGTAAGTAGGGTATCGTTCTAGCCGGGGACACTAGGGAAGGATTATATCTACATCAAAACAAGTTAGTAACATTCACAAATGTAAAATAAACATACAAGTACAATTCTGTCACAACTATACAAGTATAACACTTCTGATAATATTCACAAATATAAACATATTTACATTGAAATAGATGGGAGTTGAGAGTTGGTTTGAAACATAAAGAAAATAAAACAGAAATATTTACATACATTGGTCAATCAATACTCAAGCACAAGATATAGCAAACACCGATTAGAGAACACATAAGTTTTATGAAAGATCAAGTTATTATGTTTATGTTATCAAAGATGCAAATTAATTCCAACTATTTAGACTTCTCATGTAACTTAGAACTTACGACACGCATCATCCTAAGTTTATGTGTCATCCTGTTTAATGCTTACGACCCGCATCACATTAACACAAAATACACTTACCGTTCATGAGTCGTTGGAGACATGATCCTAGGTATGTCGTCACTCATCCTATTAGCATGTAAATCACTTATCCTAGCAACCCTATGCAGCAACTAAAATTGAGAGCCCGACCCGGTGAACTCAACCTAGAATACAACGGCAGATTAAACTCCCCCCTTAGAAACATCTGAGCTCTAGACTATCTTCAGGTTCGATTACGTGATCAGGTAAGCAATAAATCAATTCGACAACTACTAAACACAAACATAAACAACTGAAACTAAATCAAAATCCTAACATGCAATCTAAATCGTTACAATTATAAACACAATCACATGAAAATCACAAAGAAGAACAAGTAAACATGTTTATAACGTAAAACCAAAAACCAATACAAACATATATATAAATAACCATCATCCATACAGTAGATACACACATAAACCTTGATTGTATTCATACCTAAACCTACCCTAAGAGTCGGCAAGGATTGAAGAATGGATTGGTGGCGGCAAAGCTATGCAATCGGCAGCAAGGGGTTGGCGGCGGCAAGGCTATGGTGTTTCTGTGTAGGGAGGGTTTTTAAGTAGAGTTTGGCTATACTAAGGCTTAGAGCAATTGAAAGACACGAAATTTGATGTACATAAGTCCTATTTATACAGAAAATTTCGAAGAGAAACCCTAGAGAATCCGGGAGCTTCAAGGAGACACCTTCCATGTTGAACTTGTAATCCTTTTTGGACTTGGTTTCTTCTTTCTTCTTTGACAAGGATTTCGACTTGGACCTTGGATTTCTGATTTCTTGGACTCCTCTACATGTTATTGGATCCATGTAGGCCTTATACACAAGTTCTTGGGCTCATAGGCAGCCGAAATCATGGACAAACTCGGCAGGGACAGACTTTCCTGGTTTGACCGGAAAAGCTCCATACTTGGTTGTTTCGGCTACCATGATGCATTCTTCGAATCTTCTTCTTCAATGCAGCTTCCCATGACTATATTAAGCTTCTCTTAAGTCCTTTGATATGCTTGGGAAGAATTTTGGTGAAGAAACATCCTCCCAAACTCGTGTGACAACTTAGGCAGAAACTGCCCAGTTTTGCAGCTTGACCTCCGTCCATTGTTTTGATCATAACTCCTTCATCTGAACTCCAAATGCTGTGATTCAAGAAGATCTGAAAACTAGACTTCCGTAGCTTTCCAATGATATATGGCTCGTCCTCAGATTCCTCCCGGATATTTCGATATGATTTTCCGAAGTTGATGTAGGATTTCTGTTCGCGGGAGAGGTTTCTGCTCGCGAGTAAGATTTCATTCGCCGAAGAGTTTCATTCGCGAGGGAGTTTCATTCGCGAGAGAGTTTCATTCGCGAGACTGACCTCCGGCCATTGTTTCCGGCATAACTTCTTCCTCAGAACTCGGATTGCTGCGATTCCAAAAGATTTAGAAACTAGACACCCACAGCTTTCCATCCATATATGGCACGTTCCCTGGTTCCTCCTGGATCGTCCTCAGGAAATCTTTGAAGTTGAGTTATGGTTTCTGGAAATTCCTGCTCGGATCAAAACCTTATGTTTCGGAGTTTCTTCTTTTCCATGGCCTCTCTTGTTGTCTTCCATGAGTCCAATCTTCATGATTCTTGTTCTCATATGCTCATTTACATGTCATCTACACACTAAACCAAATTCATCAAAATTGACAATGTAAAGGTACGGTGAATCATAAGAGAAATAACCAAGTGTTTGTTCCAAATCGAATTTGCAACACTTAAGCATAAATTTCTGTATAAAGACACATATTAACCATTACTCTACAGAAAAACCCTTTTGACTCAATATAAGTAAAAACAACATTACTAAGGAATAAACAAGGTACAAATGAGGGTAAAAACATATTAAAAACATAGCGTAAAACGCACATATCAAACTACCCCACACTTACCCTTTGCTAGTCCCTTAGCAAACTGACTCTAAAACAAAAACAAAACCAAATGACTTAAAAACTTCTAATACCCTTAGAAAGATTGTCTCAGGATCTTTATCATGCATAACCTTCAAGTTAGAACATTCGAATGAAAAGCATAATTGCAAAGCTTCATAAACATGTATCATAGCATGAACAAGTAAGATATGAGATCATATAGCACAAACATGTATGATAACCGTTCCACCTCACAATGGCATACTCTCTTCTTTTCACTCATCCATGGTATTCACTCAATCGTATATGCAAGGGAAAAGATGATAAGATAACAAATAACTTGCATATTTCATCAAATAAAAGCTCTTTGGTGAATAGAAATTCATGGAAAAACCTCATATAACAACTATGTGCAATAATGGACCAAAACCATATGCTTGACTCATGAGAAAATCTCCACAAATCAAATTTAGCTATCTTAAGAATCATGAATTAATCTCAATAATATGGTTGTAATGGGGCTTGGTTTCATAAGGTAGGAATATTTAGGGTAAGTGGTGCTTTAAGAAATCACCAAGACTTTAGCAAATTTTGCTCCTCCTCATGTCTTTACTTCAAGGGTCGAATTTCTTCATGTTGGACCCATACATCAATCTTGACTTCTCCCCATATTGTGAACAGGACAAAGGTCACATAAACATTTTTAGACCTTCAAATAATTACTAACTCCAAATTCACAAAACATTACAACACACCATGAAAGAATTTGTGTCTTGAACTTTAATTCTATCCGAATTTTTTTTCTTTTCTTTTTTTTCTTTTGTTTCGGACATATTTCTTTCTTTTTGTTCATACATGGCATATACATTTATAATCATATGGTGTTTTACCCCACACTTGCTCTTTATTACATTGTTCACCCCACACTTGCTTCACAGCATCACGCAATACAGCTCCATTAAAAGTACTTTGCCAAGTCTTGATAACAAGGTAAAGGTTTAGCTATTCTAAGCAAAGGAATTCTGTTTTAAAGGTGATGAAATAAAAGGCTCAATGTAAGCTCAAAGGGGTTAACTAAGGAGTCCCACGACGGGCACAAAATAGGCACAGGCTTAATTTGTCTGTGGTGGTGATCCTAATGAGATTAAATTCAATCATATTCAAAATCAAGACAATTTATGATTATAAAGCTTCGAAAATCACATAAGCAAGTTCTAGTAAATTCTAGAGTCCATTAAAAAGCTGTAGCACATAGTTATTGAATATGCAAAGAATGATGAGGTTTCAAAAGATAGTGAGAAAGTAGTGAAAATTTTGAAAAATTTAGACAAAATCGGCACAGAATTCACTCAAGAAAGAAAGTTTTTAGGCTCAAAAGCTCACATAGGTTATTTTGGAACAATCTAATCAAACATGCATACTTCATTATCAATCAAGTCTCAAATATTCAAACTAATTCACAATATCCATGAAACTTGCAATTTTTTAAGATAAATGTTAAACCGTCAATCATGCATTCAAAGATATAGTTCATCATAGACTTTTAAGGGTATATCCTAAGACTCGAAAACAAATAAAAACTAAAAATTACGAAAAATTTTAAAAATTGGAAGAAAATTTCAACACACTGAAAATTTTTTGAAAAAGTTTGAAAAGCACACAAATAAAAATATGTTACTATGTAACCTCTAAAGACACATATTAACCATTACTCTACAGAAAAACCCTTTTGACTCAATATAAGTAAAAACAACATTACTAAGGAATAAACAAGGTACAAATGAGGGTAAAAACATATTAAAAACATAGCGTAAAACACACTTATCATTCGTCGGCTGCAGTATTTTTTTGGTAGTGTAAGAGAATGGAATCTAACACCTCCAGCTAGACAGGTAGAAAATACCAATGCTTTCATCTATGAAGATATGAGAGGAAAAATAAGCTTACAATTTCATAGGCATTCATTCGCTAGCTATGAGGAAACTAGTACTTTAGAAACCAAACCAACTTCTTGTCTTAAACAATCTTTCGTAGAAGAAGATGCTAAACGACATATGATGATGCTAAAGTCTGACGTGGTCATTTGTTAACAACCTGCAATTAAAAACCCTATCATTGTAGCTTTAGTAAGTAGGGATCGTTCTAACCGGGGACACTAGGGAAGGATTTATATTCTGCAAAACAAATCGTTAGTACTTTCAAAAGAATACAAATATAAACATATACACAAAATATTATGGGGGATTTAAAGATGGTTCGAAACATATAAAGAAAATAAAGACACTTATTTACAAAACATGGTCAATCAATACTCAAGCATAAAACAACAAAGCACCGTGAAGAAAGACATGTCACAAATTTCGCAAGTTTAAGAGGTCGTATTTACGTTTTCACAACTTGTAATTAATTCCAACTATTTAGACTTCTCATGTAAACTTAGTGCCTACAATCGCCTGACACTAAGTTTGTATATGTGTCATCCTGTTCAATGCCTACAATCGCCTGACATTGAGACAGAATACACTGATCGAACGAGAGTCATTGAAAACATGGTCCTAGGTATGGCGTCACTCATCCTATTCATCATGCAAATCTCTCACCCTAGCAACCCTTGGTAGTGACTAAGAATCAAGACCTACAATCGCCTGATCTCAACCCTTAGAACACTACGGCATATTAAACTCCCCCCTAATAGCTAACTTGTCATGATTCAAGCTAACCTAGAGTTCGATTACGTGTACAGGTGAGGATTAATCAATTCAAGTTATTACTTACGTGAACACAAACAACTTAATCTAAATTGTCATCCTAACATGCAATTCTACACGTTACAATCATAAACACAATCACATGAAAATCACAAAGAAGAACATGAAAACATGCTTATAACGTAAAACCGAAAACCAATACAAACATATATATAAATAACCATCATCCATACAGTAGATACACACATAAACCTTGAATGTATTCATACCTAACCTACCCTAAGAGTCGGCAAGGATTGAAGAAGGGATTGGTCGCGGCAAAGCTATGCAATCGGCAGCAAGGATGCAGTCGGCAGCAAGGGGTTGGCGGCGGCGGCAAGGCTATGGTATTCTTGTGTAGGGAGGGTACCGGCGGCGGTGTACCGGTCACTCCATTAACTTTCATGTGCTCGACAGTTTACTCTAATATCTTTCAATTTTAATCAGTCACTTCATTAACTTTCTAATGTCACACAATTAGGTCAATCTGTTAAGTGACCGTTACGTCATGCCGTTAACTTCAAATTTTAATTAATTTTTGGATGATATAGAACTTCCAAAAATCATTAAAAATAGCTTCGATGTCCAAATGATGCTTTAAAAAATCATACGAACTAGTAACGACGCCTATGTTAAACTCGAAATATAAAACTCGACAAACTAAAAGTTTCAAAATAATTTTTGAAAGCTACTAAAATTTCAAGATAGAATAATAGATTTGAAATAAAAATAGATGGAAGTACCATTGGAGCTATTCATTAGGGTATTAAATTGTAACATTGTCTATTTTACGAAGGAAAATATATTTCGAGCTATTTTTATCTCAGCTTCTATTTTTAAAAATTATTTTCAAATTTTTAGTTTGCTTACTTTTTCTTTTTGACCCATATTAACATAGACTGTTACGAATTCATAGGATTTTTCAAAGCATCGTTTGGACATCAGAGCTATTTTTAATGATTTTTGAAAGTTTCATATTACCTGATATTAATTAAAATTTGAAGTTAACGGCAAGATTTAACGGTCACTTAACGGATGGACCTAATTGTGTGACATTTAAAAGTTAATGGAGTGACCGATTAAAATTGAAAGATATTAGAGTAATCTGTTGAGCGCATGAAAGTTAATGGAGTGACCGATTGAAATTGAAAGATATTGGAGTAAACTGTCGAGCACATGAAAGTTAATGGAGTGACCAGTATTTTCTCCTTAATAAATTTTATCTGGTGTCCATAATTTCATCACAAAAGTATTTTTGTTTATAATTATTTTATTTTTAGCTGCTAGTTTGAATTTGGTATTTTAGATATTTTTACATACTAAAATCTTTGAATCTTTCACCTTAAGACAACAGTGATTCCGTCAGTTTTAGTAACAATAAGACAATAAGTCGTTAGGTGAAGTCTTGGCATGTTGAATGCTAGTTATTAAGTTGACAGGTGAATAGGTTTTAGTTTGTAGAATATCCTAAATACAACACCTTAATATATATATATATATATATATATATATATATATATATATAATTGATTTTACACTTTTGTCTCTATCAGATATGTTATTAATACTAAAAGAAGAGTTTTGGTACTGTTTATAGGTGAAACCTAATATTTCACCTTTACCGGGTTACAATTAAATGTGAAGCCACTCTGGGCCCTTTGTCTGGGCCCAATTCGCCATAGAGCTAAGTAAAGCAAGGGAAACTACTCCCACATTGGAAAGGGACAGAAATGTTGCCTTCAATGCTACTACAAATACCGGCACATGCCTCCCCATAAAGGTATGATGAAACTTCTTGACTATTCCCGAGTTTTATGCTTAGCTGACAGTGTCTGACTTAAGCATCGGAGTGGCTTCCCTCGGTAAACCCGGGGACGCCTCTTTGACGTGTTTGTTCTTTACACAGGAAAACTCGGAGTACAGGGAAGTTCGCTATTTCTGGAGCCGTGCCACCCGCCAAAGGGACCACGAGCCACCCGGAAACAATTGGTGCTCTCGTTGAGAGTCGAACTCAAGACCCCCCGCTTAATATTTTGAAGAACAATGATGGAATCCTCCGGGTTATGGAAACCCGCGAACTTTTGACAGTGCATACATCAAACCCGCTACCCTCCCACCCGCGTGATAATAGGTACCAAGTTATCTACAACTGTCCAAGTTTATTATGTTTTGATGTTATATATATAAAGCCTTTCAGGCCCACATAAAACCCGGTCGGGTTATGTCTATCAATCAGTTTGTTGAGTGAATACAGGCGATCTCCATTTGACATGAAATATTGCAAGCCTTTCACGGCCTTATTTCATGGTCAAAACTCAGCAAGCTCCGATAAATCTCCGATAATCTCCGATAATCTCCGATAATCTCCATTTGACATGAAATATTGCGAGCCTTTCCCGGCCTTATTTCATGGTCAAAACTCGGCAAGCTCCGATAAATCTCCGATAATCTCCATTTGACATGAAATATTGCGAGCCTTTCACGGCCTTATTTCATGGTCAAAACTCGGCAAGCTCCGATAAATCTCCGATAATCTCCGGTAATCTCCATTTGACATGAAATATTGCGAGCCTTTCACGGCCTTATTTCATTGTCAAAACTTGGCAAGCTCCGATAAATCTCCGATAATCTCCGATCTACATGGCGTGAAATATTGCAAGCCTTAACGGCCTTATTTCATTGTCAAACTCGGAAAGCTCCGATAATCTCTGGTAATCTCCTTAACTTGAAATATTGCAAGCCTTTCACGGCCTTATTTCAGTCTTTGAAAGTCCTTATGGGCCCATACAGCCCTAGCGGCACTATTTTTATTTACATGCCAAACCGGCATTATATGTGTATTTTGTCAACACTTGCATATTTTGCATTAGATTACCGTGTTATTTGGCAGGAAGCCCTTGAAAGTCCTTATGGACCCGTAAAGCCTTAGCGGCCCTATTTTTTATTCACATGTCAAACCAGCACTATGTGAATTTTGTCAACTCTTGCAGGTTATGCAACGGGTTGGAAGTCCTAACGGACCCGTACAGCCCTAGCGGCCCTATTTTCATTTTATAACATTAACATGTCAACCCGGCACTATATGCAAATTTTGTCAACACTTGCAGGTTAAGCATCGGGTTGGAAGTCCTAACGGACCCTTAAAGCCCTAGCGGCCTTTCAAAGTCCTTATGGGCCCGTAAAGCCCTAGCGGCACTATTTTTATTTATATGCCAAACCGGCATTATATGTGAAATTTGTCAACATTTGCAGGTTATGCACCAGGTTGGAAGTCCTAATGGACCCGTGAAGCCTTAACGGCCATATTTTTATTAACATGCCAAACCGGTAATATGCGTACATTTTGTCAACACTTGAAGGTTATGCATCAGCTCACCGTGTTATTTGACAGGAAGCCCTTGGAAGTCCTAACGGACCCGTAAAGCCTTAGCGGCTCTATTTTTATTTAATCACATTAACATGCCAAACCGGTAATATGCGTACATTTTGTCAGCACTTGTATATTATGCATCACATTACCGTGTTATTTGACAGGAAGCCCAAACGGACCGGTAAAGCCCTACCGGGCCTATTGTTATTTTATGACGATAACATGCCAGACCGGCACTATGTGTAAATTTTGTCTACACTTGCGAGATATGCATCAAGATTAACGTGTTATTTTACAGGGAAAAACCCGTGTTATAAAAGGACATTCTCCCGCAAGGCCTTAGCGGCCCATGAAAGTCCTAACGGACCCGTATACCCTAGCGGCACTATCTTTATTTACATGTCAAACCGGCATGATGTGTAAATTTTTATATGCATCAAGTTACCGTGTTATTTCACAGGAGGAATTATGCGAAGGAAAAGCTTGATTACTTCAAGGAGGTCAATCACAAAAAGTAGCGAACCGCTACAAGTAAAGTCTAGTCTACAAAAGCAAAGACAAAACTTAGAGGCTCCAGCTCATGGCGCTGCAGACCCCGAATCTTTGAATGTCACACCCCGAATCTTTTGAAGTTAATAAAAGTTATCTTCTCCGTTTACTATTAGAAATTACCGTATCTATTTTGGAAAAGTGTCGGTAATTAAATTCTCAAAGAGTAGATTTTGAGAAGATAATTAGAAAATTTCGGTGAATTTTATTTGGGTGATGACTTCCTATTTTGAAGAAGAAAGAAAAATGGTAAAGGAGTTAGAAAAGTTTCCGTTTCGGGAAACTTTCCATTTTTCTTTCCTTTTCTTTCTTTCCTTCCCCTCGGTTTCCTCTCTTTCCTTTCTTATTCTTCTTTTCCCCTTCTTCCTCCTCGCGCGCGACTTCCTCTTCCTTCCGCACTGTGCTCATCCCTGTTCTCCCTCCACCGGCCACCGTTTGATGCGCCACAGGTCCCGGTCGACTCGCCTCCACCTCCGCCGTCGATCTGGGCGGCCATCCGTGGCAGAGGAGCGCTGGAGAGGGAGAGGAAGCCTGCAACAGTAACTGCTACAGTCGGAGCTCGCCTGGGTCGACCTCCTCCGCCTTCGTGCCGAGTTTGGTGGGTAAGGGAAGGACCGCCGCCCTCCCTGGAAGCTCCATTTGCAAGGAGACAGCCTTTAACGAGCCAGGTAAGGAGATCGAGCTCCGGGTTGAGATTTCTTGGAGTTTTACTGTTCATTGCTGATTTAAGATAGTTAGGCTTTGATTCGAGTTGGGTTGTGGTTAGAGAAGTTGTTGTGGAAGAGGAGGCGGTGCTAGTGATGGCCGGAAATCGTCGGTCGGAGGCTCGCCGGCCGGCGATTGTGTTTGGCACAGTGAAGGGGTATTTTGGTCATTTTACCCATGACTTTTGAATAATTGTTATTTAATTACTGTTGTGGTAAATGTGGTTTTACCTGGGGTAAAAGGTATGTTTGAAAAGAGAATTGGAAAGCTTTGGTAAAGAAATTGGAATGACCGGGTAGTTAGGGTTACCCTGGTAATGGTTGTTCGGCGTAGGTTATATTAAGGGTGGACTTAAGTATAGGCTGAGTTGTTGGTTAAGTTGGTAAAGTGTCTTGGTTATCGGAAAGAAATGATAACTGGAAATTCTGGAAAATGTCGGGTCTGTAATTGGAATTAAATCTATTTGTTGAAAAAGTTGTTAAAAGAAAGGAACTTGGTCAACACGTGGTCAAATAGGATTTCCTGGTCAAACTAGGAAAAGACCAAGTCAACTGGAAAGACTAATTTATTGATTTATTTGTACAGTCTCTGATCGAACATGAGACGGGCTCGACTACGTGGTTAGTTCGAGGGTTTTGCTCGAGGAGCTTTCCGAGCAGGAAGAAGGTCGCAATAAGTACTGTGAGTGGACCTTGCTTTTAAATTAAATTGCATGCCCATAGACTTTATTTGTTTCTCCTGTATATGTGATTTCCTCCATTTATGTTTTACGGTGATTTTGAGAAAATGGGATTTAATGATTTTAAAGAGAAGTGAGCCGGGAAAGAGGTTCATACATTTCCCGTGATTTTAATGGATTTTCTCGGGATATGATTTTATGATTATCACCGTTTTGGGATTATGGAGAGGGATGTTTTAAAAAGGAGAAACTTGGCTCTTGGATTTAAAAAGGGTTTTAAAGTAACGGCAGAGAACCGGTTTTGAGTTCCTGGAAAGGTTTTTAAATCCAATGTATTTGGGGTAAAGTCAGGGTGATTTGACTTGGTTTTCTGATTATATTTCTCACGAGGTTTTAAAGGATTTGATTATATGTATTGCATACTAGAATGGACACTCTCCGGTGGTAATTGGTCATTTGACCCTTCCGGATAGTAGCAGGTCGGGACCCTCTTCGGTGGTAGCTGGTCAATAGACCCTCTCGGATAGTAGGAGGTCGGGACCCTCTTCGGTGGTAGCTGGTCAATAGACCCTCCCGAACAGAGCAAGTCATGGGACCCTCTCTGATGAGCTGGTCAATAGACCCTCTCGTGGTAGAGCAGGTCGGTTTTCTCGTGGATGAGGTTAATACCCCACACATATATGTATGTATGAGCCAAGGGAGTTTTATTAATTTAATTATTTATTGTCTATGAGGTGCGTGCATAAGGTTTTCGTAAAAAACTCTAAGGGAGAGCATTAAAGGAAAAATAGAGTTTTTATATTTGATTCTCGTCCACTCACTCTAACAGTTTTCAATGTTTCTCCTCTGGGCCCTTCGTTTTCAAATGCCCAGTGGTGCAGGGTTCTTGAGCGGAGGTCGTGCGCGTACAAGAGTCGAGGCATAGTCGATCAATCTGTTGCTGCTTGCAAATTCTTTAGGGTAATCTTCTACGTAGACTGCTCTGACTAACCTAGTTTAGCTAGTTGAGTAGGATTGGGGGCAGGATGCCTCCATGAGTTAGGGATTGTTTTTAAATACTCATGGAAGTGACAGTTGGTTTATAGGAAGGGTTGTTCATTTCAAGGGGGTTTCGGTAAGAAGTTCCCTTGAGGTGGTCCCTGCAGGATTTACTTCAGGTTAAAAGGGTTTAACTCGGGGTGGGTCCTGATATTGAAAGTTCAGGTACCACATGGGTAGTCTTCCAAGAGTTCAGACACTATTTGTGTTAAGAACTCTCAAATCCGCTCAAGACCATCTCTCTCATCTTCATGGGTCTTCAAGTTTAAGTATTGGGTAAAGTGAGAAGCTATAAATCAAGGCTTGCCATAATTGCTTCATAACAATTTGTGGCTTGTTCTTGTTACTTCTCACTCATCTTCACCTTTACTTCTTTATTTGATGTGTTTGCTGTTGATATGTTAATGGGTAGTGAGTAAAACTCTTTGGAGCTAGGGATTCCACCTCTAGCTCAATTTTGATGTAATAAACACATTTTCAAATTAATATATATCGTATATTCATATGGATGCACTCTAATTACTATGCTTATCGATTCTTGATGTATAATTTTAAGGAATTGACCACTCTCTTTGTTATGAGTTAAGATTTGTGATGTGTGATTCAATTTGTGTTCTTTTGTTCACTAACTTCTTGTGATTAGTGTGGTGTGTCAAGTAGTTGCTTAATCGGGATTAATGATTTCTTGTAGTCTTATTATTGTGACCCTAACACGACATGATAATTGTGATTAGAGAGTTCATTCTTGCCTTGATCGGAAGAGTGGATACCAAATAGGAGAAATTGACTTAGTGACCTTGACCGGCATTAGGTACAAAACTATGTGATCATGACATTCTAGGTTGTAACTATTGCATGCTTAAATCCCTAACTTCTAGGACTATTTGCCTTTGGTTCATGTTTTAGTGGCCCTTGATACAGTACTAGTCTATGAACTAGAGAGTTCATGTTTACCTTCATCGGAAATGTGGATACCCTTGAGGAAGTTCGATTTAGTGGCCTTGATGGGCATTAAGTACTGGATTTGGTACTCATGAAGATTTGTCTATTTGCTTGAAATTGTTCGTTGCATTGAAATTACTAGAGTGAGCCCTAGCACCTAAATCCCTCGTACTTTTATTTTCCTTTATTTTTATTTGTCATTGTCAATTTAGTTTTTATTATTTGCACTTAAAAATTAAAACCACAATTTCGACAATCTCAACTCATTATAAATTACGCTAAGCATTGTAAATAGTTATCACTAGGGTATTAGAGTAGGATTTTATTTTTGTTGTTATTTTTCTTTCTCTTTGTTTGCAGTGACTTAGTTATCGATTACCCAATAATTGTGGTTAGCTTTTCAATCCCCGTGGTTCGATACTTAGAGTCGAAATACATTTCCTATCTTTAATGACCGTGCTAGTATTAGTTGTTTGATAGTTGCATATCTAAAAACACCAAATTAACAGGTCCTATGAGAGTATTCAGTTTCCATCTCAAGGATTTTTTTTGTATTTTTCGATGAATTCCTTGTTCTCTGTTTGTACATTTTCCCAGTTTCTTCAATAATATTTAGTTTCTTTTATAAGACAATATTATATGCAAGTCCTGGCAGCTTTCCTTCATTCATGGCCTCCTAAGCCTCTGCTTGACAAGGCAAAGATTTATTCATTAATGTATTAAAGTTCTGAAGGCCATTGGACAAATTTCTGTACACTTATTTTGTCAAATAAATTTTTTTTGTTCTTTAGTCATTGTCTTCCTGCGCCATCCGTACAGCATCTTTATTCACAAAACAATGAAAATGCATCTTACCGCTGAAGTTGACTACATGTACCCAGTTAACACTTGCATCTGGTTTTAAGATTGGTGCTGAATTATGTTGGAACTTCTTGTGGATCTAGGCAATGGCACAGGTTGGTGGCTGCTTGATTCTGTTGCAAACAGAAGCGGCAAGCCTCATGACGAAGCGCGGTTCAGGAAACCAGTTGTTGCAGGTGACACATTGATTTTGAGAATGACAATCTTCAAGTTATAGGTAAGAGAATATTGCTTTAGTTATAGCCATGGTTAAATTCAAGAGGTTTATTGGTAAACGTAAGCTACCAAGTCCTTTGCACAGAACAGGTTTCCCAATTTCATTATGTAATTAAGTATTGATGGCTTAAGTAAGCCCTTTTCCAGATTTTCCACTCTTTCATATTGTCATTATGTAGTTACTCGAAAAGAGAGGGCAATTGTTAAAAGTGTTGGAAAGGAGGTTGTTGTTGCTTACGGGTACGGGACACGAATACAGATTCGATACGATATACAGATACGTTTTTTATTAAAAAAATAGGATACAAGTACGTTTTGATATTATATATATTTAATGTAATTCGAAAATATATAGATAATTTTAATGGGAAAAACTAAAGTAACCTAATTTTACTAGATTTAGGTGACAAAAAAATTACAATAATAAATAAATTCTAAATAAATCTAATCTAAACCATCTAATTAAATAAAATACAGAAGAATATTCAATCAAAATCGTAAAAGAGTTAAAACAGAACAGTAATTCCAACAAATTAGATAAGAAATTACTATAAAAAGTCAACAACCTAGTATTAATCTGATTAAAACCTCCTTAAATGATCTAGGAGACGTTTGTCTATCTTTAAATATGTATCCATTACATATCCCGTGCATACCCGTATCAGATACAGATGCGATACAACTTACTAAACTTTTGTCGCATCATAGGTTTCATATGTGTGTAAGTAGGTTCATAATGTGAAGGCAGTGTGAAGCTATGGAATAATGTACTTTTGGTACAACTAGAAGTCTAGAAGCTCTTAACCCCTGCTGTTTGTGTTTACCTTCTCACAATCGCAAATAAAAAATCTCAACCTTTTTTAAGAGAAGCACAGTCAATTAAAGCCGAATTCGATTAGCAGATTGCATTGTGAATATGCAAACTGCTAGGTGGATAGATGTGGGGAATTCAGAGCTCACGTTATAAAATCCTTGATCGTTTCTAAAATTAAATATATCTACATACAACAATGGATTTACAAGCCAAGAGCACCAAGGGGTGTCTTCCCCTGTCCAGCTTCAAAGTAGAAAATAAGCATAGCCAACATAGCAAGCCTTGAATGCTTGATCTCAGCCAACTGCAGTCTCTCCAACTTCTCAGTGTCCGGGATGTAAACTCCGTCTTTGATGGTGCCGGCGAAGCTTAAAGGGTCGAAAAACTTGCCTCCCGGGTAGCCCTGCTCGCCGGTGAAGTTGGAAAAGTTTTCGGCAGTCTTAGACCACGGTGTAGCCCACTCCACTGACTGCGACTCGGGGTTGTAGAAGTCCACCCATCTCTTGCTTTCCACCCAACCCATGAGCAAGAGCTGAGTCCCAAGAAGGGAGCCAAAAGAGAAGGGTGCTATTGCAGCAGGTTCAGCTCCAGCTTCGAACCAGGGGACACCGCTCCATGCTTGGCCTACAAAGATGCCCACCACCGCTGCCATTGCCCACCGCCCGTGGATCAGCTCAGCCTCTCTGTACCACTTGAGGAAGGCTGGGTCCTTTCCTAGTCCAAGAGGGTCGAAACCGTAGTCACCTGGAAGCCTGCCACATCATGTCACAAAACACTGAATGTGATTAATTCCGATTCATTACTTGCAATGGAAACTGGCTAGTTTGAACTTTGAAAATTAAGGAACTGAAACTTACGAGCCGTCTAGCCACTCGGGGTCGATGAAGTTGCCGCCACCTTTAACAGCGGGGATCCAAGACTTCTTAGCAGCAGCAGCCACAACAACGAACCTCTTGGGAGCAACAACAGAGTCTCCAACCCTAGCTGCAGCACCAGCAGACAACAAGCTCTGGCTTCTCTTACCTCCACATAAGAAAGTGGAGTTCAACCCATTAAGCATTGCACCAGTTGTTGCAGCCATATCTCACTCTCAGGGAATCTACAATCAGATGGGTTGCTGGGAGAGAGACAGGAGAGTAGAGAAGGAGCTAGAAGTGATGTTAGTGTTTGGGATCGATGATGAAATATATTAGGTTTGGAGGGAGAAAATCTAAAGGGTGGCGATGAGAGGAGCCAAGTAGGATAATGAAATCTGAGCGAGGTATTTGGATAGATTTCGAGCCAATGGGGAAGTGATACTAGAGCTCCATCATCATCTTGGTTTTGCCTCCAACCACGTGGAATCAATGACTTTGTCACTCTGTGGCACCACCATCACTTGCATTCAAGAGCAGGAAAACGAAGGCCAAAATTGTCATATGCACCCATTATACATCATCAAACTATCAATTCAATTGTCTCTATTAGTTATTATTTATTGTAAATTAATTTTTTGAGTCAGTTTTTATACAGTTGTGTAACTCTGTCATATTAGCAATTACTATATATTGATTAAATATTTTATTTTTTAAGATTTCATTTATGATAATCAATCAATTGCTAGATGACACGTGACATTTATTTGGTATCCTTATCACCAAAATAATTATATAGACTTTCGATAGGATTTCCAACCAACCAAAAGATGACACGTGTATTTATCGGCCAAATAATGTCACTCGATTTTCGATAGGATTTTGACCAACCAGAAAAAGACATGTGTGAGTTTGTCTGTCAAATAATATCATTCGATTTCCAATAGGATTTCTGATAGGATTTTCGACGAATGACAATTCGACAGGTAACATGTTCTTCAAATTCTATGATCTGAAATTTACCATAAATAAGTTGCATCACCCATTCTATACTCACTCAATCTTCATAACTCATGTCCAAATCCTCAAAAACACATTCGTCAATTATTTCGCCACATTCCCCCATCACTACAATGAGTTTCTTTCGCAAATTGTTGAAGCAGAGACACCAACATAGTCAAGAAGATGCTTAGATGATGGATGCCATGGTGACTAACACGACGATGCTGATGGCACATCTTGATAATTCAGATGAACCGCAAGGACGCGGTTCACGTCCTGGCCGCTCTCCTAATCACCCCAGAAATAGGGTATCTGGGGGAACTAGTCTCATGACAGATTACTTCATCGAGCGCCCGATCTTTAGGACTGAAGAATTTCGTCAGAGGTACCGAATGCACACCCATTTGTTCAACCACATCATGACGAAGCTCTGCAGCCACGACCCTTATTGGCATCAAAGAGCAGATGCTAATGGACTACTAGGGTTGCTGCCCCAACAAAAGATGACAGGTGCCCTCTGAATGTTAGCGTACGACACAGCAGCTGATCAGTGTGCTGAGATATGCAGGATGGGGGAATCAACTACACTAGAGTGCATCAAGAAGTTTTCCCAACAGGTGATACATCATTTTGGTTGCGAGTAACTCCGTGCTCCAACAAAGACTGACCTTAAAAGGCTTCTTGCTAGAGCTGATCACCGAGGATTTCCAGGAATGATTGGAATCATTGACTGCATGCATTGGGAGTGGAAGAACTGTCCAACCGGATGGCATGAGGCTTATAGTGGCCGAAAGGGTCGTCCCACCATAATATTAGAGGCGGTGGCCTCGCATGACACCTGGGTATGACACGCTTTCTTTGGTGTATCAAGAGCTCAAAATGATATTAATGTCCTTGATCAATTACCGGTGTTTGAAGGTCTCATTTCTGGAAACACACCAACTGTGAAGTTTTACGCCAATGGTAGATGATATAGCAATGCTTATTTTCTCGCCGACGGAATATATCCAAGGTACTCCACATTTGTAAAAACAATTCCAAACCCGATATCGCAAGCACAAAAACTATTTGCAAAGAAAAAAGAAGCATACCGCAAAGATGTAGAGAGGTGTTTCGGTATCCTACAATCTCGTTGGGCAATCATTCGACATAGAGCTCGGTTGCATAGGAGTCAGAATGCAACCTTCTTCTCTGTGTTTGTTTGCATTCTGACTTTCTCCTCAAGCGACTGACTTACGGGTGTTGATCAAGTCGGCACTTAGGTTCTTTCTTAGACCTAACCGAGGAGCAGCTAAGATTTTTCTCTACTCAGGTTTTATGGCAGGAGGTTACTTGGTAGAAGAGTGTCACATTTCTTTAAAGATATGTTTTGAAGGGAAAACAAGGGCTTATATGGCCCTCAAATCAAGTCCATTAATGAAACTGGAGAATACATTGGGAAGGGAAGGGAAGGGGAAGGGAGAGGGGAGAGATGTCAGGACCCACCTTGAATTTTATCTTGAAATACGAAGTAAATTCTGCGGGAACCAACTCCAAAGAAGTTTCTGTAAGACCCCGTCCCAAAAATTCCTTTTTACCGGGATCCGGCGGGTTACAAAGGGTGGTAACCGTCCTGTTAATTTTCCCCGAATTAACATTCGAGTTTAATATCGAGATATTCTCAATTTTTGGGAAAATAAATTATATGTCCCGAGGGTGTAGAGCATATTAATACGAGTCCTCCGGTATGTCCGGAACATTTCCCGGAGCTACGAGCTGTTTAATATGAATTTATTCATTTTACGGAAATAGTGAATGTTATTTACTAGCCGTAAAAAGGTGACTTTGCTATAAGTCGATAATTTAGAGAAAATTCCTTCAGGAAAGTTGTAGAGGACGTTAATACGAACTCGTGGGTATGTCATACGCTTTAATCCGAGTTCGTATGCGGAAGTTATTCGGGATAATGTATAGTTACTGCGCGGTAATTAGTAAATAGCAAAAATATCTATTTACTATTCATGTTAACTTTCTATTATTCAATCTGGACCGTCAGATCAATCAGAGATTTGATCTGGGTCGTTGGATTTTGTGTATATATATAAGGGGGGTTGACCGAGAGGGAGGGCTCTCTCTCTCTCTCTCTCTCTCCCTTCCCTCTCTCTGCCATCACACCGGATCGACCACAACCACCGTCGAACACGGTCGACTAGACGCCACTGTCCGAGCTACTAGGCTCCTCGCCATCCAACGCAGCTAGTCGGCCAACTCCATTTGGCTGGGACACAGTGAGGCAGGAAGGACGCAGGGGACCTCGACGAGCTCAGGGCGTCCTCGAGCCATTGCAGCGAGACTTGACGACGTCTGAGAAGAGGGAGAAGGCCTCGGGAGGTCGAGGAAGAGTGGCTGTCACGGGGTAAGTGTTCCCGATCTTGTTTTCACCGTGTTTTAAGTGTTTTAGGACTGTTAGGGTTGTCACATCCCGATCCTAGAATTATTTTACGGTTGGGTACTTTGGTTTTTTACCATTTAAAGTAATCGTTTAACAGTACAATGATCGTAAAGTTGACTTTTCGTTAAGTCAAAATTTGGGAAAACTTCCTTTTTGAAAGTTGTAGAGGGCGTCGTTACGAGTTCGTGGACACGTAGAACGCTCCAATCGGAGTTCGTATGGGAAATTTATAAACAAAATATAAAGTTACTATGCGGTAAAATGACAATATATAGGAGTTACCGGGGTGAAAAATCAAAATTTTCACCCGGTCTCTCTCTTCTCTCCCGACGGAAACCTCTACCGGAACTTTCGGCCGCCACAGCACCGCCGTCCGGCCACCAATCGCCGCCGCACCGGTCCTAAAAGATCGGCCTCCGAGTGTACTTCATTCCTAGGTAAGTTTTCCGACCTAACTCGCTGTAAATCGGTAGCATTGTTCTTCATGTGTACAGTGATTTGTTCTTGATCGAATTTCTCCCTCCCTAGATCACAAATTGTTGAGTTCTTTATATGATTAGGATGAGTTTTAGGAGTACTATAATCCCCTAGAATTTGATAGCCTGATTCGAAGTGTGTAGGGAGAATTGAGGATTTGATGTTTTGAAGTGTAAATTTTTACGTTTACTGTTCATTACGTAATTGACCTAGTTAGAGGCCGAATTGGCTTTCGAATTGAACTAGAAAGTTGTTCCAAATGAATAGACGAAGCAACTGGTAAAATTTGGTGGAGATCGGAGATCGCCGGAATTTTGGCCGGAACTTCTGCCGTCGGCGGAGCTGACGGCGGTGCTGCCACTTTTTAGACAGTTTTTCATGCCCATTAAATAGTATATATTGTGAGGAGTCTATGGTTTAAATTTGGTAATTTTTTGAGGAGTTTTTGTTAGGTTTTGGAATTTTCTATTTAGTATTATTGGCGGATAATTAAATATTATTCCGATCATCGATTATTGCCGGATAAGGTTTAAGTATTATTTTTAAGGACTCCTAAGTTATTGGTGAAGGTCGAGGATTTTTAGTTGACAATTTGAGAAATGTGGAGCCGATAAGCGAGCTGTACGCTTTTAAATGTGTACGCTTATGCTTTTTAATTATTATTCTAGCGTCCAGAAAATTAATATTAATTGTGGAACAAGACGTGAAGAGGCTCGTGTTGTAGAGACTTGGCTTGAGCGGAATTTGGGTTTTCATCAGGCTAAGGCCTCAGTCTGTGAATGGAGTTTTATTTTAAATTTAATGCATGCAATAGATTTTATTTAGTTTCTCTTTTATTTATGAATTTCCTCCATTTTAAGCTTTATGGTGATTTTGGGAAATTAGGAATTTAATACTTTTTAAAGATAAGTGAGCCGGGGAAGAGGTTCCTACCTTTTCCATGATTTTAAATGTTTTTCCCGAAATATGGTTTTTGATTGTTATCACCATTTTGGGTTATGGAGGGAGATTATTTTAAAAAGGGGAAACTTAGCTCTTGGATTTAACGATTTTAAAGTAAAGTCAAAGAACCAGTTTCGGGTTCCTGGAAATGTTTTAAATCCAATGTATTTGGGGTAAAGTCATGGGAGTTTTGACTTGGTTTTCAATTTATTTTACCACGAGGTTTTTAAAGGATTTTCAAGAATATGGTTATATGTATTGCATGCTAGCATTGACCCTCTCTAGATGGGGATGGTACCCTCTCTGGATAGCAGCTGGTTTGACCCTCTTCGGTGGTAGCTGGTCAGTAGGACCCTCCCGGATAGAGCAGGTCAAGACCCTCTTCGGTGGTAGCTGGTCGGTTGGACCCTCCCGAGTAGAGCGGGTCATGGGACCCTCTCCGATTGAGCTGGTCAATAGACCCTCTCGTGATAGAGCGGGTCGGTTGTTTCTCGTGGTTGAGGTTAATACCCCACATCTTTAATTATGGATTTGAGCCAAAAGATTTTATTTTATGATTTATTTATTCATTTCTTATTGGTTGCGTACATGTGAAGTTTGGAAAATCAAAGGGAAAGCATGAAAACATTTTTACCTTTTCATATTTGATTTTCGTCCACTCACGCTAATATTATTTTAAAATGTTTTCTCCTGGACCCTTCGTTTTCAAATGCCCAGTGTTGCAGGGTTCCTGAGAGGAGGTCGCACGTACCGAAGTCAAGGCATAGCTAATTAATCCGCTGTTGCTCATTTAGTGTTTTAGGTATAACTTCCATGTAGACTGCTCTGATTATCCCAACCATGATAGTGGAATGAGATAGTAAAGCGTTGTTGTGACTTTGGGAGCAGGATGACACCGGGGGTTGGGGGTGAGTTTTAAATGATTCATGGAAGTGCCGAGTTGGTTTGTAGGAAGGGTTGTCAATTTCAAGGGGGTTTCGGTAAGAAGTGCCCTTGAGGAGGTCCCGCAGGATTTACTTCGGGTTAAAGGGGTTTTAACCCGGGCTGGGTCCTAACAGTTGGTATCAGAGCATTAGGTTATCGTTTCCTGTAACTACCTCATGTACTTAGTAGCACTTAGCGTCTATAGAGTGATGGTCCAATCGCGGCAGATCCATCGGCATTTTATGCTTTGGACGTTTAGTGTTTATTAAGGATATGAGTTAGTACTTCTTTGTTGAGTTATGGACTGAGTGGTTCCATAAATATTTGAATCTTCAAGACTATGCCTCAGTACGCCGACCTCTCAAAATACCCTTAAGGAAAAGGTAAATTATCTAGACTTTTCTTATGAGTCATTGAACTCTGACCAAAAATTTGTGTCTAGATGAAGGATATGAGTTGAGGACTCATGAATCCATTGTTTGATTGGTTCTTGATTTAAGTGCAAGGTTGAGTATTTGATGTGTATTTTAGTAATTGAAATATTATATCATGCCCTGGTGGTGTCAGATAGATTGATCAAAGGAGGAAATTTTGGAAATATGATATTACGTCTCAGTATCAATCTATATTGCTCTTTAAGGGTGAAGAGAGGGAGTGTTTTTGATGTAGTTGTGGTCTTTGATGCAAAAGATAGTGGAAATTTGCATAGTGAAAGTATTTTGGAAAATGAGTATTGTGATGAGCTGATTGCTTAGTCACTATCAAAGAATTTCAGAAATTGCAATGTGTCACTCATGTGTTGACTTTCGATCAATCTTTGATTGACGAGAGTGACATTTGTCGGATAAGCGTTTTAATTATGAGGTCATGGTAAGATCTCCATGATAGTTGGATTAGGAGGTCAGACTCCTATGTTGTTTAATGTTTTGGTAAGGTCATAAGGTGTGTAGCCTTATGGTTATGGCAGGTCGGAAGTTGGACAGTAGAGGTCATTCCGAACTGAAATGAAGTTACGAGAATTTAAGAAAGTCAATAGCGACTGATCTAGTGCATGTTGAGTTAGATGCACGGAATTCGAGGAAGGGACAGCAGGGGAGCAAAGCCCACTGTATCATGAACTAGTAGTAGACCATATTTATTTCAAGTGGTGTTGCTAAAGGATTATGTCCCGCCTTGAAATTGTGGGGGAAGTGGATTATTGATATCATTTCTTTTTCATTTCTCTCGAAATGGGTGACTAGCTGTGAGGTGTTAAGATTAAGGTTTATTCACCCACTTTATTGCTGTTTAAGAAAGTTAGACTAAAGTACTCGATGGACGTGTTTTGAGGAATGTGAAATTTGTTGTTGCTACCGTTTGGGCAGCCTTCGCAGTTATTGAAGTTATAGAGTGTATACTCTATAATTTAGAAGTGAAAATTTCTTGTTGGTTTGCTGGGTTTGTGAATTAAATAATCGATTTTATTCTTTGATCAAAGTATTGCGATGTGGTGAGTGTAAGGATACATAAGTTATCCTCACTGTATTAATGGGTAGTATCCTTGAATTTAGAGTCTGTGCGTACGGACATTAGTGTCTAGAGGATAAGGTTCTGATATAATTTTATCAAAAACCTAAGAGGAATGAAGAATCGATATTAGTGTTGTAGTGAGGGGTCGATTAAGTAGTGACCCTACTAGATCAGGGTTTCGATTTGGTGACAAATCTTAAAGCCTCATGTTTTGACGGATGAAAAGAGAGTCGCGAGAAGTGGTTTACCTATCGGTTGCAGTACGGTGGTAATGTCTTGTGATGATTTCAGAAAAGGAGTTTCCCAGTCGTTTTAGAGAGTATTTCTCGTGAGAATTTGTGTTTGGTGAGCAGATTGTCAAAGATGGGCGACGTTCCCAAATAGATATCATGGTGTGGTGAGACCACATGCTAATCTCTGTATGACCTGAGAGGTCATCACATGTTGAGTATGTGTCCATCAGCCAGTGTTATGGTAATTGGCTGAAACTATTCTTTGGATATATGGTATTGGACACTTGTTGGATTGAGTTTGTGGCTGGTTTGTTGGTGTCCTGGTAGAGTGCAGACTTGACTGCAGAGTGCAAGTCAGAGCTTATGGTTAATTAAGTGGTAACCCTATGTGAATTGAGGTTTGATGGAGTAACAGATCTGGGAACCACAAGTGTTTTAATGTAGCAAGGAGTGCGAGGTTCGGTTTATTAATTGTCTGCTTTACAGCGAGTATGAACTGTGAGAGCAGGGGAAATGATTTCTTTATTGACTCAAGAAGTATCATGAGTCAAGGGTTATAAAGAGATTTATTATTAAATGTGGCAAATTTTCTACTAGGTAGAGCATGAATCTTTGTACGGATCGTATTGTGGTAGAATCCCATACTGATTCAGGATTGACCTGTGAGGTCATTGTTGTTTGCGGTTGTGGTCATCATTCTGGGTTACGACAATTGGACGAATCATGATGCTGACGTATGGTTCTGGTTACTGCCTCAATTAGACTATTAATAATTGTCGGCGATGTACAAGACTTTTGAGTGGAAGTTGAAATTTGATTTCCTCTCGAACTGGAGCCCAGAGTGGACGTAGAATTTGACTTTTGCTGAGGTATCAATTTTACAAGATGACAAAACATAGTTGGTGATGATAGTCCCCAAGTGGAAACTATTTGTCTAATGAAAAGTGATTTGGTTTTTGTCTCACGTGCAGTGCGGTAGAATTCCAAGCTAGAATTTTATTGCTGGAAGTAGAGACACCTGGGAGGCGTATATGATTCGAGTATCTGTCATCGAATCTTAGTCAGTGGTCTGACTTATGAATAGTAACGGAGATAGAATAGGAATTGTGACATCCAGTCAGTGATACGACATTGGAGATTATAGAAAGTGTCGCTTGAAGTAAAAGAAAGCTAGTGGTTGTCTAGGCTCAGTGATACTGGTAAAGTTGACAATCACGTTGGAACTGTGGTCTTGTTGACGTTTTCTCTGGATCGAAATTTCAGATTAAGTTGGGTTTCGTAGTTGTGTGTCACCCTAGGCTCAACGTAGAGAACGACAGACTCGTGGCATCTCATCGAGTGGACTGATGTCTCGTTATTGCCCCCTTTAAGTTTAATATAACTCCTTTTTGTGATGGATAAGAGTAGCATAGTGACAAGGAGTATTATCAACTTCTCTAGACTTTTTAAGTTGGTTGTTCTTATATTTAAGACGTCAACTAAGTCTTATGAGTTGTAGTTCTTATTTGAGAAGTGAGGGATCCCAACTTGTCTTATTAGAGTGGACGTTTAAGGAGAGTTTAACTTTCTTGAAGAAGTAAATCTTTTGGGTCCTTATGTCTGCAGAATTGGATATTCTGGATGCAGCAGTTGCAGCACTATTTTCATGTTACATATCTTTAAGATATTGTTTGATGTGGACAAGAGAGATCGTTTTAGCGGTCATGTGCAGTATTGTTATTCATCAGGCTCGTACGACGAAAAACATGAATCGGATCTTGTGACATATTTTAAAGAAGAAAGAGTTCACGTGATTTTGGCTATGGATTTCTTCGTGGATTATCGTGAACCTTGATTCTGCATGCGAAGTATTTTATCATTAAGAATTTTGGGTTCCTGCAGTTTGCGGGGCACGAAATCAGCAATCGGTACGATTGGAGGGTTAGCAGATCGCTATAAGTATGAGTGAATACTAGAGATATAACGTGTTAACGATTTGCTTTGACGCCGAGTTATTGAGTAGTTTGTTGACGAGTTGTTATTTAACGTCATGAGGTTCAAACCAGGTGATGGTAACGAACTTTGTTCTCGTTTGGGTTAGTTGTTTCTAGCGAGTGGAAAGACGTGGACATGCCTTTGAGTGGTTATAATCCGGCCTAGGCAACAGGGAATTGTTGCCAAAGGATGTTTTCAGCGCATGACAAAATTTGTTATCTTTTCGTGAAAAACAATAGTGATTTTCGCGAGGATTACAGTTGGTGGATCAGTGATAGGCAGTGTCGTATTCCACCTCAGAAATGAGATGGAGTACAGTAAGAATTCGGTGATTCAGTTAATCAATGATTCAAGAGAAAATCATTGTGATCCACGGTAAGACTTCAGATGCTTTAGTTTTGACCCCAGAAGAGTGGTCGGGTGTCAGAAAATGAGGGAGTATTGGAAGTTATCATCCACGTATGATGGAGTGCTAAGTTGGTTAAATGTGACGTGTGACAAGGTTACATGAGTTTGAGGAATATGTTGGGTATCCTTGGAGTTATAATGGATGCCTAGTGTCACGTATGTCCTTATTACGTGAATAAGTTTATTTCCTTACATCCTATGTCAATAGCCTTCCGGCTAGTACTGAAAATTGGCATATAAGGAGACTTGGTAAGGATGTTGATCATAAAGGGCAGGTGTTTAGGGTTTTGAATTTTCTATTCGTGAGGTGATTCAGAAGAGTTCTCAGAAAGGAGTTGATATTTGAGAATGATATTATTGTTTTTAAGTGGTACTATCCCCCACTGTGTTGGATTTCGAGTAAACATCACAAGTCAACTCGCACAACTAGACAGTTTCTAACAGAACTGCCCCCAGGCTCTGCAAGTTTACCATCCACCATATCCTCCATTTGGTAGGATTCAAGATGCACAACCACTTACCATTCTAATTGAAGAGGAAAATAACTGCGTGCATAAGAAATCAAATGACCACTTCAGATCTTAGATTATAAGATCCACTGCCACACGTTAACATCCCCTCAGATCATCACTTAATCTGAACATGGCTTCAACACTCCACGATTTCTCATGGTGTGTTGCTTAACTTAGCAACATACCTTACCATTCTCAGTAACAATTATTACCAAAACTTAGACTCGTAATACTTTTTGAGTCATCAAGGAAAACCTTTCCTAGTTCCACCGCATTTCATACTCACTGAAATGTTGACAATTTTGAGAGTCACCTCTAGTGATTAATCTTGTTACCACTATACACTCGTGGCGCCAAGATTGCTGCTAGATCAAAATTCATAACAAATAAGGTCACTACTCAAATAACCCATGACAATGGCAATGCCAACAATTCCTTAATCCTCTCAGGATTTCATTAAATTAACATCAATAATTGATATTCCAGATCTATCCTCATTCCCCAGATCATAATTGAGAATATTGCCCGTCACTACAATGGATGTAATTTATGAACCCCAAACACGACTAAGTACACATTCGGTTACAATATTTGATTAAACCACAGACAGTGAGTGCACAGATTCCCATGTCAACAAGCATAACTAATCACCCCTGGTGGAACCAAGTGTCATAAACAGACATCTTCGATTGCAAATCAAAGCTTGACCAATCAAGAGACTCCAATTCTTACTTAATGATTCAGAAGACCTTACCCCCACTGCTGTCACTTCACCATTTCCGTGTATTTATCTCGGAAAACATCCGACTACCTACTAACGACATTTAATAATTTAACTAACCATCTTGAAAGTCGAAGCGACTACAAATAACTCACTTCCGATCTGTTCTTAAACGGTTAGACCATCTACTTGACGTTTTGCACAAAACTATTGACAAACGTCCTTCACCTCTGTCTTCAAAATATGGGACTCTCATAATACATTCTTGAAATATATGAATATATCTTTTTGACCACACACAGCTGCACACAAAAAATTATGCCTTACCAGCATGTGCTACCCAAATTTCAATTTACCACTTCCCTACAAAGGAGGGTACACGTGCTCATGTGGGGTATACCCATGTAAATCTTCAGTTGTCGACACAGTGTCGTTTGAACAACGACAGGTTCCTACACCACAATAATACAAAGTCAATCAAGACTTGTATCACTATCTCTGGTACCCCAAGCACTTTTGGTCCATGACCCGGTGGCCTGTTGCCACTTCCATCATCTCCCTAAATTTCGAAACCATTTACCTTTAATTACCACTAGTAACGCTCGCTCGATCTGAAAATTGAACTCTAACACAGCCAACCTGGAGACCCCTCCACAGGTATACTAATTATAATACTTTGACCACAGGTGGATAACTCACCTTATTGTAGACATGAGCCCCAAGATCTAGCGACACAATTTAATTTCTACCTTCACGATATATGGCCTAAAGACCATTGTCACCAACAATTTAAAATCACGCTTGGACTCACTAACAATTCAAATATTTCTAGTACCCCAATCATGGGTGGCTGAAGCAACGAGAATCCACTCGTAGCTAATGATAACAATGTCAGCACCAAAGGTGACCCAAGCCATTAGTTTCAGTGGTTGTCCCATAAAGCATCAAGTGACCAAACCAGCCTTTACTTCCTTAACATTCTCCAGTAGTGTCACATCATGGACTCTTCACCAGAAACAAGTCCATTGATCACAAAATGACTACACCCAATTTCCTTGAGTCATTCTACTTTCATATGTTCGTTGGTTTCTCTGAAACCACACTAAAGACGAACATTAACAAAATCTTGACAATCGTCAAATCTTAATATTCATCTTCTCTGAATAATCGCGCTAAGCGACTTCAACTCCTTTTTCCAACGCAGGATGCAACATCTTTCAATAACTCTTACGACTCTTCACTTCTAAGAATCTCAAAACTCGAACACCAAGGTCTCGTCTTAGGTTTCTACAACATCCCTGCCAACAAACATGACAGCCTTCTAGGTGTGAATTAACTGTTTCACCACCGAGCACTCACACAAAATGCTCAACCAACGTTATATAACGTGAGTTTCCAGCTCGATCCCCAACTCAAATCTCAATTACTCAATGGGGAACTCATAAAAATAAATACGTAACGAGCTTACCTTGTTCCTTACAGGAGCTCTCTGTGAGGTCGGCGTACTGAGGCATAGTCTTGAAGATTCAAATGTTTATAAGACCACTCGGTCCATAAATCAACCAGGAAGTACTAACTCATATCCTTAATAAACACTAAGCTTCCAAAGCATAAAATGTCGATGGATCCGCCGCGGTCGGACCATCACTCTATAAACGCTAAGTGATACCAAGTACATGAGGTAGTAACAGGAAACGATAACCTAATGCTCTGATACCAACTGTCAGGACCCACCCCGAGTTAAACCCCTTTAACCCGAAGTAAATCCTGCGGGGACTACCTTAAGGGAACTTCTTACCAAAACCCCCTTGAGATGGACAACCCTTCCTACAAGCCAACTCAGCACTTCCATGAGTATTTAACAACAATCTCTAACTCATGAAGACATCCTGCTCCCTAACCTACTTAACTAGCTAAGAGGGTCCATGCTAGCATGCAATACATATATATCCATATCCTTTAAAAATCCTTTCAAAAACCTCGTGGGAAAATAAAACAAAAACCAAGTCAAAACTCCCTGACTTTACCCCAAATACATTAGATTTAAAACATTTTCAGGAACCCAAAACCGGTTCTCTGCCTTTACTTTAAAACCCTTAAATCCAAGAGCCAAGTTTCCCCTTTTTAAAACTCATCCCCCTCCATAATCCCAAAACGGTGATAACCATTAAAAACCATAATCCGGGAAAAATCTTTTAAAATCACGGGAAATGTAGGAACCTCTTTCCCGGCTCATTTATCTTTAAAATAGTAAAACATAAAATGGAGGAAATCACATAAATAAAGGAGAAAATAATTAAAGTCTATGGCATGCAATTTAATTTAAAAATAAGGTCCACTCACAGTACTTATTGCGACTTCCTTCCTACTCGGAAAGCTCCTCGAGCGGAAACCTCGAACTAACCACGTAGTCGAGCCCGTCTCACGTTTGCCTAGAGACTGTACAAATAAACCAATAAATTAGTCTTTCCATCGTTGACTTGATCTTTTCCTAGTTTGACTAGGAAATCTTATTTGACCAAGAGTTGACAAATCCTTTCTTTTAACAACTATTCAATCATTACACTAAAAACCGATTATCGACTCGGAGTTTGGTTCCCGTTTACGCCACCTTAGCATAAGTATTTTTCCTTTACTACAACATTTGACGGTAAGTCACACATAGTAATTTGTGAAATTACTATGGACACCCAATAAACCACTTTACCAATTTACATGTTATGAGTCGATAAATCCGGTATGAAATTATCTGAATTATTTACAGCACCCAACTCGGAGACTAAGATTCCTGAGTTGCCTAGAATCTCACTTAAAGATCCGGTTGTCTTAACTTAACCGGTTACTAAGATTAACCTTTCCCTTTCTACTTTTATCGGTCATTCTTCCATTATGGAAACCTCCCAAAAAGAGAAAGTTTTCCAAAATGGAAAGTTTCCTAACATGGCAAGTGTTCTTTAGAATGAGAAGTTTTTCAAAATGGAAACTTCCTAATTACGTCCAACCTTTCCGTAAATACTCAAAATAGGAATTAACCGAACTTTTTGACTAAAAGCCTAACAGGGGAAATGATTTCTACCTCTTCGGCATTCTGTCGGTTTAACAGTATTACCGGAGCAGTCACCGGATTTCGGCAACTTTACCGGGATCTTCGGCCGGATTCTGGTCAACTTGCCGGAATTTCGCCATAACCTCCCCGTTTCCTTCGATTCACCAAGTTACGACAGGCAGACAAACAAAACAACACGATTAATCACCACAACAACACAAATTCGATAAAACAGAGATTAGCAACAGCACAACAACAAGAACACTAGGGAAAATCGAGTTTACCTACAACTCGTCCAAACTCAGACCTAGAACCTCAATTGCAGCCTCCCTGCTGCCAACTCTCCCGTAGAGTCAGTCCAGCAGCTTATCAGCCTCCAATCTTCTCCAAACCAAAACTTACATTTACAGTAGCCAGAACTGGCTGCATTGGCGCACAACTTCATAGTAGTAACAAGACTTTCTTGTCTTTACTAACCACCTACCGAGACCATCCAAATCCCCTAAAGTCCATGACCTGGATGAACCTAGAACCTGGATGAACCCCGTCTCGGCCTGCTGCAGCTATAGTCGAGCTGCTGCTATCACGTCCTCTTTGGAAGGCCACAAGTCTCATCCAATAAGGAAAAACTCGATCAGGGAAACCAATTTGAGGATTGAGGTTTTCTGAGTTGATTTTCAATTTGAGAAGAGGGTGGATGCATACCGAATTGGTGGCAAGGATAAAGAGACGAGAGGCAGGAGAACTCTTTGGTGATCGCCGATGGGCCCAAGGCGACTTGATGGCGGCGCTCTGCCATGGTGGGCGATCGGAGCAGAGAGTTGAGAAAGAGGATCGGAGGAGAGTCTCCCTATGGTCAACACTCTCTTCCTTTTTATACACGGATCAACGGTCCAGATCAAATCCCTACTTGATCTGATGGTCCTAATTTAAAGAAGGTAAAAAGTGAAAAGGTTAAATGGTAAAAACTATTTATCGGAATAGTAATTGAAAATTACCATAAACTTCAGAAATTCACAGAAAATAGCCGGAAGCTCCAAAAAATATTCTAAAAATACCGGGAGACTCGTGTCGACACGTACTATAACATCAAGTCATTAAATCAGGTATTTGGAGAAATTTTAAAAACTCGAAAATTAACTCGAGCGATAACTTATCAAATTACCGATCATAATTAAAAGACCTCGGTAACTCGTAAACCTCTGTGAAAAGGTAACTTTTAGGTACAGGGTGTTACAATATCAATTATTGGTGTTAATTTATCGAAGTCTTGAGAGGATTGAAGAATTGTTGGCATTTCTATGGTCATTGGTCATTGAGTATTGACCCTACTTGTTCGGAATTATTGATCTAGCGGCAATTCTTGGGCCACGAGTGTAGAGTGGTAGCAAGAAAATCACAATATGTGGTTTATGAAATTGTCAGCATTTCGGTGAGTATGATATGCGGTGAAACTGAGTAAAGGATATCATTGATGACTCAAAATGTCAAAATGTAGTATGAGTCAAAGTTTGGTAATGAAATTATTACAAAGGAAGGTAAGGTATGTTGCTAAGAGGAGCGACGTCCCATTAGAAATCGTGGTGTGTTGAAACCACGTTCAGATTAGGTTATGATCTGAGGGGATGTTAACGTGTGGTAGTGGTTCACGTAATCTAGGATCTGAAGTGGCAAATTTGATTCCTTGTGCACGCAAGTTATTCCTCTCCAGTTAGAACGACAAGCGGTTGTGCATTTTGAATCTTACCGAGAATAAGACGTGGTGGATGGTAAACGTTCAGATCATGGAGTCGGTTTTGTTTAGAAACTGTCTAGTTGTGCGAGGTGACCAAGTGATTATCACGCGCCCAGAGCGGTGATGGTAATCGATGAATTTTGTGTCTTGATGACTTCGTTCAGGTTGAACAATGTGGATAATTTTTAGTGTGAAATTAATTTCAAATGCATTGATCGATGTTTGTTTTTGGGTGCGAGTTAGTGACACTAAAGTTGTGAAAATGTTTGATCATGTTAAATTTTCAATTTTGGCAGTAATTATCAGAGGTTTTGGTAAGGAAGGTATATGTGAAGGGAAATTTCCTTGTTGAGCGGTTAAGAATCTGGGATTCCATTAATGGTAAGGTATATTTCAGATTATATAGTGGATAATGTAAAATTGATGCACAGTTATGGTGGAAGTGCAGGTTCGGCACTATGCGTCATTCAAGATTAATGTAAGAGATAGGGAGGTCGGTGACACCTCACCTATGTGAAGTACATGTGGTAGGTATTACCAGATGTAAATTAAGTTGTAATTCCATGAAGTGTTAATTGAGTTAGTGATTCTAATGATCGGCTTGTTGGTAAAGTCAAGATTTATTTTGTCAGATTAGCTATGTAAGCTATGCGTAGCCTGACAATTTGTCTTCATGTGTGGATTAGGAATTGTTGGATCTCGATGTCAGGGGTTTTGAATCCTCTAGGTTAAAGACTATGGTTTTGGTTTTATACTAAAATTCTTGGCAATTCATTTCCTATGTGTGCAAGTGGATGGATTAAGGATTGGTTAAGGAAACACAATTACTCTACAACAGGACAATTCGACAGATTATATTGTAGAAACTAGAAAGCGTAAACCGGATCAGAAAGCCTCGTTCAAATGAGGTAATGGTTCGTGTATCACAAGTTGTCATGGTTTTCTCAAGAACACGTTGTCATGAGTTTTGACTCCACATTGTATCATGATACCAGAGGATTTAAATCCATTATTGACATCGAACCTTTCTCTCCTTAGGTGTGATAGTCATTTCCTATTTAGAGAGAGTGTGCTGATATTTATAGTTCAACAAGAGAATTCAGGTATTCTTGAAGGATTTTTTTTACTAGCGACAAGTGAGGGGTTTTTGAATCAGAATGAGTAATGGTTGTATTGTGGCGACGTCACACGCGGTTAGTAAGGACAAATGATAGTGTTTATTTGACGAAACAAGTAGAGTTAGGTGGTTGATTTTTGGTCGAGAGCATGGAATTGTGCAGTTGGAATTTCGAGGATGAAATTTTATAAGGTGGGGAGATTGTAACATCCCGTACCTAAAAGTTACTTTTTCACAGTGGTTTACGAGTTACCGAGAGCTTTTAACTGCGACTGGTAAATTATAAAGTTATTTCTCGAGTTTATTTTCGAGTTTTTTCTAAACTCTCCAAATTCCTCATTTAATGACTCGATGTTGTAGTTCGTGTCGACACGAGTCTCTTGGTATTTTCAGAATATTTTTCGGAGCTTCCGTCTATTTTTTACGAATTTCTAAAGTTTCTGGTAATTTTTTTATTACCATTGCAGTAAATGATTAATACCTTTCTACCATTTACCTTTTTACCCATTTTAAATCTGAACCATCAAATCAAGTAGGGTTATGATCTGAACCGTCCATTCAGGTATAAATAGGGGGGAGGAGTTGACTCTTAGTCAAAGAGAGAGAACTCAGGTCAACCGTGTCTCTCCTCCTCTCTCGATTTCTCTCGTCTGCTCCGACTCGATGATCCACTGTCCGGCCACCCCACACCGGTGCACCACCACCAAACTCTTCTCCTCCTCATCCTCTTCAAAACCCCCTACTAATTCAATCCAGTAACAATTATGGAAGAAGATTTGGCCGAGTAGAGACGCGACTGTGCTCGCTGATTTTCCGGCGACTCAGGCGGTGAGGCGACTCGCTGTAGGTACGGTTTTGCTTCCCTTCCTCTCCTCTTCTTGTCTGTGTTATTGCTTATGGAATTGGGACCCTATTTCGAAAAGTCCATAATCCTGTTTTCTTGGGTTTCTCTGTTTCTCCCTCTGGCGACCTGTATTCCTAGCTTTCTCGGCGTCTCCCCCTCTTCTTGCAACGAGACGAGTACGTAGAAGGGTTGGACGAGGTTGGTTGGTGAGAGGTGCAGCTGTAGCAGTGACGTGGAGGAGACCCCGTGAAGGTATGGTGGTGTTGAGTTCAGGGCAGTGTCTAAAAGCTGTCTAGCGTCCTCTGCGGCCAAGGAGAGTTTTTGGCTTGAGCACTTGGATCGAGCAGGGGGTAAAAAAATTATCCTTGATTACTCCTGTATGTCTGCTGTGTGGTTGGGTTGTTTTGTTGACTAATTCAATGTTCTTTGTTGTTGATAACTTGGTGGTTGGAGTAAGCGGGGAAGTTATGGTTGATTTTTGGCAAGTTTGTCGGAATCCGGCAGAATATTTTGGTGACTTGTCGGAATATGGTGAAGCAAAAGAAGTTCTGGCAGAAGCCGAAGAGGTAGAAATTGGTTCCACGATAACTTTGTAGTCATAAAATATTGTCATTAATTGCTAAGTCGGGTTAACTACAAAAAGAGCGTAAATTGGGAAGTTTCCATTTTTGTGAAACTGTCCCTTTTTGAAAGGTTTCCATTTATAAAAAAAAATTGACAAGTAAAAAGGAAAGTCAATCGTGGTTATCCGGCTAAATTAAGTTAATCGGTTTCTTTTTAAAAGAAATTGGTCAAAGTGGCAACTCTTAGTCTAGTCGAGAATCTTGGCCAAATTAAGAAAAAGTCCTACTCGAGAAGTATTAATTGACACTATTGGTAAAGTATTATTTGAGTTCGGTAATTTGCAGGTTATCAAGAGTTTTATAGTTTTGCCCACTCAAGTTAGGATTTGAGTTAACCTAACGCCAAATGAAATAGTTAGGAAAGTTGATGTGTAAAAGGTTTTGTAATCTGAAACTAAATTTCGAGTCGTTAGTCAGAAGCAAACGTATTGGTTGAAAGGTTGATAAAAAAGAGGGATTTTGGCCAACCCCTGGTCAAATAGGATTTCCTAGTCAAACTAGGAAAAGATCAAGTCAACGATAAAAAGACTAATTTATTGGATTAATTTTACAACCAATGGTCAAACGTTGGATTGGACTCAACCATGTGGATATTTCGAGTTAGCACTCGAGGAGTATTCCGAGCATTGAGGAGGCCGCATTAAGTACTATGAGTGGACCTTTTTTTAAAATTTAATGCATGCAATAGATTTTATTAAGTTTCTCATTTATTTATGAAATTTCCTCCACCTTCTATTTTATGGTGATTTTGGAGAAAATTGAGAATTTATTATCTTTCAAAGATAAGTGAGTCGGGAAAGAGGTTCCTACATTTCCCGTGATTTTAAAGGATTTTCCCGGAATATGGTTTTTAATTATTATCACTATTTTGGGTTATGGAGGGGGATTAATTTTTTTAAAGGGGAAACTTGGCTCTTGGATTTATTGATTTAAAGTTAAGTCAGGGAACCGGTTTCGAATGCTTGGAAATGTTTTAAATCCAATGTATTTGGGGAAAGTCATGGGTGTTTTGACTTGGATTTCGATTTATTTATCACGAGGATTTTAAGGATTTTCAAGGATATGTTTATGTGTATTGCTAGCAAGCATGGACCCTCTCTTGATAGAGATGGTACCCTCTCCGGATTGTAGCTGGTCAGACCCTCTTCGGTGGTAGTTGGTCGGAATGACCCTCCTGGATAGAGACGGTCAGAACCCTCTTCGGTGGTAGCTGGTCAGATAGACCCTCCCGAATAGAGCGGGTCAAGGGACCCTCTCCGATAAAGCTGGTCAATAGACCCTCTCGTGGATTTGAGCTGGTCAGTTGTTTTTCTCGTGGTCATGGTGATATTATACCCTTCTTTTTAAATTATGGATTTGAGCCAAGGGAATTGTCGTATATATTTTATTTAATCGTTTTCTATGGGTTGCGTGCTTGTAGTTTTGGAAAATCAGTGGAAGATCATTAAAAGATGTTTATATTTTATTCTTTTATTTTTGTCCACTCACGCTAATGTTTTTTTAAATGTTTCTTTCATGGGCCCTTCGTTTTCAAATACCCAGTGTTGCAGGGTTCCTAAGAGGAGGTCGCGCGTATGGAAGTCGGGTATAGTCAATTAATCCGCTGACGCCGCTAGTTATTTAGATATCACATCCGTGTAGATTGTTTTGATTACCCCGACTTAGATAGTTGAATAGGTTGTTGAAACGTAGTTTATATTTGGGGAGTAGGTTGGCTCTAGGAGTTGGGGGATATTTTAATTTTTTTCACGGAAGTGCTTAGTTGGTTTGTAAGAATGGTTGTCCATTTCAAGGGGGCTTCGGTAAGAAGTTCCCTGGAGGTGGTCCCTGCAGAATTTACTTCGAGTTAAAGAGGTTTAACTCGGGGTGGGTCTTGACAGTGTAGGTGTATCTTTAAAAGTAGGGTGTTCCTTCACCGCCTCCTAACAATCTTTATGGTCGAATTACTTATTTATCACCCTTATAAACTCTAAGTTAACTTGATGCTCCTACACAAAAAACAACAACTCAAATATGATAATAATTGATAACTATATAAATTGGTGTCACTTAATTTAAGTTGATGGTCTAAAAGATACCTCATCCAATTGATTGGTGCCGCTTGGTCTATGTCTTCCGACTTGCATTTTTGCTTTGTGCCACTCCTTGAGAATCTTCTTCAAAGGTTTGAAATGAGATTGAAGAGCTCCCGATGGTCGAACCAGGGTAGATCCTGTCCAATTTGCAATATAATGTTGACGAACCTTGAACCACAACCTTGGAAGAGTTTGATTATTACTGGTGATGGGGCATACGGTAACCGCCGTCTATGATTTGCACAATTGAAGCTCCTCCTCTTTGGTCCATGTAGGACCCGACTCTCCCATTTTGTTAATCGGAGAATAAAAATGAAGAACAAATAAATTGAAGACAATAGATATTGATAGAAAAGGAAGAAGGTGGATAGAAGAAGAACAAATAAATTAGGGAGGGAAGAGATGGATATGTGGAAAATGAAGAATAGTATGATATTTATAGGAAAGTTTTGTTGTTGATTTTTTTTTTCAGTTTGATCAGAATAATTTCGTTGGGTTTCCTATTTTTAAATTAAATATCAATGCGACCATTGCTTTTAATTACTATCCATTTGATCTTGATCAAATGGCCTAAATTAAATTCTCGTTGCTTCTCTGACGATTTTTTCCCGTTGTTGACAAAAGCACATGGGTGCATCTGCTAAAATTGTCACCAACCGGGTCCTACATTCAGTCTCGCCCCGGACCAATTTGAGGACCATGTGGGCAGCTGGGTCCTAAATGCAGCTGGGTCCCATGTGGGCTCCATCGTTAGTCCAGACCAATTTCAGCGGCTGCATTATGTTCTGACTCCCAAACTTGTGTTGATCTCAGTATTAAAGGCAACAGTTAAGGGGAGGATTTTCTCAGTCCTATATATACTATTGATCATAACCTGTGGTGTTGAAGCTTTTGAGTGTGGAGAAAAGACTTTCATAGAATTGTCTCTGAGTTGAATATATTCATGCTCATACTTGAAATAGGTTCTGCTCATATTGAGTGATCTGAATACTTGCATTCTGGTTTGTATAACATGTTGCAAATCAAGGATTAGAGAATGAGTTATCATTGGTGAAGATTCAAACAAGTGAGAGTGTGACACAGTTGAATTTAGCTAAGTTGTAGAACTAGTGATCCAAACAGATAGTGTTGGAGTATTTGTATCTTAGTTACAGTTTCTCTTGTGTAGAGTTACATGTACTAATCCTCTTGTGTAGAGGTGATAGTTTGTTGATCATAATGACTAGGACCATGTGTAGTTGAGTCAAAGAACTACATCATTTGTAAACTCTGATATAAGTTTATTTAGATAAACTTGCTTGATGCGTTTTTCCTCATTGAGGTTTTTGCATCAAGCTTTGAATCTGTGTGTGTTGATTATATCTCTTCATTTATGTACATATATAGATATCTGTTTTTAGATATAGCGAAGTTTTTGGCCACTAGTGCACAAGAGGTCGGGCAATCTACTTCTACAAGAAGCCCTTTCTCAGATTCAATGGAGGCAACTGGGTATGTGGGATATCTTTTTTTAGACGTGAGATGAAATTCAAGAAAGCCCAACAGGGCAGAGAAGACAAACCAGACCCAAGGTCAGGCAGTGAGACAAAGCAGCTTTCAGTCACAAAGCCCATTTAAAGGCATGACTAGATAAGCCAAAATAAAGAAAAGAAAAAAAAGACGACTACAATAGAACGACCATGAACACAAATTGCCAGAAACTACGGTCTTTGCTCTGCCATTGAGGCCGGCAGTGGACATGGCAACCCGTCGCTAGAGAGAACATGAACTAGGGAAGACGGTGGGAACTTGTTCAATCCATCTATCAAAAGAAGTAACTTCTTGGGCATTGATTTTGTAACTTAAAGAGCACGCAAACCAAGTGCATATAGCAGTAGGGCAGAGCAGGATGATGAGCTCAATTGTTTCTGGAGCTAGGGCACACCTTGGACAAATAGGGGAGGGGACAACTTTTATGTGGAATAGATTAGCATAAGCAGAGATTGCATTGTTAACAGCTTGCCACAAAAAAATGTCTGACCTTGGGGAGGGATTTGATTGACCACATAGCATTCCAAACAATCTGGGCTTACCCTGTGAGATGAGTGACTCAATTGTTCAGTGCTCATAGACTTTAGGGAGTGAGAGATTATATCTGGGTTTCAGTGTAGGAGCCATTCTTAGTTGCGGGCTAAATTAACTTGTCTTCTACAAGAACATCACTGAACATCTGCATCTCAATGTCTTGTATATCTCTCTTAGTTAGTAGAGCATTAATTAGTTGAAGATCCCAAGAATAGGAGTCCCAATCAATAAGGTCAGAAACTTTGGTAGGCACAAAGTGGGAAACGGGCATAATCGGACGAATGAAACCCAAATCAAAGTTCATGATCCATTTGTCTTTCCAAATGTCAATGGAACAGCCATTTCCGATCATCCACCTAGCTCCTTCAATGAGAGCCTTACCTTCCAGGAGACTACTCCATGTCCAAGAAGCTCTGAATCTTTTCCTTGCTTGGAGCACATCTGAATGGGATAGTATAAGCCCTTCATCATCTTTGTCTAAAAAGAGTTTGGTTCTGTGTGTAGTGTTGAAATGTTCTAGGTTTTTGAAACTCATTCTGCCATTTGATTTTGGCAGACCCAAATAATCCCAGTTTTTCCTGTGAATTTTGTTCATTCTTTTTGTGACCTGTGGGATATACTTGTGGCAAGCTCGATGATGTGATTGTTATCGTGTCACATGTACAGAAGATATAGAGCTGTTAATCAGTAGGTATAATCTATTTGGGGGCGTTTACTAAAGTTAAATGGGAGGGGGAGAACGGTAAAGACGAGGAATGAGGAAGATGAGAAGTGATTCCCATTCATTTCTTTACTTGTATCTAGAATGAGAATTGGAAGTAAGATGGAATGAGAAACATAATTATGTTAAGTACAAAAATATTCTCATCACCTTCTACGATGATGTAAAGGTTGGTTTATAACTTGAAGGGTTTGGTTATGAGCAATTTTGGATTATCATAAAGGTACAAGGTTAATTTTGAAAGAAAAGTTGAATTCATCAATCAAATTCCCTCTCCTCCCGAATACAAGAGGAGGAATGATTCCTTGTTTAGCTGTGGGACTCACATGTTTGATTCCGACTCCTAATCAGATGATTCCTATTCACCTAAATTAAAGGTGTCCTTTATTTCTTGTCATTCTATTCAATTCGAAAGTACAAATTGCGGAAGCAATATCAATATATATGTTTTAAAAAAATATCTAAGTAAACAATATCGTGGCTATGGGAGTAATGTTAATATGATCAATCGTAGTATCCTTAGCATTTAGTAACGGTAGAAAAGCCTTCAACTTGTGGTTCTCATCTTTGTACCTGTTTGGTAAAACATGCGATTTGGCAGTTGCATTTTGTTCGGGAAACCAAGAATCTGACCCACTAGCGAGAAATGGTGTTTAAGACTTTAAGGTAGCATTTGTTACGCGGAATTAGACTGGACTAGCTTATGTTGGACAACAGAAGTAATCCCATGTTTGGCACCAACAAGGACTATATTAAATGAGCATATGTCTGAAATGCACCGGACGAGCGCTTTACACCTGCTTACGTAACGGCCCCAAAATTCATGGGACTGCTGAAGTCGCGCCTGCACTACGCTGAAGTCTGCTTCTTGCTCGTTCTGGGCTGCAGCCTCATTGTTTCTTGGGCTTTAGTCTTCTTCGGTGAGAAGATTTCAGGTTTAGTTTCTCTCGTTTCAAACCCTGTCTTGTGTTGATTATTGTTCAATATCTCCTTCAACCCCCCTCTACCCTGTGATGCACGGATACGGCAAAATTTTTAGTATGTTGTATCGCACCCGTATCTGATACGGGTACGTACTGGATACGTCATGGGTATGTATCCAAAGATAGTCAAACGTATCTTAGACCATTTAGAGAGGTTTAGACCAAATTAATACTAGGTTGTTTACTTTTTGTAGTAATATCTTATCTAATTTGTAGGAATCACTGTTCTGCTTTAACTCTTTCACGATTATAATTGAATATTCTTCTGTATTTTTCTTAATTAAATGATTTAGATTAGATTTATTTATTATTGTAATTTTTTTGTGATAGATTTATTAAAATTAGACTACTTTAGTGTTATTTCTCATTAAAATTATCTATATATTTTCATTAAATATATATTATATCAAAACATACTTGTATCCTATTTTTTCGATAAAAAACGTATATGCGTATCGTATCAAACTTTTATCCGTGTTCCGTATAGCCTCTACCTTTTTGTCAGTGTCATTTGTTTTACTAAAGAGCTGGAAGTGATGATCTACTGTCATTTGTTTATGGGCTGTGATTTTCGCGAATTGAGTGAGGATTTAGCTTGCTTGATCTGCTTAGAATTTTATATATTACGTATTTATCTTCTATCTGAATGTTTTGTGGCTTTGTCAGGTCAAAATTCTGGGGTTACATTTATGGTCATTTAGAAGATTTGGATTTTTATTCAAACAAAAATCTTGTGCACTATCCCATGACAACAAAGTAAAGCAGCATGTATAAATGTATTGTGGCTAAGCCCGCACGTAGAATGCGTTGGAAGGACTAATGGCGCTTGATTATTGTCCTAGAGTAATGGAGTGTTTACAAAGCAATGAATGTACGATTTAAGGACCAACTATTACTACACATTTTCATGTTATTTCACTAAACCGTAACTAGGTTTATGGGAGCCTTTCTAGTGAGGACCTCTAAGTTGAGGACTAGTTGAGAACATTTCGGTTTATCCCGCTTTTCGATCTTATATCCACATCTTAACCGTTCATTTTATAAATATTTATGAGTAGATCATTTCTGCAAATTTTCAACTAAATTGAAAATCGTTAAGACATTCATAAGTGTGATTTACCAATTATGAACTTGAACGGTTCATGTTTAACAGATTTGGTTCGTCCATTGATTTGATCTAAAACTAGTACTTAACGATCGCCAATTTGGCTAAAATTTTGTATGATTGATCTACTTATATAAATCTACAACTTCAACGGTTAAGATGTCAAATTTTGATCAAAAAGTTGGTCTAATAAGTAATTAATTGAAAAGTCCTTAACTAGTCCTCAACTTAAAGGTCCTCATTAGAATGGCTCCCCTAGGTTTATTAAAGATATAAAGATTTATCAGTTTCTAAAGTAATTAAACCAGCTTCATAGAGTAGGGGACTACTTTGACATTGGTTTTGAACACGAGTTATTCTACAACTATATGACGCTGGTCTAACACTGATGAAAGTCATGAAACTGTTACTTTAACGCACCAAGTTTTCCAGCATATTTTTTGTATCGGTTGTGATGTACTAAGTTTAATAACACATTTACTCAGTCGCGAATCAGACGGAGGTTCAGGATATCATGGACTACATACACTGTTGTAAGCACACAAAGCCGAAAGTACCTAAGCCTGCTGGACGCACATTGGTAAGAGCCAGAGACTCAAATGCTAGACATGAATAATTTCATGTTGATATTTGTTAGTCGATATTCGATATTTTGATCGAAGTGGGTGTGTTGTGATATGTCAACTTCCGCATTTTCTTTTCATCTGTGTATTTCGTGCTAGTTGAGAATGGAAAAAACTTGGATGACTATGGTTACTTATGGGTGACAAACCCCAATCAAAAATAGACAAATTGTTAGCGTGAGTTAGAATAGAAATGTAAATATATTGTAGTTATATTATAGATTAATTTTCGTTATTTTATAGTTAATAGTTACGATTTGTATTCATTGTAAACTCCTATATAAATCTTCATGGTAAGATGAATAATATATTAAAAAGTTTATTCCTCTCAATATCATTATATTTAAGTTGGTATCAGAACAAAGATCTGAAAGATCTTTGTCTCTCTGTCTCTTTTATTTTTCATTCTTTAATTTTAAAGAATTGATGTATATAGCGCCCTATTGTTATTAGGGCTTGTTGTATTGTTATCCAGTTATCCTATTAATCTGTTTGGTCACCATTTGGGTTTATCTTTATTGTTTGTTTTTATATTGTTTTGATTGATCGTGGAGAAGCAGACTTTTGCCTTTTTTCAGATCAATCAAACTTGTCAGCGTCGTCTAAGATCAGGGTTGCTCCAGTTCACATTCAAACTAGTGTGCCCAGCCCTTGAGATCTTTTCCCTTCCAAGTCGATCCAGTCAGCGTCCTCCGTAACCGACAGCCAGTCAGCGTCCTCCATAACCAGCGTGCCCAGACCAGCGTGCCCAGACCAGCGTGCCCTTGAGCCCAGCCCGGCGTGCCCAGACCGGCGACTAAACCTCCGGCGCTATCCAGCAAGTCTGGATCTACTCCCACGACTCGGTACCATTCCGACCCGATAGCCAGTACGCCCTTCCATCTAGTACCGGTGTTGTTGCTGACCTCAGGCGTCAACTAGTACTAACCGGCGCTGACCAGGGCTCATCCCGTCGTCCAGCAGATCCCGATCGGGAGTGTTTTCGACCCGGATCAGATTCTTTGACCCGACCACAAATCTGACCCAGTCCAGACGACCCGATCACTCATCCGACCCGCCAGCCAATCCGACTCACTTAGTCAACCCGACCCGCTTAGTCGACCCGACCCGACCCGGTCCAGCATTCGACCCGGTTCAGCATCCGACCTGGTTTGACCCGGTCCAACATTCGACCTGACCCGGTCCAACATTCGATCTAACAGTCCGCAGTTCTGTTCAATCTTTTGGGCTCGAGTCTAGAAAAAAAACTAGATTCAGCCCACCACATCTATGTTAGTGTTTCTTCATCTAAGTACATTTTCATTTTAGTTGAAATCTACCTAAGTGAAGGCACCCCTAAAACAGATTCCTTAAGGTTTTCTTGTTTCTTTCGCTGCATATTCCAACCTTCTCAATGGCCGATGATGATCAAAATGCGCTGGTTACCAAGACCAACGAAGTTCAGAAAGTTGAAGTTTCAGTTCGAAGATCAGATGGTGGTTTGTTTGGAGGTACCAAACTCAATGGTACCAATTACCGGATTTGGAAAAAACTGATGTCATTTCATCTTCGTGGCATGCACAATATGGGACATGTGACCGGAATTACCAAAGCTCCGAGTGAAGTTGATGAAGATGCATTTACCAAATGGGAAGATGATTATGGAGCTATGAAGGGAACTTTATTCGAAGCCATGAATGATGAGGTGGTACAGTTAGTGGAGGAGTGTGAAACTGTTGAGGCAATATGGAAGACCTTAGCAGATCTTTATACAAATGAGTCTGACTTTATTCAGGTTCATGAGTTGATGTGCAAAGTAGCTGCAATGCAGCAAAATGAACAACCAATATCGATGTATTTCACCAAGCTGAAGAATGTATGGGCCGAAATAGATCAAAAGCGTCCATGCAAGATCAAGAACCCTAAGGATATTATCTGGTACTAGAAGGAGAAAGAGCTTGAAATGGTTCACGTGTTCGTGAGAGGACTTGATGCAAAACATAACAGTGCTAAAGGAGAATGGCTGAGAATGTCAGATCCTCCCAGCTTGACTGCGGCTTTTACATACATTCAGAAAGATGAGTCTCAGCAGGATTGCTTTAACTAAGTACGAGTTGAAGTGTCTAGCCTGGTCATTCAAGCAAAACAGCTGAATCTTCCCCTCTAGCAAAATCATGTTCCACTCCATCAACAAGGTCCTCCACCTGGCTTCGGTTACCACCCCCGTCAATGTTCTTACTGCAACGAGCTCGGACATGTTCGACAAACTTGTTATAAGCTACACCCACACCTCAGACCCAAAATTCCTAGTTCTTATCCTAAAGCTAAAGCAGTTGCGGTTCAATTGATTCCAGAACTAGATTTCTATAGAGTGACTAGATAAGATCATCATACCACTGGTGAAGCTGCTCCCACAACCTCTAAAGCTGGTCATGGTAAGATTGGTATGGCTTTAAAGGTCTCTAACTTCATTGGTTCTGATACTTGGATTATTGATTCCGGTGCTACTAATCATATGACTTACGATAAGTCTTATTTTACTAAGTTGTCTTCCCCACTAGTCTCCCATGTTACTAATGCTAATGGTGAAGCATTTCCAGTATTAGGAACATGATCTATTCGGGTTACTCCCACCTTAGAGCTGGATAATGTGTTATATGTTCCTAACTTGTCACATCACTTAATATATGTCCCACAGTTGAACACTTAGTCTAAATGCCTTGTAACTTTTTATCCTATGTATGTTGTTTTTCAGGATCTTCTTATCAGGGAGATAGTCGGTTGGGGGTATCTAAGGGGCAGATTGTTGCGTTTGGATCAAACATATGCGAGGGAGAAACCAGGAGCACTGTCTAGCATGGCTTTAACTTCAAATTCTGATAGACTGAGTGAAGTTTGGTTGTGACAGCGCCGCTTAGGGCATCCATCCTTTAGTCTTATGAGAAAAACTATGTCTACTTTGTTCATTGGTATGGAGGAGTCTACTTTACGTTGTGAAACTTGTGTCTCGGCCAAGTGCCATCATGTTACTTATTCTCCTAGTGTTTCTAATAAAAGTGTTTTTTCTTTTGAATTAATTCACTCTGATGTTTGGGGACCTTCTAGAGAACCCATTGTGTCTGGTATGCAATATTTTGTGCTGTTTATTGATTATTGTACTCGATTGTCATGGGTTGTTCTTCTACGGACCAAAGATGATGTTTTCCCAGCCTTTCTAGTTTTTCGTACTCTTGTTCAAACACAATACAATAGCACCATCAAAGTCCTTCGTTCTAACAATGGAGAGGAGTATGTTAATCGTGTTTTTCAAGATTTTTTCCAGACACATAGAATAGTTCATCAAACTACATGTCCGCATACACCAAAACAAAATGGAGTTTACGAACGGAAAAATCATCACCTACTTGATATGGCTCATGCCATTCTTTTTAGTGCTCATATGCCTAAGTATCTTTTAGGAGATGTTGTACATGCTTCTGCTCATCTTATCAATCGTCTCCATCTAGTGTCCTTCAAGGAAAAATTTATTTTGATGTTCTTGCATCTCATGTCTCTATTCCCTCATTCCATAATCTTTATGCCCGTGTCTTTTGTTGTATTGCTTTTGTTCATGTCTCTAAAAAACAAAGGTCTAAACTTGATGCTCAGCAATTAAGTGTCTGTGTTAGCTATGAGGGATATCAGAAAGGGTACAAGTGGTATCATCCACCTACCAGAAAGTACTATGTCACAATGGATGTTACCTTTTTTGAGGATATGAGCTATTTTTCCTCCTCCGATACATCTCTTTAGGGGGAGAGTTCCTATTTCGAGGAGTTGTATCATGGTGTGGGAGAGGAATTGAAAAAACAAGAAGAAAACTTAGATACTTCTGTGGCTCCAATGAAAATCGTTGTTTCCCATAATCCAGATGTAGAGGCTCACCCAGAACCTGAATCACCAATTCCAATGCCTGAAGATGGAGCTGAAGACATAACTATCCATTCTTCTATTACTTCTACCCCCGACTCACAACTCTCTGATACAGAAGATCACTCACCTGAGGTATGTTCACAACTCATTGTTACAAGCACTGGCGAGTCTAGTGTTAGACAATATGTGTTGTCAAATAGGTCTACTAGGGATCAACCAGCAAAAAGGTATGAACCTACTGTTCATGCTAAATCAAAGTACCCAGTAGCCAATTGCATGTCGACAAGTAGATTATCTAAGTCATATGAGTCATTTGTAAATCAAATATCCGCTGTATCAGTACCTAACAAAGTGCAGGATGCGTTGGGGGATCCAAAATGGAAGAATGCAATGGAGGAAGAGATGGAGGCGTTGTACAAGAATGATACATGGAAACTTGTGCATCCACCACAAGGTAAGAAAGTTGTAGGTTGTCGTTGGGTGTTCACTGTAAACACAATGCGGATGGGTCAGTAAACCCATATAAAACATGTCTTATTGCAAAGGGATTCACTCAGACGTATGGAATAGACTATGATGAGACATTTGCTCCAGTTGCCAAAATGAATACTATTTGGGTTCTACTTTCCTTTGCTGCTAGATTAAATTGGCCACTCCGACAGTTTGATGTCAAGAACGCTTTCCTGCATGGAGAGTTAGCTGAAGAGTTGTACATGAGTCTTCCACCTGGGTATGTAGCTGGTTCTCCAGTTGAATTTGTGTGCAAATTGAGAAAATCTTTGTACGGTCTCAAACAGTCACCTCTTGTGTGGTTTGGGTGTTTTTCACAATTTATGCGTAAGATTGGTTACTAACAAAGTAATGTAGATCACACCTTGTTTCTTAAACATCAAGGTGGAAAGTTAACAGTCTTGATTATTTATGTCGATGATATGGTAATCACTGGAAAATGATACAATTAAGATGGAGAGGTTGCAGAAGCAGTTGGCCTCGGAGTTTGAGATGAAAGACTTAGGTGATCTTAAGTACTTCTAAGGTATTGAGGTAGCAAGGGGGAGAGAAGGGATCTACTTATGCCAGAGGAAGTATATCCTGGATCTATTAACGGAGACTGGTATGTTGGATTGCACACCTATTGAGCAGAACCATCGTCTAGCCGAATATCCAGACCAGGTACCTACTGATCGAGCTCGCTATCAGAGGTTAGTTGGGAGCTTGAATTACTTAACCCATACTAGACCAGATATTGCATATGTAGTGAGTGTTGTGAGTCAGTTTATGCATAACCCGGGCGAGAGTCACATGGATGTTGTTGTAAGAATTACTTGAAGTCAGCTCCAGGAAGAGGAGTAATATTTTTCAAACACAACAACATTCTCGATGTTTGTGGCTTCACGGATACAGATTGGGCTGGAAACATTACATACAAAAAGTCGACATCAGGTTACTTCACATTTGTGGGGGGGGGTAATTTGGTTACATGGAAGAGTAAGAAACAGAATGTTGTGGCACGATCCAGTGCTGAAGCTAAGTATAAAGGTATGGCCCATGGAGTGTGTGAATTGTTGTGGCTAAGGAATTTGTTACGTGATTTGGGTGTTCATCCTAAAAAGGCTATGCAGTTGTATTGTGACAACAAAGTTGCAATTTATATATCACAAAATCCAGTTTAACATGATCGTACTAAACACGTGGAGGTTGATCGAAACTTCATAAAGGAAAAATTAGACGTTAAAATTATTAGCTTTTCCTTTATTTCAAATGAAGAGCAGCTTGCAGATATACTCATTAAAAGAGTTTTTAAGAAAACACTCTATGACTCACTAGGCAAGTTTAATATGGTTGATGTATATGCGCCAACTTAAGAGGGGTGTTAGCGTGAGTCAGAATAGGAATGTAAATATATTGTAGTTATGTCGCAAATTAATTTTTATTATTCTATAGTTAAGAGTTACCATTTATATTCCTTGTAAACTGTTATATAAACCTCTATGGTAAGATGAATAATATGTTAGAAAATTTAATCTTCTTAATATCGTTAATCAAAAACAAAAATACAAAATACCCAAAATCTACTGTTATGTTCAAAAATTACAGTCAAATTTTTTTAAAAGGACACATGTTCTATGTTCATTGGCCGTTATCACCGGTCTTAGTCACCTAAGTTGGGTTTGTTGAGAATTGCATAGAATAGAAGCAAAACTCTGCAGTTTTACTTGAAGGTATTTGACTAAAGCAGTCGTTGAGATGGAGAAAGATGCCCCAAACTCATGAAGCTGCTGGGTCCACTCACGAGCTCAAGAAAATCCCAATTATTACTCTCAGCACCATGCCAGGGAAACTCAGATCATCTACAACAAAAGGCAATTTGAAAAAGAAACATTGCAGTGAAATACATGAGAGCGTCTCGGATGGACCGCAATTTATATGGACATTATTATAGCCGCTGTAAGTTTTTATAACAAGGATTTTAGCCTTTATAAGTTCTTTAAACAGACAATGAGTTTAAATCAAAAAATGATACTGATGAAGCACAACCAAACTAAAAAAACAAATTTATCTTAATACACGTATGGACTACCGTCCATAACAGAATTTTCGTGCAATACATTTGCCACTTCCTTTGCATGATTCAAATCTATATCTATCTTTTTGGAGGATTTTAAATCTGGATTTGATGGGTGAGAGTCATTATTACAACACTTTTACGGCGCCTTTTATATATCAAGTTAGCATGACGCAAAATATGGATGCTAGCTGGGGAGATGTGGCCTCTTCCTCTCTTACTTTTGAAAACCAGTTGTTGTATGATTCAATGCAACTTAATCATCGGCTTTTCAAACTCCATAGTCCCACGCCACATGCGAATCTCGATTGATCATCATCATCCATCTCCTCCTCTACAATTCCAAGTCAATTGTTTTGTAAAGTTCGAAAAATGACTACTTGTTAAAATATTAGAACGCCAAGAGGGTGTTTCGTTTGGCCCGTTGTGTCACGTAATATGTTTAATATATAGATAAATAATCTTTTTAAAATCTGAAATAAAGAGCAGAGAATGTTGTACACGGACGTAAAAAACTCTCATTTTAACGTCATAATTTCATGTCTGGATTTAACTTCATTATAAGTGAATAATAACAATGGTAGATAAACGATGGTGGCAGCGGAAATTGTTCCCGATTGTAGTAATTTGTGTGATCTAAGTAAGTCATTATTGTTGAGATAACCAAAACATGCGAATAGAACAATGGTACAACTCACAAACAGTAGTTTAACTTTGAAGCTCTAATCAATATTTTGATAACTCCAATTCGTACTATAGTAACCAAGAAAGAAAATTCTTGCATGACTCCAATAGCTTCAAACTTTGTATTACTGAAATTGGGGGTGGATTCGGTACGGTTACCAACTATTGTAGTCGATGTTGCCTACCAACCAACCAACCAGGCGAAGCCAGGATTTCAAGGTTGGGGATCCGAGTAAAATGTTTTAAAAACAAATATTTTTTCCTGTAAAAAAACAAGCTTGAAATTTTAGCATATGAAGACATAAACATCTTAAGAAATTTACCATGAATGAGAAAATAAATGTAATGAATCTCATTAAGAATACTACCTAAATAGAAAATAAAAAATATGATTGAAACATATCGAATGTTTAAAGTTGAACTGATAAATTAATGTTAATATGTGAACAAAATCAGAATTGGTTATAATTTAGGGGGGGTTATTAATAGAAATATGGGTAAATTTGTTGTGATTAAACTACCTAATTAAAAAGAATTAAGACAATTAAAAAATCCAACCGGAGCCAGGACCCTCCCGAGCCGTAACGTAGCTTCACCACTGCAACCAACTCATGAATGGTATCCAAAATTTACTACCAATACCAACCATCAAAGTCGGTATACCGTCTTCTCGGTACTGGTTGGTACGATTGGTAATTGTTGGTAATGAATTTCTACCAATACACAATCTGGGCCAAAATAGTTCAAAATTAAAGCACAGTTCAAATTTTGGATAAGCTATGTTATTTTCTGACAACAACAAAACAAATTCCTTATGTTTCAAACCATTCATTCAACTAATTCAAGTATTCAACAACATTATAACATCATCATTTACATCACAATTCAACACAATAACCAAGTTCAACAACATTATAACATTAGTTACATCACAATTCAACTTTATAATATCAAGCTCAAATGACAAAACAAAACACAAGCAAATTCAATAGTTCAAGTACTGAAATACATAAACTGAAAATGACAAACCGAAATACAGAAAATTAAGATAGGTTGTTGGCATGAAGATTAGGTGTCGGCTGTGTCACGCCAAGTCCTAGATAGATGTTTGGATTGAGTTGCTACTAGTGACAGTCCTTCTCACCGCAAAACCTTGAGTGAATGTGTTCTCTAAAATCAAACAAGACATAAACTCCTTTTTTTCATAACAATACAAGTTCACCATTTATCTAAAAACAATGCAGTAGAGCTCATAACAAAACAATAGTTTTTCATGCTTCATCAAAAACAATAGCAGTAGCTTATAAAAATTTAAAATTTCATGCTTCATCAAAAACAGTAACAGTAACTTAAAGAAATTTAAAATTTCACTTCATCAAAAACAATATAAAAGTAAAACATTAAAATATAGAAGTAAAACATAGAATTGCTGGTTAATACAAAGTCTCTGCAACAGCTTATACACAAATTGTATCCTATCAGTATACACAAATGCTTATCACACAGTAATAAATTCAACCATACTCATTCAGTTAGTTTAGTTAACAACTACAGCCTATATATACACAACAATCAAACATTTTATTTACAACAGGTGTGAAGTCTCCATTTTCTCAGCTTATATGATTACTGGTTTCACATGGTTTCGATGACCAGCACAACACCACTTTACTCATCATACTACATCACTCTGACATGTCAAATAATAATAATAATAATAATAATAATAAACATGAATGAAACTAGATGGCTAAGTAAGCAACGGTGGTTACCAACACAATGTAGTTATGAAAATATAAGAAAACTACAGAACCTGATGTTTTCATAATAGCATTACAACACAACAAAAACACACCGATGCCTTAATCGATTAAAAAAACCAGTTTTACAAGTTTATACTAATATATCAATATGAGTATAACCTCTTTATTACCAATTGAGATTTTAAGCACTAATGATAATATGAGCTAGCGGTTTATTTGCCCAGAGACCAGAGATGTACAAATTTTTGTAATGTAAATAGAGTATAAGCCACTCAGTCCCAACTTGAGTAAGCAGTTGTGTAATACAACTAGATACAACCAGAGAAGCGAACAATCCACCATTACCCACAAACTCGATCTTAAGCAAGCCGATGAAATATATATGCATAATCCTCTGAAATTCATGCGAGTTAGGTGATCGAGTAAAAGATCTTGAGGCTAAAATAGAATGTGAAACTTACTATATACTACAATAGAGCTAACTCGAGGAAGACGAGGACTGAGAAGTGCGAGCTCTGCAAATCTGAATTGAGGTCTCGAATTGTTGTCTCGCCGGTGTCTGGAAAGCCTCTGAATTGAGGTCTTGCGGATGGCCTTGGATCCTTTATCGGTTCTCCGATGACCTTGGAGCCTTTCTCGATTCTTCGATGACCTTGGAGGTTGGAGATGTGCAGCGATAGAGAGAAATAGAGGGAGAGGGACAACGAGCGTGAGAGAAACTTTCTGAGGGAGGCTGTGAGAGAATGAGTTGGGTTAGGATTAGGTTTAAGCAATCTACGACGTAGATTAAACTGATTTTAAATCAAAGGCTGTATTTGAAAGTAACAATTGTTAATTTGTTATATTACTTATATATATATATAGCGGATCATGTGTGGAAGTCCGCACTTTTTAAAAAATACGGATTTTTGCAATTTGATCCGCTTTCGATCATGATTTCTTATCTTAATCGTTTACAATATAGATATATGTGAGTAGATTATCTCTACAAAATTTCATTTAATTTGGAGATCGTTAAGGTATTCAAATATGTGATTTAGAACGGAAAAAACTAACGGTTCCGGTTGAACAGTTTTATTACATTCATAGTTTTAATTCATTTTGGATGTCTTAATGATCTCCAAATTTAATGAAAATTTGTAGAGATGATCTGCTCATATGTATCTACATTGTGAACAGTTAAGATGAGAAATCATGATCGAAAAGTGAGATAAAATTGCAAAAGTCCGCATTTTTTTTTAAATGCGGACATCAGCACAGAAAAATCCCTGTATATATATATATATATATATATATATAATACAAAATACGGTTGGTACTGTACTACCGTAGTTTGAAGAAACTAATACCACCTACCAACCATGTTTTGCAAACCGATATGGTACTGCCGTATTAACTACATGGTAACCGACTTTGTTGGTAACCAACTTCTTTGATACGGTTGGTAATCGGTTGGCTGGTTTTGACAGGGATCAAATTGCCACCCCTAACCGAAATATCTACTAAGAAAGTTTACCTGTATCTTTCTATTGTTTTGGCTACCCTACAACAATACAAAATATTCCTAAAGCCATACGCACTACTGCCTCAACAAAAATGATAATCCTTTTTCCTAGCTATTCATATTTCAGTTGAGACCATGATAATAGCTTGTGACTACTATTCTGTAGAAATTCTTCGGTTCACTTCGTAAAATTTCACAAAGCTGATCATAATCATTTATTTTAGTTTTGACTGAAATGGATGACCTATTCCGTTTAAGAAAGAGATTGCAAATGTGCGTTGAAGACTTCTCTAGAACAAATGTGCTTTGGGGATGAAATGATTTCACCTACCCCAAGCTGAGACAATCGATGAACATCAATATCGGTGGTCCTCTCTTTCGTGGTTGGCTTTTGATTTTGAGCTATATATTTGTCACTTCACATTACACATTTATGAGAACGTGGAATGCCAAAGGAGGCGCACACCATATATGCCTTTGGCTATTCCAAACGTAAAAACAATATTGTTGTGATCATAATCTGAGCAAATCCCATCTGTATACATGACATAGTCCGATTTTTGGTCTTGATACACGTCTTTTCCATTTGTTTTCTTTCGTCTTTTTCGCTTTTTTGTTTTTTCATTTCATCACCTTATATTCTCTGTATGCATGAAAGTTGGTCCATGGCTAAGAACTGATGCATGATTTAGTCCTGATTGTTTTTGACAACCCACCGGTACATGCTGCTCAACCTTATATATTGATGATCTTGCTGTTGTTACTAGGATTAAGAGTCTCTTTTTCTAGTACAGCTAGTTTCTCTTTTCTTCTTGTTCACGTTTTTGAGCATCGTTTGTAACCAAGAAAAAAAAGATATGAAAGTTGGGAAATTCTAGTATACCGGCCGGCATGACATGCGGATCACCATCTGGCCGCTCACTTCCCTCCCTGCTGGTCCCCGCATGCGGATTAAATGGCTGAGAAACCGACGCATAGGATGCCGCGCGGTATAACAGCCTGATCCACAAAAGTTAGGTTGATTTTTGGTCAACACAATCTCTTCAGGGGACGAACATTGAGATTACTTGCGTGTAACACACTCACCTATTGGTATATGTCTGAAGACTAAATTGCATAACATAATTGAAGTTAGGATCTATCCACAATAAACATAAACACTATACACCAGTATTGCAAAAACCAGTAGTCAAACTTAGTTGCACTAGGTAATTACAATAAGAACCAGCAATCCATCGGGATATCATTGATGGCTATCATCCCTCGTCAATAGGATTGCAGCAGCAACACAGTTTCAACAGCAACACTACCTGCATACACACAAACACAGAAGCAAAGAATATCTTCTATGCTATACTACTTTTTAATAGAATGAGACTGTTTAATCTCAATGAAAAACATAGTTAGAATAGGACATTCTACTGATATATATAGAGCTTAGAAACTAACTTTGTACTTATCCCATAAGGAGCCCAAGTTTTACTTAATGTTTATCAGATACAAGTCTTTAGGTTTATCTTAAAAACTTAATGTTGACCAGGTTAATCATCTTGATAAGTCTCTAAGTTCTAATGAGAGACTTACACCTCAATAGATAACAAGATAGAGTTTAAATATATGTTTCTACTAATTATATTCAAGTTATCAAAAACTATTTATTTAGATAATGATAATGTAGAGTCCAATATTATTTTCTAACATCATAGACTATCAATCAGTCGAAAAGCTCCGGTCAACCACTAAGAAGAGGTCTGCACTACCAGGACAACTACTTTAGCCGAAATTTTTTTTGTCGGTCTGTTAAAAAATTTTGTCGGCTAAAGTCTTAGCCGACAAATCTTCGCTGGTAAAGAAGTCGTCGGGAAAAAGCTATCGGCTAAAACCTTAGCTGATAAAATTATTATTCATCATCGGCTAAAGTCATTTATTTAGCCGACGAAGAAATTTTTCGTCTCTTAAAGTCTGGACTTTAGACGACGAATTTTATAAATTTCGTCGGCTATAGTTATTTATTTTATTTATTTATTTAACTTTAGCCGATAAATTTTAATAAATTTTGTTGGCTATAGTTATTTATTTTTTTTATTTTTTTATTTTTTTTTTCATTTCGGAGATGGTGTTTGGAGGAGGAGAAGGATGAGTTGCGGTAGAGGAGGAGTAGTTGCAGTGGAGGAGGAGGCCGGAGAAGGAGAAGGCTATGAGACGACGAGAAGGAGTGTACAGGAGAGGAGAGGAAAGGAGAGGAGGATGAGGAGTTGCCGTCGGAGAAGGAAGAGGAAGAGGAAGAGGAAGAGGAAGAGGAGGGCAAGGAGGAAGAGAGATGAAGAGGAGGAAGAGGAGAAGCATGAAAGATATAGAAAAAATTTAAAATTTTCGGCGAAATTTTGAACTTAAGCTGACAAAATTAATTAAAATTCGTCAGCTAAAGTTAAAAATTAGTGACGAGAATTTTAAAAATTTTGAACTTTAGTAAACGAAACTCTACCTAGGGTTTCAAACAATAAGTGGTACCAGTGGGGCCTCTGAGGTTTGCTCGCTTTGAGTGGTGTTTTGTGGATCAGCATTTTCTTTTGGATAGGCGACGTGGGAGGTGTCACGGACCTTGTATGACGTCGACGAGTGGTTCCCAAATCTGCTTCGCGAGAAATCTGACAAAGGAGGCATGGAGTAAAGCGGGCAAGTATCCAATTGTGTATAGATTGATCGGCTTTGGTGCGGATATTGGGGGTGGAACCCGCAACGGTCTTGTTGGCTTGATTGGAGGTCTGCACCTTTGTTCTTGGCGAAGGTTGTCGGTTTTGGGTGATAATGTTGAAGCTTCTGCGATGATATTGGTATGGATCTCGTCTCTGGGAGGCTGCTAGATTAGATCAGTGGTGAGTGGGCTGGCTCTCTTGGAAATATGGCATCAGCTGTGTCGACGAGAAGGAGGAAGAAATTTGGGACGTTGGACCTTTGTACCTAGTCCCTTCAGGGCTGAGCCTATGGGCTTTCCTATTTTTCCTTTTCTCTCTCATATGGCCGAGTGTTGTTGTGATTTTTTGAGAGTGACTCTTTTACCTTATACTATTAATAGATCGAAGCTATTCACTCTTTGATGGGTGGAAACGTACACTGTTGGGGCTTAGACGTCAAACTTGTCATGATAGATGCCTTGCTCTATTGGTCGTATCAGAGTAGAGGTTTATTGCTTTTCTTAATGATGGCTTGTACACTATTTTGGATGTAGTTTTTTAGATTTCTTTTGAGGTTTGATGTTTTTCATCATTGTAATCTAATAATGAGTTTGTGCTCTTAGCTTGTATGGAAGTTTTCTATTGCCACAATACTTGGTTTTGTGGTCTTTTCAACCATTGAAATATATCTATATTTTTCAAAAAAAAAAATTATGAATAGTATACGAACTAAAGTCCATTATTAATTTCAATACATCAAGTTCTAAAATATAAATTTTGGTGCATCAAATATAGAATCAAACCCATTATACATACACAACGTTGTTAATTTTGTAACAGACGTTATAATTTGAAGGGTAGTTTAGTGACTTCAAATTTTTTTTCTCGAGCGCTTTTTCTTATCACACTCGGCCAGTTCTTTGTTCGGAAACAATTGAAACCCAAGCAACCCATAGAAACCTAGATTAATTGAACCCAAAATGTTATTGGGGCCTTCCTTTTTGAAAAATTACTGCAACATCAAACTCTATGGTAGCATCAAATCGATGACTAGTCACAGTTTCGCTATCGAGTTGCCCTCTCGACTCAACGACAGTTGCACTACATGCTGCTAGTTGATCCACACGCCAACCATTTATCGATCACAATTTCAAATATCGATCAAAGTAATTTTTATCTACAGCTGTTTCTCTATCGAGTAATTCTTAGATATTGCAAGTAGGAGCTGGTCATAGGTATTGCACACTAGAGTAACTTTGATAGTTGCTTATTAACATATATATATAGTTTATTGCATTCGTATTATACTTTCCTTACTGTTAAAATGTTTTTGTTCTCCACATATTAGGAATCTCTGAGCATTAGAGATTACGTGGTTACACAAAGTGAGAGGAGCCGTGAACAATTTTCATTATTCCAATTTAGAACATTAATTTTGATTGGATATGATTATGTCAAAATTTTCGGTTGAGGTAGACAAATCCCAACAAACCGATCATTTAATTTTTCAAAATTTTAACTAATTTGTCCCTAAACACCCTAATTTCAATCTCATCTATTTTCGTAAAGGATTTTACTTCATGAAGTAGTAGTGTTGGGTTCAAACGTGAACTCAAAGGAAAGAAGAACAAAAACAGCTGCAGGTGACGATAGACACGTACACAATCCCACCCGACTACACCTACTAACTTCCACTCCAACTCCCACTCTCCTTCCTCGCTTTACTCCTCACAACCCAAAAACCAGGGCCACCCTCCGTTTTCCTTCCTCTATATAAACCAAACACAACCCAACTCCCCTCTCTCCCCCACCATAACCCCATTTTCTCACAAACCCAACAAGAGAAAAGACAATGGTAAGACTCGGCCTTTCCCTGACTCTGCTGCTCCTGGCCGTCTGGGGCTTCGGTCACGGCCACGCTGCCCCGGCCCCGGCGGTGGACTGCTCGTCGTTGATCCTGAACATGGCGGACTGCTTGTCGTATGTGTCGAACGACAGCAAGACAGAGAAGCCGGAAGGTGGTTGCTGCACTGGACTCAAGACAGTGCTCAAGGCTGGCCCCGCGTGTCTCTGTGAGGCCTTCAAGAGCAGCGGTCAGATGGGCATCGTTCTCAACATGACCAAGGCCATGTCCCTCCCCGCCGCTTGCAAAGTCTCCGCTCCTTCCGCCGCCAACTGTGGATGTCAGTTCTCTCCCATTTCTTTTTTATTTTTTTTTCTTCTGAGATTTTTGACTTGTGTATTTTTTATTCTGGATTTTGCAGTGGCTGTTGCTCCTGCTGGTGCTCCTGGTATGTTCCAATTCTTATAATTTTTAGTTTATTCTGGATTTGTATTTTTTCTTTAGAGCGAATCTAGTTCAGCTTAAGGTATTGCATGCATTAAGTCGTTTTGCTCCTGGGTTTTATACTGTCTTCAAGGAATTGTTGATTTTGTGTTTTTATTTTTTAAAGTATGAGACAGAATCTTGGAATGCTTTCACAACCCTGTGGTCAACTGGTGGTCTTTAAATCACACAAATCTCTCTGATTTTTGGATTCTAATTTGCCAACCACCAACAACATATGTTGGTCATAATAACCAACCAATATGAGAGAGGGTGGAGAAAGAAAGTAAAGAAAGAGTGATGTTTGAAAAATTATAACTAATATAACAGTATTTGATTGGTTGGTTATTATGACCAACATATATTGGTGGTCGGTAAATTTGTATCCCTAATTTATGGTTTTAGAAGTTTCAAAAATGCTCTGAATTTCCGAATTTTTGCATTTATTTTCCCTGAATGCCATAATATTGGATTTTGCATTGATTTCCTTTTTTTCTACACTTTCAAGAAAAATTTTGATTTCAGTATTACCAGGTTTCTTTTAATTTTTGGAAAATTTGTTTCTTTTTAGTCATTTTTGTTAATGGTCAAATTATCATTGATCATGTTTCATATCGTTTGCTATGAATTAATCCTTGAATAGGCTAGATTCATAGATCACAGCTCATGCTGCCTGAGTCAAAAGTTGTGGTCCAGGCTTCACATATGTTACCTTCAAAAGTTATTGATTTCTGATATGTTTTTGTTTTATAGATATTTTTTTTAATCTGAATTAATATATCAATTCTGCATTACAATCTATCCATGTTTGGATTAGTTTCTTATGTTCTAGATAGACCAACACACTTGATGCATGTAATGTAATGTAATGTTATATTGTAAAGCAGAGTTGTGATTCTTTTGCACACATTGTTCTTGAATGTATTGCTTACATTTTGCCCTGCAACAGCATTGTGTAATAATAGTTCATGAGCAGTTACTATATGATTTTCTGTTTGACAGTTGCAACTCTTTCGCCTCAAATTGCTCCAACAACTTCAGCTGCTGCTGCACCTGAATCATCTGCTACAGGAGGGAATGTGGTGGCACCTGCAGCTACTCCAGCAAGCTCAGCTTCTGCTATGCTTTTCAGTTTGGTTACCCTGTTTCTGGGCCTCTCAGTTGCATCATTACCTTATTTCTGAGCAAATGTGGCATGTAGCGCCATTTTTGAGAGCATAGAGTGATGACTTGTGATGTTCATGTTAGCATTGGGGAGTTAGTTCTGTTCACATTTCTTCTGTTCGGGATGTTACTGTAGTAGGTTTTAACATGTTTTATCTTTTTGGTCTCTTGAGACCTGTTTGGTGGTTGGACGTGGTTTTCTGATATTTTAGTTGATCTACCTATTATTAAATTTCTGGCCTCTTTTCAATTGATATTTGAACATTGCATTTTCGGGTGTCTTCTCTGTATGTATCATGGACCTTATCTTCTCTATATGGTTATGATGGTAACATCCGGAACTCATAGCCTATTGAAGGGGATCAAAGAGAGGATGATGCATTGTGATACATGTTGGGGAAAAATAATATAATGGAAATGACAAACTCAAACAAACATATCACAAATATGCAAAGATATAAAAGATAAAGAAAAGTGAACACCGGATATAACGTGGTTCGGCAATGTGCTTACGTCCACGGGGCAGCAACAACAAGAACTTTCACTGATACACAACTTCAAGAACATCACTTGAAGATATCTCACACTTGTTTTGCTACACTACACTCTCAACTTGGAGTGAACACTCTCTACTTGGATGAAGATGCTTGAGATAGATGAAATAATCGATATGATTGATATTTTGGAATGAGCAAATGACCTCTTCTTTTATAGGCTTAAGGAGGAACCCTCATTAGTGTTCTCCCATAATGGTTCCCCATGTAACTCCCATAACTTATGACATCATAACCATCCATATTCTCAAGTCTTAAAACCTTGTAACTTAAGAGCTACTAACTCCTAAGATCACTAACTCATAAACCTTTAACATTCATATCATGAATTTGTGGTGTAACTTATAGGTCTGAATATTATAACACATGCTTGATAAAAAATGGATCAAGGTTGGAGAAATTAAAATTTTCCGAATGTTGATTAGTATGGTAGCATTTTCAAAACAGGATTTTGCTCGAGAGTTCCGAGCCATGACATCGAAACGACTTGAGAAAGTTCTGCAACATAATAAACATCAAACAACATTGCATGATCAAGAACTGTGAAAATTGGTTGAGCAATACTTTTGCCTCTTCACATGGAGTGATGGAGGTGGTCTTGGAATGACCCTCTAACATGTCGGACTACCAATCCCCATGTATGCATATTTAGAGTTGAGGGTATTTTTCAGAAGAGGAGGAGAACAGCGAAGGCAATAAGAGCATGGAGAGACCTAAAATAAGAGACTACAATACAGTGGTCTTTTGTGCTGGCCTAGGAGAGGAGGTGCCAGCAAGGAATTGTAGTCTTTTGTGCTGGCCTAGGAGAGGAGGTGCCAGCAAGGCTTTCCAATGTTTCCTCCTTGTCACTCAATGAACAACAATGTTTCCTCCTTGTCACTCCATGAACAGTAGTTCCCTCCCTCCCTGCAACAAGAGGACACTATGAGCTTCAACTATTTTAATTTACTAGCAAGTATTATTCAATTCATTTGTTTTTGTTTTTGTTTTTGTTTTCTACAAGTAGCTACATTGGCGTTTGACTGCATTGTTTTTGCCGTTTTCGCTCCATTTCGGTGCAATTGCAGACCTTTTTGGGTTTAAAAATATGGTACTTGGATTGCTGGTGTAAAGAAAATTTTACCATATGTTCATAATATGTTAATGTATGACATACATACGATTATCATATTAGAGTTTAAATTCAATCAAAAACTCAATTCAAGATGTGTTTGGTGTAGCTGTGGCTTTTAAGTAAAGCTGACTTTTTCTTATTTCTGAGAATAAGTAACTGACAAGCAAAGTAGCTAAGTGTTTGGTAAAAATGACTTTTTATAAGTGCTGTCATAACAAAAACAGTGACATGGTGTTTGGTAAACTCAAAATTGACTTTCGTTTTTATTTACAGAATGGCCAATTTAGACATGAAATCTGTTTTTGCCAAAATTGTTTACCATTTAATAAACTTGACGCTTCAAAAAAACCAACCTTGATGATAGATATTAAAATGATTTGTACAAGTATTGAGTCACATTACTAATCAGAGTAAATATTTCATTGACATCAAGTACAAAAATATCTCAACACACCAAAAATTGACGTTGTTGACCACTCGAAACCATCTCGGTAGTATCACTATCACAGCTCCCCCAATTCCACAAACTAATCAAGCACCCTTCATTCCTTCAACATATACTAGTCAAGCTCTAAAGAGAGCCAACATTTTCACGGCCTATAGCTAACATTGTTAACTGTAGAAGACGGATTTTGCTACCATTGTTGCCACTCTTACAATCATTTCATTGAGCTCAAGCCATCCTCTTCTAAGGAAAACAGTTTTTGGCTACTGTGTCATGTGAATGTGGCAGAAAATTCAGCATAAGAGGTATCATGTAGCCTAGACCAAGAATAAGCAACATCAAGTTGTACAATGATTCATGAAAACATAGGCCTCGGTCCACTTGAGCCCTTGATCCTATTTCAAAGGATGAGCAGTAGCAAGAGCTTCCATATGTGGGGTTATTCCAAAAGAAAAATAGTGATCAGATTGTATCATAACACAAAGAAAATATTTTGTTAAAAACCTGACTTTTCCTGATCCTTTCGGACTGAAATGCAAATTCAAAGCATGAATTGTCTGTCTAATTGAACTTGATAAAGAATGAATACTGAAAGAAAAGAGTAAAGATCTCAAACCAACTGTTTTGTATCAAATAAGCTACAAATCTGAGAAATTTCCAGTAAATGGGTGGTATGGAAGAAAATTCACCAAAAATTGACACTTCAATATTTTCATGAGTGAAAATTTCCAGAATCAACGTAGACGAGCAAAGCTACAATGTCCCAAAATTTCAAGTTGTTTGAAGTTCAAATGCATTACTGAAAATGCAGTTTCTGCAAAAAATGCTGAAACACTGTAAACATCAAAATAGCACAAGTTTACAAATTACGATTACATCATTAAGAGTAATTATTGGGCAGCCAATAAAGTATTACTCTTCAATTTAGAAATTGATATTACATACAAGACGGACATGATTCATCAAAACCCAGAAAACGGTACAAAAAACGGACACAGATGTTAATTTATTACTAACATGAATTTCTCATAAGCAAGGGCGATTTAGCAGCAATGCAGCATACTGAATACACCTAAATTTCTAATTAGTTTCAGCTGGCCTAGGAGGAGTTCCCTTCTGTCATTTGCAAACAGACACCAAGCCAACACCACCAACACATTTGTTTTCTGCTGCTACCCGTTCCTAGAACAATTGCAACATTTTGAGCTACAATTACTTATATTGATTTGTTTGAGTGTGCATCTGAACGTGTATAGATTAATATGGGATATGTCAATGCATGCTGTGAACTGTGGCGCAGACAGAAGAGTACACAGGGAAGAAGCCAAGAGGTATTCACTTTGACATTTGACTGCATTATTTTTGCTGCATTCCTTTATATACCTCTTGGTGCAATCGCATGACTTTGATGATCCGTGCATTTTTTTTATCTTTACATGCATCGGATTGAATATGACAAATTTAACTTACTCGGCTAAATTTTTTTATCTGCAGAGATTCTAAACTACAACTCTAAACTCCTAGCTCTAAGTATGAATTTCTGTTTGGGTTTCAGGGCAAGACAGTAACTCAAACTTTGAAACTTTGAAACCTAGACAGAACGCAAATATTGAAACTCATGGGTTGTGATTTATGAGCCACCCTTCATATTCAAATGAAGACTGCCACACTGAGAAGCAGACCATGCCCATAAACTAAACCTCATAAGTTAGATCTTATACCACAGAAGGAAGTTGTTTAAGCTTTAGGGCATAAGACATAAGACATAATGGTGCAATTCTTCTAATTATTCCTATCTCCTAGCTAGTGTCTCAAGCATGGACTAGTAGAGGAAAAGGTTGATGCGACGATTTCATTTCGTCGTATAAGAGGGTTTTTTTCGTCGCATGAGTACTGAAGTGATGAAAAATTCTGCGCATAAAATTCATCGCATTATTTTCGTTGCATTAGTTTGATGTGACGAAAATTTTTGTCACATCAATTTTCGCTTCAGATTTTTTAATAAATAAAAAATGAATTCATTTAATTTCATTTTCATTTTTTATAATTTAAATTAAAAAAATTAGAATTTTTATTTTGTATTTTTGTTTTGTCAGATCAAGGAGGAGGTGGTGGTATGGTCAATGTGGTGGCGGAGAAAGAAGAAGAACACTACATGAAAAAAGACTTTAGCCGACGAAACAACCAAAAACAGGCCGAAAAAAAAATTATTTCGTCGGCTAAAGTCAACTTTATTAGATAAAAAAAATTGTCGGCTAAACTAATTTTTTCGTCGGCTATAGTCTGTGAACTTTAGCTGAACGAAATTTGAAAAGTTTATCCAACGAAATTAGGGTATTTCGTCGGCTAAAGTACCTTTTACTAACAAAATTGTACTACGGATATTTCGGTGTCCGATTGACATTGTGATACCAATCTGGAAGCGGAACGGGCGTACTAGTCAAACTCATTGCTAATGCTAAGACATATGGGCATTTTTGGCCATCTGAGTTCGTTTATGGCTTCAAAATATAGTTTTTCTAATCACTTAACACATGAAAATGCCTATATCTCCATCTATATGAGGTATTTTGGTGAAACCTTCAACAAAACAAACTGTCAACATGATGAGACACAACTACCCATCTAAAATTTTTAAGACATTTACCCTTAGAGATAAATAATGATAAATAATGGTAAATAGTAGACATGTTGTGATTCCGGTCATCAAAATTCACAAACAAAAATACGACCGTCAGATATCATCAATATGTTGAAATATGTCTATGCTAAAAAATTCAACTTGTTTCGATAAATTTAAGGGCTTCATCCGGGCGGTCAATCCCTCAACTATTGGCACCGAGACTTTACTGAAATTACGTGATTTTTCAAGTGTAAACATATTTTACCATTCCGGTTATATCTTATTTCACGACTTTTTTAAGTTTAAAGTTTCTACGTAGAGTTTGTTTTTGAAACGAAACATTTACTTAAAACTTATATAGTAAACAAGTTATACAACATTAGTAGGCATGTTGTGATTCCGATGATCAAAGTTGAGAAACAAAAATCCGACCGTCTGATATGATCACTATGTCGAAATATGTCTATAGGAAAAAATTCAACCTGATCCGACAACGTTAAGGGCTCGATCCTTACGGTCAATCTCGTAAGTCAAACCCCTTAACGCACGGAAACGGTCATTTGACTGTCTAAATTATGTATTTTGCCCGGACCTTCAACTGAAAATATATAGTTTCAAATTGATGAGACACAACCAGTGGTATAAACATTTTATGAAAAATAACCACCGGAGATAGGGCTATATCTAGGGAGAAAGAATGAAAAATTGCATTGACCGCAACTATCGGCACCGAGACTTTACCAGAATTACGTGATTTTCAACCATAGACGTATTTCACCATTCCGGTCATATCTTATTTCACGACTTTTTACGTTTGAAGCTTATACGTATAGGGTTTAGGGTTTTAGCCGACGAAATTAGGGTATTTCGTCTGCTAAAGTTAAATAAATAAAATAAATAACTATAGTCGATGAAATTAGGATAATTCGTCAGCTAAAGTTAAATAAATAAATAAAATAACTATAGCCGAAGAAATTAGCGTAATTCGTCGGTTAAAGTTAAATATATAAATAAATAAAATAAATAACTATAACCGACAAAATTTATTTAAATTCATTGGTTAAAGTTAATTAAAAATTCAACATTTTCGGCGGGGATTTTGAAAATTTTGAACTTTTTCCGACTAAAATTTTGAACTTTAGCTGATGAAATTAGGGTATTTCGTCGTCTAAAGTTCAAAATTTTTAAAATCTCAGCCGAAAATTTTGAATTTTTTCTATATCTTTCATTTTTCTTCTCTTCCTCCTCTTAATCTTCCTTCCTTCTCCTCCTCCTCCTCCTCCTCCTCCTCTTCCGCTTCCTCCTCCGACTGCAGCAACTTCTCATCCTCCTCTCCTCCTCATTCTCCTCCTCCTCATTCTCATTCTCCTCCTCACCTTCACCTTCTCCTCCTCCTTCTCCTTCTACTCCTGTAATAATCCAAAATTTTTATATATTTATTTAATTTGTTTTATATATTGCATATATCTATTTATTTATTTGTTTTTTATTTATAAATATATTTGTTTCTTATATACATATATATAGCTATTTTTATTTTATTTTGGGTTAAATAGGAGACCCAAACTTACTTAGCCCAAACCCAAGCCCAAGTGTAGAAAAAAAGAGAGAAGAAGTTGTCGTTCATAACAGAACGACGCCCAGAACAACTTCTGCTTCTGCTTCTTCTCCTTCTCATTCTTCACTTGCTTCTTCTTCTTCTTCTTCTTGAGAAATTCTAAATTATTGCAACCGCTATGGGCAAGCACGAGTTTCATAGCTCTTGGAGAACAAGTTTCAAATGGATAAGATTGGGATTGGAGTGTCCGATTTTGCTTTCTTTAGTCTTCCTTGGACTCCACGTTCTTCCCTCTTTTTAGATCCTATAAATAGAGGTGAGTTTTCTTTGTTCTTTATTGATTCTTCATACTCTGTTGAGCACCCGAAAGAGAGAATAGAGAATCGATAGTCCCGAAGGAGAGTGAGAGGAATAGAAAAGAGGAATTGGTGTTGTAGAAGATTGATAGAACTCAGGTTAGATTCTTTTTACGTTTTGATCAATTGTGTTTCCAATTCAAAGTGAGTATGTGTTTTTAGTTTGTGTACTCAGAAGTTCTTAGTTTGGTGTTATTGTTTCTTTGATTTAAGTAATTGTTAGAATTTCATGTTTTAGGCACTTTTGTTCAACCTAAGATTTTTGTCAGCTTTTTATCTCTAATGTGTCTGGAATTTGAAAAATCATAAGTAATTGTAGAAAAATCTTTTTTATGCTTTTCTAATTCCTGATTAATCTTTAGGTTGTTCCTTAAAAATGTCATGAAGACACCAACGTCAAATTCCCAGCCGAACCATATTGTTTTTAGTCAAACATATTTTTGGTCAGAATTTTCAGCAGGTTTTCTTCTTTACTGTATCTGAATTTCGAAAAATCATAGTTAATTGTAGATATATCATTTTTCTTTGATTCCAGTTCTCAAATGTTCCTTAGGATGTCTAATTCAAATGTTATGAAGACACAAACCTCAAATTAATAGCCGTACCCTACTGGTTTTAGCCAAAATACTTTACTGGTCAGAAACTCAACAAGTCAATTTTCTGGTTTTGTTCCTTAGTTTTCAATCTTAGTGTTTGTCATTGATTCTTGCTTGTTTTGGTATGAAATTGCATATATATATATATATATATATATATTTATATTGTTATATAATTATAAGGTTTATATTTGTGTCATTAGTTTCTTGTTAAAGGTAGAGATCAAATGTAGCGAATGCATGCTTAAAGTTAGAAGGTTATAACTTTTACATGTTATCTTTTATTAGCTAATGTTTGTAGTAATCCATGACAGCTGATGTTTCCATTGTATGTTTTGTATGTTTTCTTCTATTCAGAAATTATATTTTCAAATGCTAAGTTTGTAAAAGCTTTGTACCACTTAGAGTTCTTGTTTTGCCTCTAAAACTAAAGTTTAGGCACTTTACAGAAACTTTGCTGAAATTCCTGAAACTGAAGCATCTTTGAAAATTCTTAACTATTTCAGGAAAAATCGTTTTTAAGTAATTCTAACTCTTAGACTTTCTTTAGTGTGTCTGCTACAAATCTTTAGAAGAAGTCGAAATCAAATTCCTCACGGATTTGTACAGTTTTTGTTGGGAAGGTGACAGAGAAACTGTTGTTTATTATTTGTGTTCTGTAAACTTGTTTTGAGGAGCAATTCACTTTTCTTGTTTGTTAAGATGTTTTATTAATTAATTTCCTTATATTTAGAGTATTGAAAGTAATGAGTTACATTACTAAAAAGTTGTTGTTTGGTAGGAACATGCTCTGAGAATCGACAAAGGTAGGGGGATCTCATGGAGACTTTTGATGATTGGATGTTGATCTTATATGACTATTGTATATGTGATTTGTGTTACTGTTTGTCTTGATTTCTTTGATGATGTTTTGAATCCTTATATGCATATAGCATGCTATTCATCAAAGGGTAAAGTGGGTGGAGTTATGAATATTTAGTGATTTTAGGTGTAATCTTTTGTGTAGTTGAGTCTGAACATTGTAGGGATCAAGCTCAGGCGAGCCCGTGTGCACATTAGGATTAGAATATCGGCGGGATAATTGTCGATATATTTGGGTGATTTAGGCTTGGAGATCAATGTTTTTCATGCAAGATGACTAGCAAAAGATGAGATTGTGGGTTGATTGAGTCTGGGAGTTGGTTTATATATTTGGATATTCAAGTAACAGTTGAAAAACTGTAAAATACATGGTATGAGACATGTAGGCTTGTGTATTCTAGTATATTGATTAACGAGTATATAAGTGGAGTTGCATTACATCCTTGTTTGACGTGCCTGTTATAATTGATATGTATTTGTGTGTTCAATTGTCCATAAAAAGGTTTTATGTCCTGACTGAGCCGCAGGTTAAGCTCACTTCTTAACAGATTTTGCAGGTTTCGAACACGATGAAGATGAGTGATCAAGAGCAAGTAGAGTTTGTTAAATTCTTGATGTGTAATGTTTGTTTTTCTTAGATTAAGAAGTAAAGATATAGTTGTTCATATTTGTAAGTTACTGTGTAGTAAATAATAATTTTCAGGTCAGTGTTTGAGTTGTTCTCTTTTCCAATTTCTTTCATATTCTGAATATGAAAATTCTATTTCATATTTAGAATATGAGTTGCACCTCAAAAAAAATTATTTCTCAAAAATCGGGGTGTGACACCTCCTCTCCCTCTCCTTGCCTTCTCCTCCTCCTCCTCTCCTAGCTTCTCGGTCTCCTCTGATCCTGAGCTTTCTCAGCCGGCCTAGCATCCTCCTTCTCCTCTTCCTCTAAAGTTAAATAAAAAAGAAAATAAAAAATAAAATAACTAACTATAATCGATGAAATTGATTAAAATTCGTCGGCTAAAGTTAAATAAAAAAATAAAAACAAATAAAATAACTAACTATAGCTGACTAAATTTATTAAAATTTTTCGGTTAAACTTAATTAAATAAATAAAATAAATATAAAATAACTATAACAGACAAATTTTATTAAAATTCGTCGGCTAAAGTTAAATAAATAAATAAAATAAAGTACTATAGCTGACGAAATTTAATAAAATTTCATCAGCTAAGGTCCAAAAGTTCGTCGACTAAAGTCCAGACTTTAAGCGACGAAAAATTTCTTCGTGGGCTTTAGCCGACGATGAACATAATTTCGTCGGCTAAAGTCTTGGCCAATGGCTTTTTCCGGATGACTTCTTAGCCAACGACGTTTCATCGGCTAAAACTTTAGCCGACGATATTTCGTCGACTAAGACTTTAGCCAACAAAATTTCTTACTTAGCTGACAAAAAATTTCGTCAGCTAAAGTAGTTGTTCTGGTAGTGGAAGAAGAAGAAGAAAAAGAAGTGGAGGGTTAGTGGTGAATAAATAGAAAAAATAAGAAGAAAAAAAGGGGGAGAAGAACCAATTTTGAATTTTGGCGGAAGGATTCAAAATTTGAATTGATGTGATGAAATTTTGAATCATTCGTCACATTAGTTAGCAGTAGGGGGAAAATTTGGGCCGAATCATCCAAAACTGATGCGATGAAATAACTAATTTTCGTCCCATTAGTGTGAACTGATGCGACGAAAAAAAATCTGTTGCATGAGCTTTTTATTCTACTAGTATCTAGGGGTGGCCATTAGAAACAGAAAATCGAAAACCGAACCGGATATGTCCGGTTCGGTTTCCGGTTTGGGGTTTGTAGAAACCAGACCAGACTGGAAAACTGTAAAAAAAAACTTTTGAAGGAAAAGGACTTTAATTATGGAAGTAAAATTATCAAAAATCTTGTAAAATAAGATATGTTCGGAATGGTGAAATACGACTTTGGTTAAAAAATCACATAGTTTGGGTAACGTCTCGATGCCGATAGTAGCGGTCAACCCTATTTACCGTTATTATTCCCTATGGGGAGCCCTATCGTCAGAAGGTAAATGTCCCAAAATTTTTATATAGACGGTTGTGTCTCATCTACGTGAGTGTTTTTCGTGTAGAATGTTTGCCATAACTACGTAACATAGAGGTAGATATGAGCGTTTCCGTATGATAAGTGACGATGAATCAGGGTTGACAGTTTCGATCGAGCCCTTAACGTTGTCGGAGTCAATTGAATTTATTACCATATACATCTTTCGTCATAATGATTATATCTGACGGTCAAATTTTAATTTTTGACTTTTAGTTATCGGAATAACAATATGCATAATAATGTTGTATAACTTGTTTATTAGGTTTTATGCAAATGCACAACTTTGTGAACCAACTCTACATAGAAGCAAAATTATTAAAAAACTCGTGAAATAAAATGTGTTTGGAATGGTGAAATACGGCTATAGTTCAATAATCATGTAATTTGGGTAACGTCTCGGTGCCGATAATAGCGGTCAACCCTATATATTTACCGTTATTATTCCCTATGGAGAGCTATATCGTCGGGAGGTAAATGTTCCAAAAATTTTATATGGGCAGTTGCGTATTATCTACATGAGAGTTTTTTTTGTGTGGAATGTTCGACTAAACTACGTCATATATATGGAGGTAGATATGAGTGTTTTCGTGTGATAAGTGACAATGGATTATGGTTGACCGTTTCGATTGAACCCTTAACTTTGTCAGATCCAGTTGAATTTTTACCACAGACATCTTTTGTTATAATGATCATATCTGACGGTCGAATTTTAATTTTTGACTTTTAGTCATCGGAATCACAATATGCATATTAATGTTGTATAACTTGTTTATTAGGTTTTAAGTAAATACACAACGTTGTGAACCAACTCTACATAGAAGCTAAATTATCAAAAATCTCATGAAATATGATGTGTTCGGAATGGTGAAATACGGCTATGGTTCAAAAATCACTTAATTCGGGTAACGTCTCGCTGCGGATAGTATCAGACAACCCTATTTACCTTTATTGTTCCCTATGGGGAGCCCTATCGTTGGAAGTTATATGTCCCAAAATTTTTATATGGGCGGTCTCATCTACGTGAGAGTTTTTTTGTGTGGAAAGTTCGACTAAACTACATCATACGTAGGTAGATATGAGTGTTTCCATGTGATAAGTGACGATGGATTATGGCTGACCGTTTCGATCGAGCCCTTAACTTTGTCGGATCTAGTTTAATTTTTTACCAAATACATAGTTTTTCATAATGATTATATCTGACTGTCGAATTTTTGTTTGTGAGTTTTATTTATCGGAATCACAATTTGCCAACTAATGTTGTATAATTTGTTTAGTAGTTTGTAAATAAATGTACAACTTTGTAAACCATAACCATTTTTCACTATAATGATAATGAGAAGAAAAATTATCAATTTTTTTTAAATAAACCGGAAAAAACCGAACCAGACCGAAGTATAACATTGGTTTGGTTCGCGGTTTGAGATATAAACCAAACCGAAGTGGACCGGAGCCAGCCCTACTAGTATCAAGGTTTGCTGTGATTACAATGTGAATATTTTCATATTTTTAGTTTTCTTGTCTACTTAGAGCATCTCCAACAGTTCTTGTATTAATTCTTTATTATAAAGGAGAAATCACAAAATCTCTATTAGAAAATGAGCTAAACTCCAACAGCTCTTCTATTTTTATATACAAAATTAAATATTTTCCTTATAATTTAATAAATTTTACATAAATTTATTCAAATCAAACCTTAATTATTTGGTTAATTGTTTTAACTTAATGACGTTTTGTTCTTTCTTTAGAAAAGAAAATGAATTCAAAAAGGTAAGCAATAAAGTTTACATGAAGATTCAAATTTGTAAAAATTCTATAGATTTAGAGGATATGTTTCTCTCTCTTCCCACCTTTGTATTATAGAGGATCCTTTACATGAGCTATTGAAGCCAAAAAAATGATGTTTTCCTCATAAAATAGAGATTATTCTAGTTTTGCATGAGCGGTTGTCGATGTTCTTAGAGTCAAATTATATGTAGTGTACAAAAAATTAAAATGCAAATGCCATTTTCTTTCTCTAGATTGAGTATCTTAAAAACTATAAATCAACTTCAATTCGAACATGAAATATTTGTCGATGCTAATTAGGGAGGAAACGCGTTGTGTTTAGGAGTTGGACGCAATTGTTTTTCTTTCAATTCCTTTCAATTCAGCGCTGGCCTCATTCGTATTCTTCGCACATTTCCTTATCCTTACCATATAATATTTTGATTTATAGAATCCATCAACATTCACTTCCCTATATATTACACAGAAGAAACCCCAATTTCCCTTGTATTCCAAACTCAGAAGATCAATTAGCCTTGAATACTACTTGGATGACCACCTCAACCCTAAACACTAGCTCAGCTGCTACTAATTAAGTTGTCATTCTTATAAACCCTCACTAGATGCTACTTATAGTAAGTTAGTAAGTTTTCTGTTGCATGCAGAGCTACTAATTATGATACAATAAAACGAGACAGAAACCAACTTCTATAAGTTACTTAGTTTGAGCCCCAATAGTAATCCAAGCATGGATGACATAAGGAGAGTATTAGACAGAATAGATCAGTGGCACCAATCAAGCCTTGACCCTAGCATTTTGATTCTGATTTAATTTATAATTACTTTGTAATCAGGCCTTGGCTGCATCAGTTTAGATATGACATATATTTGTTGTAAACATTAGCATATCTACTGTTATATAGCATGTACTCTTGTTCAAACAAATTAATGGAAAATCATTTTTTACACGGTATCAGCTTAAACATCAATCCTTCTTTCTGATTTCGAAAACGCCTCTCCTCAAAGGTCTTACTCATTTCAAAAAATTGTTCCATACTGCACCAAAATATAATCATTTAAAGGTTTTTGGATGTCTCTGTTTTGCATCCACTCATCCTCTTAAACCCACAAAATTTGATGCTCGGGCCACTCGATATGTTTTTCTAGGTTATCCGAATGGTCAGAACGGCTATAAGCTCCTTGATCTCGATCAAGAACGGGTCATTGTCTCATGAGATGCCATGTTTTATGAAAAACACTTTCCCTATGCCGATTCTACCTCCTACCTACCTTATCAACCAATCTCTTCTTAGTTTTCGAGTCCAACACCTAGTCCACCTAGGAGTCACAGTACACTCCCATCCAACCTTGTTCTTGATCATATGGGTAATGATAGGGTCCTTGCTTTGAGTCAAACACAAACACCTTCAGTCACTAGTAACCCTTCTAGTGATATACCTCCAGATAATGACAATCTGCCTCAAGAGTCTGCTCAAACACAACATGCTGGGTCTTTGGGTGATCTGACACCTACAAGGGACTTACGAGATAACTCCCAGATATCCCACAGAGATACAACCATACCTTCCCATCCTTTTTCACACCAACAGCTTCCGCTCCTATATTCTCACCATCCTTCTTGTCTATCGCTTTGCCGCGCAAGTTTTCTCGTCCTACAAAAACCCCAGACTTTCTGCATGACTACCATGTTGAGGCAGCTCTTCTTTCTAGTCACCTACCAACATCTTCTCCGAGTTTAGGTACTTCCCACTCCTTCTCACAGAGCTTTCACTATTAATCTCACCCTCCACAAGGAGCCTTCCACTTATGACCAGGCTATGAAACATCAGGTATGGCGAGATGCCATGAGGAAAGAAATTGATGCCCTTCAACAGAACCGTACTTGGAGTCTTGTTCCTCTCCCTGCACACAAACGTCCTATCGGATGTAAATGGGTTTACAAGATCAAGTTTAATCCAAATGGTTCAGTTGAACGATATAAAGCTAGACTTGTTGCCAAAGGGTATAGTCAGGTTGAAAGTATTATTATCGAGAGACATTTGCTCATGTTGCCAAGCTCACCACAGTGCGCCTTCTTCTCAGTCTTGCCGCTCTCCGCAATTGGTACATCCATCAGCTTGACGTTAACAATGCTTTCTTATTGGGGACCTTGAAGAAGAAGTGTACATGAAAATACCCCCCGGTTTTGGTCAAAAGGGGGAGCATTGAGTTTGTTGGTTACATAAAAGCTTGTATGGCCTTAAACAAGCATCGAGACAGTGGTTTATTAAACTGTCTTTGGCACTTAGGGCAACAGGATTCACACAAAGTAAGTCAGACTATTCATTATTCATCCGAAACCGGTATGGCAAGTTTACAGTACTCTTGGTTTATGTGGATGATGTAATATTAACTGGCAACTATCTTGAAGAAATTGCATTGATCAAAGAATCCCTTTCTCGGCGGTTCAAGTTCAAGGATCTTGGCAACCTGAAATATTTCTTGGGAAGTGAAGTGGCACGGTCAAGACAAGGCATAACCCTCTCATAAAGAGAGTATGCATTGGAGATACTTGAAGATGTGAGATTTCTTGCTGCTAAACCATCTAGATTCCCAGTAGATCGGAACCTAGCACTTATGCAAACAGGGGGAGAGTTGCTATCTGATCCATCTCAGTATAGAAGACTTGTTGGGATGATGATCTATTTGACTATTACTAGACCAGACTTCACCTATGTAGTTAATATCTTGACTCAGTTCATGGACAAACCTCGCCAACCTCATCTTGATGCAGCCTATCATGTATTGAGATATGTGAAGAACACTCCAGGCCAAGGTATTCTTCTACCGTCTACAGGAAAACTCAAGTTGAAAGCTTTCTATGATGCTGATTGGGCACGCTGCAAGGATACGAGAAGGTCTATCACATGTTACTTTGTTATGTTTGGACATGCACCTGTATCATGGAGGACGAAGAAGCAAAGCACAGTTTCACGTTCTAGCGCTAGGCTAAGTATCGATCCATGACATCCATATGCTGTGAAGTTACATGAGTTAGAAACATGTTAGATGATCTGCACGTCAAACAAGTACGGCATACGAGATTATTCTGTGATAATCAAGCGGCTATTCACATAGCTGCTAATCTAGTATTTCATGAGAGGACAAAGCACATTGAGATAGATTGTCATGTTGTTCATGAGAAGATGCAACGTGGAGTGATCAAAGCTGCACATGAAAGTACTAAAGAACAACTTGTAGATCTTTTCACGAAACCTTTGAGTTTGGTTCAGTTTGAGGTCCTTCTTAGCAAGCTAGGTGTAGTCAACATACACACTAATTTGAGAGGGAGTGTTGAAGGAAAAGATCATCGCGTGATCACAGAGATAAAGGCTAGTTATTAGTTTCCTATTGTAGCTAGGATATTGTGGCACCAAAACCTTATCACTAAAGGCTAGGATAATACATGTAACAGGTATGCTAAGGAGTTTAGGTTTTGTAGTTGTCTGTATAAATAGCTTGTATCACAACTTTTATAATACAAGAGAGGAATTACAACCTCATTCGGCCTCAGGGTTCTTTAACTTACAAAGAGAGTACGCTATTATAACAAAATTCTGAAATGATATTTCCTTATAAAAAATGCACCCATGAAACAAAAGTTCAATCTGTGATAAACAATACAGAGCTTCGACAAATATATTGGCAATTTGGCAGTGAGTTAAATCTTCCATAGGTGAACAAATATATAGCACAAGGTCTGAGGGAGACAAATAGTAAGATAAAAACCAAATAAATAAGAAATCTTGATACCAAATTTTAAAAATACGCTTCTCACAATTTCACATATATAGACCACTGCAGATCTGGATTTAAGATAATCATTACAATAAAAGAAAGAACATATTGAACATGGACATATCCAATTTTTATTTAAGCTAAGGCAAGTACAAATTATGCATGTTTCAAGCTCTACAAATCGGATAATCAGCCTTAACAATTTACTCTACTTTTCACAGTACGGAAAAGGTAGTAACGTTAACTAACATAAGAATTTGTTCCAGCAGAAATTAAGTTTCTTACTTCCATCAAATGTTCATAATTGGAAATGTTTAATGACATACAGAGGTCTGTCAATAATTCTTCTTGTTCCCAAGTTAAGGCCGTATGACGATAAGTAGGGGTGGGATCGGTATGGGACGGTACGAGATTTGATCTATCCTGAGATCGATCCTGATTTTTTTTTCGACATTGGTACGGGACGGAATGTGTGATTTTAAGACTTGGTACCAAACCGTCCTGATACTGAAAAATTCGGGACAAGTTCGGGACCAATCGAGACATAAGGTTTTAAGTTAAGATTTTATATCTATAAATTAAACAATCACTTTTGTATTATATTTATGCAATATTTAACATTTTTTCTTAATATAAATCTACAAACTAACATAATTAGGCAACTTCATCATTTTAAGATGATTAATTCTTTATTATAAATACATACTTTTTTCTTTAAACTAGTAAAATTATAAATTTAGAAGGATTCAGGACATTCGGTATCTATTTGGCTCAGATTGATCCCGAACTGATTACTAAATTCAGGATTCGATACGGTTCGGGTCAACACTTTTTTCACTTTGTGTCCCGACCCGATTGGAATGGGACGGTCGGGATCGGTAACAGGATTTCGGTATCAAACTCTCTCCCCTAACGATAAGCATGCAACTCTTACCTAGAAACTCGTGTGGTTGTATCCGATCCCCTTCCAGAGGATAGTAAGTTTCTAGCGCATCACCGCCACCAGAAATAGTCTGCATCTCTAGAAAGGGTATCTTCATCTTCACTTTGACCTGCTAAATTGCACCTGGAAAACTTACTTGAATTGTTACTAATAACAGTACAACTACCAATAGATTCAATAGAGTACAACTACCAATAGATTCAATAGAGCATGCATCACTATCACTAACACTTTGAGCACATGAATATGCACGATTCAAAATTTCCTTCTCCTTTTTTTTGAGAAGACACGTTAACAATTTATTAAAGCAGATCTAGGTACAAGACAACATGCAATTACAAGGAACCCACCACGGTCTGGAAATAAGCTCCTATCCAGCAACCAACTACTACCTCCCAAACCCTCAAACCCACACACATGTATACGATACAGACGATGAGGGTAGCCGATCATGGCCATACTAAAATGAGGTCTTCCCCATTGTATCCCATACAAAAAGCTAAAACAGAAGAAAAACTAAAAATTTAAACCCAAACAACCAAAACTCAGGCTATCACCTCTAAACCCAGCTAAAGGGTGACCCAACAAAATAATTAAAGAAAGCCTAAAGACAGGTCCAAAATAAGAACAAATCCTAACAAATAGACAAAACACAACCAAGGGGCAATGGTCACCGTCCAAAGTCGCCCCCACGAGAGACGCGTCCTCTGCCAGGAAAAACTTGTGATGAAGGCCAAAACCCGATCCCAATCTGAGATAGCTAAACCTGTAAAAAACAGAACCCAACAAAACGAAGAACACAAGGCAGCAACACAACCACCGCAAACCAACAACCGACGGAAAGAAAAGCGGCAAAACCGACGAGGTTAATATTGTGCTGCCAACGACAAGCAATCTGAGTCTGGAGGTGAATGATGTCAAGAAATCTTGCAAGTTGGGATTCAGTGAGTTACACTAAGCGTGAGACCAGATCCGGAGAGACGGACTCCATCGTAAAAACCAAACGACGACACCATCGGGAGAGACACGGCATACTTGAACAAACTGAAAAACTCCACCAATGCAGTATGCACAGCGATACCGAAAACAAAACAAAATTGTGACCGTAGCAAAGCTTCCCATTGCTTAGCTTTGAAGATTTGAGTAAATCAACTTTCGATCGATCAACCAGCACAACACCCCCTTATCTAAACTAGAAAAGGATGGAGACCTTTGTTACTGCCACAACAAAGACAAGGATGATAGTTCATTCTTGAAAACAGACAATTGTGGCTTGATCTACTTGTTTCAATCAAAAGCTCACACAAATAGGCAATAACAAGCATTATTTTTGTCAAAGGAAAATATAACTGAAAAGCAAAGAAAATAGCCCTCAAGAGGGAAAATTGGAGTTTCACTCCCTCAACTCTCAAACCATGGATCCAGATTAGAGATCTAGATCGGTCAAGAGAGAGAGGGAGAAGAAGAAAACCAGTCGGGTAGGTGTAGAAGAGAGTAGGCAGAGAGAAATTTTGGAGAGGAAGGGAAGGGAGGAAAAAGGGAGGGAAACGAGGAGGAGAGGAGGTGGAGAAAAACAGAGGAAGGGGAGGGCGGAAATAGGGAGGGGAGGGAGGAAAGAGGAATGGAGGGAAACGAGGAAGACAAAGAAAACCAGGGGAAGGGGAGGGAGGAAAGAGGGAGGGAAACAAGGAGGAGAAGGAGGTAGAGACGAGCTCCGGGCAGTGCCCATGATGGGCCGGAGGCTGCCACCGACTCTTACTTTAAACCTTCACCCATAGCCGGATCATCAAGATAAAAGACTTGTTTTGCCATGATGATAAGAACAAATGGCTCATTGTCATACCATGAAGTGTTTGTGTTCACTGATAACTAACCATGATCTGTAACCGTACTTCTGTGTACGGTTGGGTCTGTATTGAACCATTTGCACTTGAACAACACAACTGGTATACCGTACCCGTAGATTAATTCGATGACGCTGATAAGCACCCCGTAGTAGTTAAAATGATTGCCCTCAACCATGATTCTATTGTTTTGGGTGATGCGACCTTCATCTCGTTTTGATGTCACAAACTTAACTCCGTTGACAAAACATCCCGCACAAAATCTGTGCTTTTGTGGTCCGCCAACCAACAAGTGTAGTTCGGGGTCATAAAATTATGTCTGGTTCTTTTGAATATCCATCATCTGCAAAATAGATAGAGTTTGTCAAACAATACCCTAACAAATGATCTTAAAATTATAACTAACTTGAGATGAACGTACCCAAATCGAGAAGTAGTCAGGAAAATCTCTCTTGTAAATGGCTTCCATCCTATTTTGTATGCTCAAATGGTCATCCAGATAGGGCTCCGCTTCGTTGCAATGCTGAAGGACTTCAATTCTTGGCCACGCAATATGTATTCCTTACCTAGCTTGCCATATGGTTGTACATCGTTAGAAAAAAACTGATAAATGGAATTGATTTCCCCTCCTAAAGATTCCCCTCCCGTGATTTCATCATTAAGATATGTGTTGTAGTAGGTTACACACTCAGTAGCAATGTAAGCCGCAGTGATCGAACCTTCAGAAAAACGTTTGTTCCTATTCATCTTCTAGGAATCTCCGAGTTTCTTGCAAATTAAAGAGCTATTGAAAAAATTCATGTATCTTGAATCTTTAGCTAAAAATGTATAGATTAGATACATACCTCTCGTTTGGATAGCACCAAGTATATATATTGTACCGGACCCATAAGTAACACTTGGTCAGGAAGGTGGAGCATGAGGTGGACATGATGCTAAAGAAAGTGGGGGAAAGATCATCTCCAGCTTGCACATGATATACGCAATATCTGCTTGCAATGACCGAGCATCTGACTTTTTAGCTCTTTAGCACACAGCCTCTGAAAGAACTTGGAAAAAGCCATTAACGTGTCAACCACATCACTCTGCAAATACGGGTGAATGACCACAGGAAGAAGACGCTGCAGCAGAACATAACAGTCGTGGATCTTCGACCCGCTAATCTTATTTTCACCAATCTTAATACACTCAGAAATTTAACCTCACGAAGCCACTGAAATATTTTGGACCTCTTATCAGGAACCACAGTGTAGCATGCTTGAGGCATATAACCTTTGTCGGTCTTTCTGTTCGTCCTTATCCATAACTTTTGACGTAAACTCATCTTTTGAAGATCAACACGGGCTTTGGTGCTGTTTTTAGACTTATCTTTGATGACTAGAATTGTTCCAAGAATGTTGTCACAAACATTATTTTCTATGTGTATGACATCCAAGTTGTGTATGATTTTCAATGTCGACCAATAAGACAACTCAAAGAATGAACACTTGTGTGTCCAATACTTAAAGTCATCAGGCATGGGAGGATTCATATCAGTTTCATACTTGCTGCTACTCAAAGTTCCAAACTAATGCTAGTTTAGCATATCCAGAATCCATTGACCAGATCTCATTTCTAGTTTCAGATCATGCTCCTGAGTCCCATCAAATGCTTCTGCATCGAACCGCCACGAGTGATCCTCTGCAAGCCATCTACAGGATCCTAAGTAAACAATTTTGTTGGCATAATGACTCGAATTGACCTGATCTATACATATAGGCAAGCCTTTTATCCATGGGTAGTTTGACCAGACAACATCCCTAAAGCAAGGAAATCACTGATGGTGAAAATAACTGCTGCTTTCATCTAGAAGGAAGTCTTGTCATACCAATATAGATTTAATATTCCTATAACTGCAGGAGCTCGTCGATTAATGGCCTTAGGTACACATCCAAGCACTTTCCTGGAGAATACTTGCCTGGAACTAACAGAGTAAGAAAATTATACTCAGTTCTCATACACATGTAAGGAGGTAAGTTGTAAGGAAATACAATCACTGGCCATATACTGTAAGACAAATTCTTGTCTCCTGTAGGATTGAATCCGTCTGTTGCTAGTCCAAGTCTGATGTTTTGACAATCCGAAGTAAATTCAGGAAATGAACAATCAAGTGCTTCCAAGCCTCTCCGTCTGCGGGGTGTAAGATTCTGCAGATGTACCCTATCTGGCCCTTGGTGCCTTTCGTGATGCCATCTCATATACTTGGATGTATGTCAAGAAATATAGAGCGCTGTAGACGAGAACCCAATGTGAAATAGCGACGAACCTTCCTTAGAATTGAGCTTGTCTGTCCAGAACCAGAGTGTACTTCATACCTTAGCTCATAGTAGTGTGGGCTGTTAATTGCGTCCTTATAATCTTTGTAGTAAAGGACAGTTATTGACACAAGCATCTATCTTGATGTACTCAAGACCGACGTCACACAAGATGCTTTTGACCTTGTCAAAATTTTCCGAACAATTGTTATCAGCAGGAAGCAATTCCTTTAAAAGTGCAAGGTCATCGTTAAAACAAGCAATAGTCTTATTCCTCTTGTTTTTGATACTCATCTGCTTCATGACAGTTTCCAACACAGTATGCTCACTATCGAGGTACAACGGTATTTGTGCTTGCCACCGAAGCCTGGTATAATTCTCATAGTAGTCATTACTGCCGACCTGAGACACATCAGACAAGATTGTATTGGTGTTGTCGTTTGGCAAACTTTCATCATATGCTGAGACGTATGGAAAAAAATCATTTAGGAAATTTATCACAGCAAGGTCCCTGTAATTAGCACTAGAAGACTCTCCTTGGTTACATTGTCCTTGAATATCTGCATTGTCCTTGAATATCTGCAAGTGTGAGCATCTGTTCAGGAACTTCGTCGTGCCATGTTCAAGTCGTATAACTAGCACTACCAGAATAAACATTATAGCCGACGAAAAAAAAACAGACCGACGAAATTTTTTTTCGTCGGCTAACGTCCACTTTAGCCGACGAAACAAAAAATCGTCGGCTAAGTTAATTTTTCGTCGGCTAAAGTGGATTTTTAGTCGACGAAATGTTTTTTCGTTGGCTAAAATAATTTTTTCGTCTGCTATAGTCTGTAAACTATAGCCGACGAAATTTTAAAAGTTTAGTCGACGAAATATGTAATGTCGTCGGCTAAAAGTCCTTATATTTCCAGATCTAGACAGCAGCTCATTTGAAAAAAAATGGGAGAAAAATTTGGGTGTTGTCGAAATTATTGGTTGTCGTCGAAATCTGTCCAAAATTAGTTTGTGGAGCTATATATAGGTACGTACATGTGTATAAAAAAAATGGGAGAAAAAGTTTGGGTGTTGTCGAAATTATTGGGTGTCGTCGAAATCTGTCCAAAATTAGTTTGTGGAGCTATATATAGATACGTACATGTGTATATATCTTGATTTTGAGTTGATTTAAGAGTTTTATTTGAGTTATATATATATATATATATTGATTTTTAGTTTTAGTTTTAATTTGAGTTGAATTATTGGATTTTAAGTGTGATTGAGTTGATCGATTTTGATTTGATAATATATATGAAGTTGTTGTTATTAATAAGTAGTAGTAGCTAGATATATATATATATATATATAATTGATGTTTAATTACACTCAAATATAATATTGATACATATTAATTTAATTATAATATTAGGTTGATTATGATTGATGTTAATTGATATATATATATATATAATATAATTAGTAATTAGCATATATATGCATATATATATATATATATATATGTGTTAATTATTAATTTGGTATTAATTAATTGTAAGTAGATAGAATACTAAATGATTTGAAAATTTAATTAATTAATTAATTAGAGTTTATACATATATATTATGTTATGGATAAGAGTTGGATTTCGCTTCCAAAATGGGACAAAAGATATGGTAAAAGAGTTATTTGTTTTATTGAATTTGTGATGGATAAATCTAAAGGGAATACAATTTTCTATTGCCCGTGCACTAAATATCGGTTGGATACATACCACTTGTTTGGATACACTACCAGAATAACTGTCATAGCCGACGAAATATAATTTAACAGGCTGACGAATTTTTTTTCGTCGGCTAATGTCTATTTTAGCCGATGAAAAAAAATATCGTCGGCTAAGTTAGTTTTTTGTTGGCTAAAGTGGACTTTTAGCCGACGAAATTTTTTTTCGTCAGCCAAAATGTTTTTTCGTCAGCCAAAATTTTTAAAGTTTAGCCGACGACATATATAATGTCGTCGGCTAAAAGTTCTTATATTTCCAGATCTAGACAACAGCTCATGTGAAAGAAAAAACGGGAGAAAAAGTTTGGGGGTTGGCAAAATTGTTGGGTGTTGTCGAAATCTGTCAAAATTAGTTTGTGGCGCTATATATAGGTACGTATATGTGTATATATCTTGTTTTTGAGTTGATTTAAGAGTTTTATTTTCTTTATGCATTGATTTTGAGTTTTAATTAGAGTTGATTTTTGGATTTTGAGGGTGATTGAGTTGATCGATTTGGGTTTGATAATATATATGAAGTTGTTGTTATATATATATATACTAATTAATTGTACGTTAACTGTAGATAGAATATTGAATGATTTGTAAATTTAATTAATTAGCGTTTATACATATATATTATGTTATCTTCTCAGGATATGGATAAGAGTTGGATTTCGCTTCCAAAATGAGACAAAAAATATGGTAAAGGAATTATTAGTTTTATTGAATATGTGATGGATAATGCTAAAGGGAATACAATTTTCTATTGTCCGTGCACTAAATGTCAGTGTCGCAGCGATATGCATCGATTTGCAATTGACAAGGTTTGCCAGCACCTTAAAAGTAATGGGTTTTGGGAGAAGTACACATGTTGGATATATCATGGTGAAACATCATCAGGGGGTCCACATGATCATGGGCAATTTTCTGAGACGGGCAGTACATCGAACGATCTAACAACGGCCTTCATCAACGATATGTTTCCTTATGAGAGCGGTGTATGCTCTGAAGGACTGTATATGTCTGAACAGATGCAGCTTTTCCCTAGAGTTGTCAACACTGCTGGTATTGACAGGTACAACAAACTACTTGCTTTTTAATAGACCCCTGTGTACCCCGGTTGTCAGAAGACGGTTCTTGAAAGTGTGATGGACGTTATGAAGATTAAAGTTGTGACAAAATCGACTGTGAAGGCTGTTGATGACTACCTACAGTACACTGCTTCGATGCTGCCCCACGGTCATCGTCTTCCTACCACACATCATAAGGTTCGATGTATCCTAAAAGATCTTGGGCTTTCCTACATCAAAATCCATGCATGCAGATATGATTGTGTTCTCTTCTGGGTAAAGATCCAGAAGGGAATGACCTTGGTGACCTTGACACATGTCCAGTATGTCAGAGTGACAGGTATAAGCTAACTCCTGCAGGCAATAGGAAACCTATGAAGGTACTTCGGAATTTCCCATTGAGGGATAGGCTGGGACGGTTCTACATGTCATCACACACGGCCAAAGCTATGAGATGGCACGCAGATAGGGAATTGCACGGCGAAGATATCCTTATACACCCTGCTGACGGGGAGGCCTAGAAGCATATAGATAGGGAGTTTCCTCATTTTGCGTTAGATGTTCGAAATGTGAGGCTCGGGCTCTCATCCGACGGGTTCAATCCTTTTGGCAACATGAGTCTTCAATACAGTGTATGGCCGGTGATTTTGGTGCCATACAACCTTCCTCCATGGATGTGCATGAAGAAGGAATACAATATGTTGAGTTTGTTGATTCCGGGACTTGGTTATCCAGGGAAGTGTCTCGATGTGTATTTGAGACTCTTAATTGAAGAGTTTAAGTTTTTTTGGGACGTTGGTCATCCCATTTATGATAAGTTCATGCACGAGATGTTCCAGATACATGCTATGGTTTTTGGTACCATTAGTGATTTTCCTGCCCGTGGGATGTTGTCGGGCAACGTTGTTAGGGGATACAAGGCTTGTCTAGAGTGCCTAAGCGATGAGGGGAGCAGTAGTCATTGCAACAAGATATGCAAATTGGGTCACCGTACTCTCCTTCCGTAGATCACGAATGGCGGTTCGATGACAAGGCATTTGATGGGACTGTAGAACTTGGTGTGCCTCCTAGAAGATGGACGGAGGAAGAAATTTTAGCAGTGCTTAATGATTATGATTTTGGGAAGCTCAGCAATCATCCCAATATTGTGGCGACAATACCTGACAGACCCGACAAGTATAAATTTTGGACACATAAGAGCTTATTCTGGGAACTCCCATACTGGAATAAATTGTTGATCAGACACTACCTAGATGTGATGCACATAGAAAAGAATGTGTGTGACAGTGTGGTGGGAACAGTGCTGAACTTGGAGGGAAAGACAAAAGACGGTCCGAAGGCAAGCATTGATGTTAAAAAAATGGAGATACAAAGACATTTGTGGTTGAAAGAAGGGAAGAAAAAAATGCCTCAAGCTTCGTACACCATGAAGCCTGACCAGAAGAATGTAATTTTCAGGTGGATGAGTTTTGTGAAGTATCCTTCAGCTAAACTGTTCGTCGGTTAAAACTATCTTAACCGACGAAATACAACATATTTCGTCGTCTAAACCTATCTTAGCCGACGAATACCCTAATTTTCCATCGGCTAAACTGTAAACCCTAAACCCTATAATATAGCCGACGAATACCCTAATTATTCGCCGGCTAAAGTTAAATGAATAAAATAATAATTTATACCACTAGTTGCGTCTCCTCGATTTTAAACTATTTGTAGTTGAAGGTCCGGACAGAATACGTAATTTAGGCGGTCAAATCACCGTTTGTTTGTGTTTAGGGGTTTGACTAACGGGATTGACCGTGCGGATTGAGTCCTTAAGTTTGTCCGATGATGCTGAAAATTTACCCGCAAACATGTTTCAACATAATGATGGTATCTGACGGTCAGTTTTTCGTTTCACAAGATTGATCGTCACAAACAAAATATGCCTACTAATGTTGTATAACTAATTTACCAAGTGTTAAGTAAATATTCCGTTTTAAAAACAAACTATACGAAAAAGCTTCAAACAAAAAAGTCGTGAGATAAGATATGACCGGAACGATGAAATATGTCTATGGTTGAAAAATCACGTAATTCCTATAAGTTTCGGTGCCAATACTTGCGGTCATTGCATTTTTTTTCATTCTTTCTCCATAGAGGACGCCCTATCTCCGATGGTTATTTTTCTTATAATTTTTATACCACTAGTTGCGTCTCCTCGATTTGACCTATTTGTAGTTGAAGGTCCGGATAGAATACGTAATTTAGGCGGTCAAATCACCGTTTGTTTGTGTTTAGGGGTTTGACTAACGGGATTGACCGTGCGGATCAAGTCCTTAAGTTTGTCCGATGATGCTGAAAATTTACCCTCACACATGTTTCAACATAACGATGATATCTGAAGGTCGGATTTTCGTTCAATACTGATAAAACATATAAATTGGACATGAATTTACTAAATAATTATAAAAAGTACTTTAGCCGACCAATTTTTAGTAATTTCGTTGGCTAAAGTGGGACTATAGCCGACGAAATTACTAAGTTTTAGCCGACGAATTTTTTATTTCGTCGGCTATACTTCTTTCTATATATTTGGACCCAGGGACAGAACCCTATTTTTTTTCTTTCCCCTTCTCGGCCTCCCCCATCTCCCAAACAATTAAGGTATGCAATTTCATGTTTATATTGAATTATATAACTATTTTTAATATATTGAATTATATGATAATGTTGTTTGTGATAATATTGTTGGTAATAATGTTGAATTATATTGAATTATTTCCATTAATTGGTATACTTTAATATATTTGGGTATATTAAGTAAATTGGTAATTTTTTATATATTTGGGTATATTAAGCAATGTTCTAAAAAGCGCTAGGCGGTAGGCGGGCGGCGACCCATAGCCTAACGCCTGGACAGCCTAGGCGGGGATTAGGTGATTTACTTTTTTCATATTTATTAATTAAAAATATATATTTTATGTACTATAATATTTGAAAACAGGTAAATATGGATAAATTATTCGACATAAATCTTGTTAGACCTATTTATAAAATAGATTATAATTAAAAATTTGGCATAACTTCATGTAAAAGTGAGCAACAACAACAATAAACACATATATTTCTAATTCTAAAAACATTATTTACTCTTATACTCGCATGCTCCCCACAATGTAACAACTCCACCACTAAATATAAATAAAATTAGCCGGAGAGCTTAGAACCCTAGGCGGCCTCTAGGCGGCGATTAAGCGGGCTAGGCGGCCGCCTAATTGCCCACTGTCTGGCACAAAGGCTTTGAAGAAAAGCGAAGCGGCTTGTTGCAGCCTAGGCGGGGAGTAGGCGGTGCTAGGCGGGGCCTTTTAGAACATTGATATTAAGTCAATTTGGTATATTTAGTAAATTAGGTATATTAAAATATTAATTTTTATATTTAATATATTTGGGTATATTAAAATATTAATTGGTATATTTAATATATTTTTGATAATGTTGTTAATTTTATATAATGCTGTATATTTAACAAAATATTAATTATATTATTCAGGACGAAAGGATTATTTAGTAAATCAAAGAGTTCAAAGGGCCAACGAGCTGAATCGTCTGAGGGAACGTCTAGAAACCCTCGGGCGTCATTTCAGGGCCCAATGACGGCCTGACGTGCGTCTCTTCTAGAGCCGACACAGAGACATCTGGGGGCCACACATTCCTCCAGGCAGCCGAACGCCCCTCGCTCCTCCAGGCAGTCGGACGCCCCTTGCTCGAGGCAGCCGAGCGTCCCTCAGTCCTCGAGGCAGCTGTGGCATCCGACTCAGGAGGTGTCTACACCACGTATGCCTGAGATACACAGAGCACCGACTCCAGGCCCTACTGTTTCGGAGGGTGGGTCTTCTGCGGTACCGATGCCGCCGCCGCTTCTCTACCTTCCGCGGTTGATACCGGCATTACCTGCAGTCGATGACTCAGGGGCGTCGATTTATCCACTACCCCCTAGGTGACCCCATCAGCGGCGTACCTGTTTGTGCCGTTTAGTACGGATTTAATTTCTGCAAGGGTATCATCATCGGCGACAGAGTCGGAATTCGTCGCATCCGCCCCAACACCCTCAGGTAATGATATATAAATAATTTGTTATGTTATAATCAAAATAATTTATTAATAATAAATATATGATAGGCACCGTCAGAGTCAAGCCGACAAGGAAGAAGAAAGGTCCTGTACAGAGAAGGCTCTCGAGAAGACAGTGAGTACCTCGGGAAGGATCGTCATTGATACTGACGGGGATGGGAACGTAGTATCGGACGGCAAGACGAGAATGTACTCCGGCCGCGTGGGAGCGCTTATTAGGGATAGAGTCCCTATGTTTTGGTCAGACTGGGGCGAAGTCCCACAGGAGGTTAAGGACATGGTCCACAACGCAATGTCGGTAAATATAAAATAATTCACAGTTAACATTATTTATTACATTGTAGATTTATGAAAAACTAAACTAATAAATGTTTTAATACATGTGTGGTTTGACGTTCTCCAGCACCTGAGGAACACCTGGGCGAACATTGTGCATGGTGGAAGGTACGTTGCAAAGTTAATGACAAAAGAAAATTATGTATAATTAATAATGTTTATAAATTTTTTGTCGTATTACAGGTACAAGGAGTGGAAGAATGAGTTACGGACCTACTAGACTACGCATGGAAACGAACGTTCTGGCACCCCCTTGAGTTCCAGTTCAGGGAATACGAGTGGCGTTGGCTTCTGATATCGGAATTCAACAACCCACATAAACAGGTAATTAAAAATAATAATTTATTATATTGAATTATAATTAGTACGTTTTAAAATATTTTACTAATTTTATTCCTTTGTAGGCCGTTTCCTAGGCGAACGCTCAAAAACGGCAACGCGACACAAGGAACCATCATGCCAGTTCTAGACCGTTCGCATCGTTGATGGAGGAGGCGGCCAGGGAACATCAAGAAGTCAACCGGTACGTCTATACATACGAGAAGGCATATCCTAACGCCCAGGAGGATATTGTAAGTCGTTTTACGTTTTAAAATTTAGTAAATTATGTTTGTATATATTTCAAAATGTTAATGAATTATTTTTTCCTATCAAATTAGGCGAGGGTGAGGCAGGCTAGTGACGAGGTGATGGCTACTATAGTCAGGGAGACATGGCTTGACACGCAAGAGGAAGACATGTCCGAAGCCATGTCCCGGATCGACACTTCGGATCTCAGCGTTGGGGCGAGGATCATGGGCACAGCATTCCCACCGTGAGGAAATAACTTCTACTGCCGGGGTCTAGAAAAGAAGGGGGAGGGGTACTGAAGACCACTCCCGGATTTCAGAAAAAAATGAGCCTCGACCAGCAGCAGAACGACTCAGCTAGAGACGGAAGTTCAGATGTTACGGGAAGTTAAAAAATATTTAATACACATACGTGTGTGTCTATATATATATAAACATTGAAACTCTAATTAAACATATATATCATTATTTTCAACATGCACATATATAAAATATATCCAATTAACATACATAATATATATATATAATTAATAATTCACAAAAAAATTAATATATATATATATATACATATATACATACACCTACATATACACCCAATTAATCAACTCATATTATTCATTAATTAATCATATATATGCATGGATATATATATGGCTTGGGATGATCCTGTTGAGTATAAGAATTAAACAAATCTACAAGAAAATATACCTGAAAATTAAACGAATTCCAAATAAATAAGAAAAGTTAAATAACACTTACCAATTAATGATTAAAATGGATGGAGGGATGGAGCTATGAGGATGGAACTTCAATTCATGAATCGACATTTTTTTATGGAGAATGAATAGAGGGATGGAGAATGAATCGACATGAAAGAAATGGATGGACGAATAGGTTCATCATACGTTCTGTATTTATCGGTGTTGAAATAATTGATTCCACTTAGCCGACAGAATATTCCGTCAGTTAAGGGAAAAATCCATCGACTAAGAAAATATTCATTCTGCACGGTGTCAGAGAATAATTTAACTTTATATTCGTAGCCGACAAAATAATTTTTCGGCTAAGAATAAATTTTCGTCGACTAAGTTATTCTTAGTCGACGGATAATACTTCTTCGATTAAGGATATCCTAGCCGATGTAGTTTTATCCGTCGACTAGGATAATCCTAGTCGACGGAATATGATCCATCGACTAAGAATAACTTAGTCGACAAAATATGGCGACTGAATTTATCCGTCAGCTAGGATTCTCTTAGTTGACGGAAATGGTCGACAAAAATTTTCCGTCGGCTAGGATAATCTTAGTTGACGGAAAATTTCTCCTTTTCAACGAATATATTTCCGTCTGTTAAGAGTCTCCTAGCTGACGGAGCAGTAATAGTTCCGTCGGCTAAGAGACAAAATCCACTAGTGTGATTAAAGAAGAAATCAAAAATTGAGTCAAAAATAAAAATTAGAGCCACAAAAATGGAAACAAGTTATTGTAAATTGATATAATTAAGGAAATAATGTGGTCAATGAAAGGTAATTGATTATCTGCCTAACAAAGTAATCAAAAAATCAAAAGTTCAATTTGATGCGCAAAATGAAAATATAATATATTAAGTGTATATATCTCATAAAAACTAGCTAGTAACTGGAAATGTAAGAAGCTACAGTAAAACCTCTATGAATGAATAAAGTCGGGACCGAACAAAATTATTACTTAAAAGGGGTTATTATATTATCGATAAATGAATAAATTATTCATTTATCGATAAATGCATAATTATTTATTTATTTATCGAGGGGTTTGTTGTTATTCCTTGTTGAATTAAATAACTTAGTCTAGTTTGATAAATGAATAATTTATTTATTTATCGAGGGGTTTGTTGTTATTCCTTGTTGAATTAAATAACTTAGTCTAGTTTGACTATCTTATCAATTTCTAACCGGATTCCTAGTCGTATTACATTTATATACTTTCCAAGTTCGGGGCAATGTAATGCCTATAAATGACTCTAATTAGATAGAGAAGAAAGAAAGCTACATAGAAGCTTGTTAAGATTATTTTGACATTATTAGTGTAGATGAAGACATTCATAAGTTTCGGGAAGCAATTTCTAGTCTCCGTTATAGAAATTAATGAGATCGAAATTGAGGATATTTTGAATTATCCTAGTGAAAATGAGACGGTAATGGAATCACCTACTGATGAAGAAATCATTGATAGAGTCATGAACCCGACTACTGAAGATGAACATGATCTAGATGATAGTTGTGCACTACCATAAGTGTCTTCCAAAGAGGCATTTCAGGCAGCGGTAACTTTAAAAAAATTACTTGCTACAAAATGAGAAATACGTAGTTAATCTAGTGCATGCCTTACAAAAAAATTAATGATGAGGTTCAATTTGGTTTAGATATAAGACAAAAGCAAAGAACCATAGATTGATACTTTAGGAGAAACTAAATTGAGATTGTTATAAGTTTCCTTATTTTGTATGAAAAACATTATTTAGACTTATTTTTATGTATTTATCTATTATTATTATTATATTTTATAGTATCACTACCAGAATAAGTATCATAGCCGACGAATATTTAATTAGCAGGCCGACGAAATTTTTTTTCGTCGGCTAAAGTCCATTTTAGCCGACGAAAAAAAATTTCGTCGCCTAAGTGAAATTTTCGTCGGCTAAAGTGGACTTTTAGCCGACGAAAAAAACTTTCGTCGCCTAAGTTAAAGTTTCGTCGGCTAAAAGTCCACTTTAGCCGACGAAATGTTGTGTCGTCGGCTAAAATAGTTTTTTTCGTCGGCTATAGTCTGTGAACTATAGCCGACGAAATTTTAAAACTTTGGCCGACGATATATATAATTTCGTCGGCTAAAATGCTTTATATTTCCAGATCTAGACAGTAGCTGATTTGAAAGAAAAAACGAGAGAAAAAGTTTTGGGGTTGGCGAAATTGTTGGGTGTTGTCGAAATCTGTCCGAAATTAGTTTGTGGCGCTATATATAGGTACGTATATGTATATATCTTGTTTTTGAGTTGATTTAAGAGTTTTATTTTCGTTATGCACATTGATTTTGAGTTTTAATTAGAGTTGATTATATTGTGTTTTAATTAGAGTTGATTATATTGTGTTTTAATTAGAGTTGATTATATTGTGTTTTGAGTGTGATTGAGTTGATCGATTTGGGTTTGATAATATATATGAAGTTGTTGATATATATATATATATATATATATATATTAATTAGTAATTATTATATATATTAATTGTACGTTAACTCAGATATAATATAAATTGAATGATTCGTAAATTTAATTAATTAGCGTTTATACATATATATTATGTTATTTTCTCAGGATATGGATAAGAGTTGGATTTCGCTTCCAAAATGGGACAAAAGATATGCTAAAGGAGTTGTTAGTTTTATTGAATATGTGATCAATAATGCTAAAGGGAATACAATTTTCTATTGTCCGTGCACTAAATGTCAGTGTCGCAGCGATATGTATCAATTTCCAATTGACAAGGTTTGGCAGCACCTTCAAAGTAATGGGTTTTGGGAGAAGTACACATGTTGGATATATCACGGTGAAACATCATCAAGGGGTCCGCATGATCATGGGCAATTTTCTGAGACGGGCAGTACATCCAACGATCCAACAACGGCCTTCATCAACGATATGTTTCCTTATGAGAGGGGTGTATGCTCTGAAGGACCGTATATGTCTGACCCGGTGCAGCCCTTCCCTAGAGTTGTCAACACTGCTGGTATTGACAGGTACAACAAACTACTTGCTTTCCAACAGACCCCTGTGTACCCCGGTTGTCAGAAAACGGTTCTTGAAAGTGTGATGGACGTTATGAAGATTAAAGTTGAGACAAAATCGACTGTGAAGGCTGTTGATGAGTATCTACAGTACACTGCTTCGATGCTGCCCCACGGTCATCGTCTTCCTACCACTCATCATAAGGTCCGATGTATACTGAAAGATCTTGGGCTTTCCTACATCAAGATCCATGCATGCAGATATGATTGTGTTCTCTTCTGGGGTAAAGATCCAGAAGGGAATGACCTTGGTGACCTTGACACATGTCCAGTATGTCAGAGTGACAGGTATAAGTTGACTCCTGCAGGCAATAGGAAACCTATGAAGGTACTTCGGTATTTTCCGTTGAGGGATAGGCTGGAACGGTTGTACATGTCATCACACACGGCCAAATCTATGAGATGGCACGCTGATAGGGAATTGCAAGGCGAAGATACCCTTATACACCCTGCTGACGGGGAGGCCGGGATGCATATAGACAGGGAGTTTCCTCATTTTGCGTCTGAGGTCCGAAATGTGAGGCTCGGGCTCTCATCCGACGGGTTCAATCCTTTTGGCAACATGAGTCTTCAATACAGTGTATGGCCGGTGATTTTGGTACCATACAATCTTCCTCCATGGATGTGCATGAAGAAGGAATACAATATGTTGAGTTTGTTGATTCCGGGACCCGGTTATCCAGGGAAGTGTCTCGATGTGTATTTGAGACCCTTGATTGAAGAGCTTAAGTTTTTTTGGGACGTTGGTCATCCCACTTATGATAAGTTCATGCACGAGATGTTCCAGATGCATGCTATGGTTGTTGGTACCATTAGTGATTTTCCTGCTCGTGGGATGTTGTCGGGCAACGTTGTTAGGGGATACAAGGCTTGTCCAGAGTGCCTAAGCGATGAGGGGAGCAGTAGTCATTGCAACAAGATATGTAGATTGGGTCACCGTACTCTCCTTCCGTATGATCACGAATGGCGGTTCGATGACAAGGCATTTGATGGGACTGTAGAACTTGGTGTGCCTCCTAGAAGATGGACAGGGGAAGAAATTTTAGCAGTGCTTAATGAGTATGATTTTGGGCAGCTCAGCAATCATCCCAATATAGTGGCGGCAATACCTGACAGACCCGACAGGTATAAATTTTGGACACATAAGAGCATATTATGGGAACTCCCATACTGGAGTAAGTTGTTGATCAGGCACTACCTAGATGTGATGCACATAGAAAAGAATGTGTGTGACAGTGTGGTGGGAACCGTGCTGAACTTGGAGGGAAAGACGAAAGACGGTCCGAAGGCACGCATTGATCTTAAAAAAATGGAGATACGAAGACATTTGTGGTTGAAAGAAGGGAAGAAAAAAATGCCTCAAGCTCCGTACACCGTGAAGCCTGAACAGAAGAACGTAATTTTCAGGTGGTTGAGTTCTGTGAAGTATCCTTCAGGCTACGCAGGAAATATAGCCCGGTGTGTAAACATTCGGGACAATAAAATGTACGGGTTAAAGAGTCATGACTGTCATATTCTGCTACAACGGCTCTTCCCTATTTTCATTCGACCATTCCTTCCCCGTCAGGTGGTGGAGCCGTTAGTAGCGTTGTCAAGATTCTTCCAGAAGTTATGCACAAGGGAAGTGACAAAATCTGATCTCCGGGAAATGCAACAGGACATTATTTATATCATGTGTAAATTTGAGAGAATATTTCCTCCAAATTTTTTTGACATCATGCCGCACCTGATGATCCATCTTCCCGAGCAATTGTTGCTTACCGGTCCAGTACACTATACTTGGATGTATCCTATGGAAAGGTATGTTTTTTACACCTAATGTTTTTATTGTACATGTTCATTGTATAATCGTAACATATGACAACAAATTTATTTATTTACAGACAACTTGGAGACTACAAAGCTTATGTGGCTAACAAATCCGCGCCTGAAGGATGTATAGCAGAAGCATATATTGCGCACGAGTGCGTCACCTACATGAAGTTGTATCTAGGAGCATTGAAGGAAACTCCACAGACCATGCCGGTTGATGAACCGAAGTTTAACCTTTCCATACTCTCAAATGATGTTGAAGTTTATGGAATTTTACCAGAGTCCTACAAGTTGCAACCCCATGAGCTCGTCATAGCCCATTGGTGGGTATTGATTAACTGTCAAGAAGTTGAATACTGGAAAGACATCCATCTACACTGTCCAGACATTCAAGGTGATCTCGACTACCACAACAAGGAGTTCGCGAACTATTTTGGCGATTGGGTATGTAATTCTCCAATTTTGTATGTTGCAAGTCTCCTTGATTGCATAATTATTCATATTAATTTATAATACATTGAATCTTTGGTTGCAGATGAACCATATTCAATTTGATGGTCACCCAAATTGGTCTCACGAACTAAGACTTCTAGCTATGAAGCCGATAATGTCAAGAGTTTACCCGATGTGCAAGGTCAATGGCGTGCAATTTATATGTGAAATGAGAGACAACAGACGAAGAACACAGAATTCTGGGGTTATGGCGCATGGTGGCCGGAATGGAGTTGATTATTATGGTGTTCTTGATTCAGTGGTGGAACTCGTTTATGGGCAAGGCATGACCGTGCACCTGTTCAAGTGTAGATGGTTTGATACTAGAAGCTCGCAGAGCATGAAGATTGATCAGTACGGGATTTTATCGGTGAACACTGGCACAAGCTGTTACGAAGATGACCCCTTTGTTTTTGCGACATCGGTGAAACAAGTGTTTTATCTTGATGACCTTGTTAAGGGTGACGCGTGGAAAGTAGTCAATCTTGTGCACCCTCGAAACATTTACCGGGCGGCTACACTTGGAGAGGCCGAAGACGATGAAGAAAATGTTGCGTATCAAGAACACAGTGCAATAGATATTCCTGACTCCTCTACAATTCGCCTTAATAATTTTAAACCGGGTCGTTCGGTTCGAATTCGTGATTTAGACGCTCACCTTATTGATGTGGATCCAAATCAAGAAACAGACGACGACTCTTGTGATGTAGAAATGCATAGATTACCGGAAATTAATTCTGACACCGAAGAAGACTCATCGGATGATTCTGATTACGAGCCTTCTTAGTTATTTGAATTTGTACTACGTAATTTGATGCGTTTTATATGGTACAAGCTCTACAATTCATAATGTATCTGAATGTTGGTTATATATGCAGGAAATTGTTATGGGTACGGTTAAACCAACTGTTTTTTTTATCTATTTGACAGTTTTAGCCGACGAAACATATTATATTTCGTCGGCTAAAAGTATCTTAGCCGACGAATACCCTAATATGTCGTCGGCTAAACCCTAAACCCTAACCCCTAAACCCTAAAGTATAGCCGACGAATACCCTAATATTTCGTCGGCTAAAGTTAAATTAATAAAATAATAATTTATACCGCTAGTTGCGTCTCCTCGATATGAAACTATTTGTAGTTGACGGTCCGGACAGAATACGTATTTTAGATGGCCAAATCACCGTTTGTTTGTGTTTAGGGGTTTGACCAACGGGATTGACCGTGCGGATCGAGCCCTTACGTGTGTCCGATGATGTTGAAATTTTACCCTCACACATGTTTCAACATAATGATGATATCTGACGGTCGGTTTTCCGTTTCACAAGATGGATTGTCACAATCAAAGTATGCCTACTAATGTTGTATAACTAATTGACTAAGTGTTAAATAAATGTTCCGTTTTAAAAACAAACTATACGTAGATGCTTCAAACAAAAAAAAGTCGTGAGATAAGATATGCCCGGAACGATGAAATATGTCTACGGTTGAAATTTCACGTAATTCCGATAAGTTTCGGTCCCAATACTTGCGGTCATTGCATTTTTTCTATTCGTTCGCCATAGAGGACGCCCTATCTCCGCCGGTTATTTTTCGTATAAATTTTATACCGCTAGTTGCGTCTCCTCGATATGAAACTATTTGTAGTTGACGGTCCGGACAGAATACGTATTTTAGATGGCCAAATCACCGTTTGTTTGTGTTTAGGGGTTTGACCAACGGGATTGACCGTGCGGATCGAGCCCTTACGTGTGTCCGATGATGTTGAAATTTTACCCTCACACATGTTTCAACATAATGATGATATCTGACGGTCGGTTTTCCGTTTCACAAGATGGATTGTCACAATCAAAGTATGCCTACTAATGTTGTATAACTAATTGACCAAGTGTTAAGTAAATGTTCCGTTTTAAAAACAAACTATACGTAGATGCTTCAAACAAAAAAAAGTCGTGAGATAAGATATGCCCGGAACGATGAAATATGTCTACGGTTGAAATTTCACGTAATTCCGATAAGTTTCGGTGCCAATACTTGCGGTCATTGCATTTTTTCTATTCGTTCGCCATAGAGGACGCCCTATCTCCGCCGGTTATTTTTCGTATAAATTTTATACCGCTAGTTGCGTCTCCTCGATATGAAACTATTTGTAGTTGACGGTCCGGACAGAATACGTATTTTAGGTGGCCAAATCACCGTTTGTTTGTGTTTAGGGGTTTGACCAACGGGATTGACCGTGCGGATCGAGCCCTTACGTGTGTCCGATGATGCTGAAATTTTCCCCTCACACATGTTTCAACATAATGATGATATCTGACGGTCGGTTTTTCGTTTCACAAGATAAAACAAATAAATTGTGCATGAACTTACTAAATAATTATAAAATATACTTTAGCCGACGAAATTACTAACATTCGTAGTAATTTCGTCGGCTATAGGTGGACTTTAGCCGACGAAATTACTAAAACAATTTCGTCGGCTATAGTTGGACTTTAGCCGACGACATTAGGGTTTTGTCGTCGGCTAAAGTCCAACTATAGCCGACGAATTTTTTATTTCGTCGGCTATAGTTCTTCCTATAAATTCGAATGCAGCCGAACAGAAGCCCACTTTCTCCACTTCTCCTTCTCGGCCGGACGGTTTCTTCCTCTCCTCTCGATTTTCTTTCGCCATTTTCGACGGTTTCCGGCCTCCACTCCGCCTCCCTCATCTCCCAAACCAATTAGGTATGAAATTTCATGTTTATATTGTATTATAGAACAAATTTGGGTTGTTTTTTCAATATATTGCATTATATTGAATTGTGTTGAATTATATTGTGATAATGTTGAATTGTATTATGTTGTGATAATGTTGAATTATATTGGGTGTATTTACTGAATTTGGGTGTATATTTGGTTGTATTTGGGTGAATTTGGGTGTATTTGAGTGTATTTGGGTGTATTTAGATGTATTTGGATGTATTTGGGTGTATTTGGGTATATTTAGTATATTTGGATGTATTTGGGTGTATTTAGTATATTTGGATGTATTTTGGGGGTATTTGGATGTATTTGGGTGTATTTAGTATATTTGGATGTATTTGGGTGTATTTAGTACATTTGGGTGTATTTGGGTGTATTTGGGTGTATTTAGGTGTATTTAGGTGTATTTAGTATATTTGGATGTATTTGGGTGTATTTAGTATATTTGGATGTATTTGGGTGTATTTAGTACATTTGGGTGTATTTGGGTGTATTTGGGTGTATTTAGGTGTATTTAGGTGTATTTAGTATATTTGGATGTATTTGGGTGTATTTAGTACATTTGGATGTATTTGGGTGTATTTAGTATATTTGGATGTATTTGGGTGTATTTAGTACATTTGGGTGTATTTGGGTGTATTTGGGTGTATTTAGGTGTATTTAGGTGTATTTAGTATATTTGGATGTATTTGGGTGTATTTAGTATATTTGGATGTATTTGGGTGTATTTAGTACATTTGGATGTATTTGGGTGTATTTAGTGTATTTGGATGTATTTGGGTGTATTTAGTGTATTTGGGTGTATTTAGTATATTTGGATGTATTTGGGTGTATTTAGTATATTTGGATGTATTTGGGTGTATTTAGTATATTTGGGTGTATTTAGTATATTTGGATGTATTTTGGGTGTATTTGGATGTATTGTTCATTTTTAATTTGGTATATTGTTCATTTTTAATTTAACAAAATATTAATTATTTTTTTTAGGATGAAAGGATTATTCAGCAGATCAAAGAGTTCGAAGGGCAGGGGTGAATCGTCAGAGGGAACGTCTAGCAACCCTCGAGGTTCGTTTCAGGGCCCAATGACGGCCCGACGGGCGTCTCTTCTGGAGCCGACACATTCCTCCAGGCAGCCAGATGGCCCTCCCGCCTCCAGGGCGCCTAGCGCCCCTCGCTCTTCCGGCCAGCCGGACGCCCCTCGCTCCTCCAGGCAGCCTAGCGTACCGCGCTCCTCCAGGCAGCCCAGCGGCCCTCACTCCTCGAGGCAGTTGTGGCCTCCGACTCAGGCAGAGGTGTCTGCACCACGTATGCCTGAGATACGTAGGGCACCGGCACCGGGCCCTAGTGCATCGGAGGGTGGGTCTTCCGGGGTACAGATGCCGCCGCCTCTTCTCTTCCTTCCGCGCTTCATACCGGCAATACCTGCAGTCGATGACTCAGGGGCGCCGATTTATCCACTACCCCCCTAGGTGACCCCATCAGCGGTGTATCTGTACGTGCCGTTTGCTACAGAGTTAATTTCTGCGAGGGTATCATCGTCGGCTGCAGAGTCGGAGTCCGTCGCATCCGCCCCAACGCCCTCAGGTAATAATTATACAAGTAATTTGTTATGTTATAATGTACCAACGCCCCAACGTCTAATCATCAATTTATGATAGGTACCGTTGGAGCCAAGCCGACAAGGAAGAAGAGAGGTCCGGTCACGGGGAAAGCTCTCGAGAAGACAGTGAGTACATCGGGAAGGATCGTCATTGATACTGACGAGGGTGGGAACGTAGTATCGGGCGGCAAGACGAGGATGTACTCTGGCCGCGTGGGAGCGCTTATTAGGGATAGAGTCCCTATGTTGTGGTCAGACTGGGGCGAGGTCCCACAGGAGGTTAAGGACATGGTCCACAACGCCATGTCGGTAAGTATAACAAAATTTATATTTAACATTATTTATTACATTGTAGATTTATGAACGTCTAAAGTAATAAATGTTTAAATGCAGGTGTGGTTTGACGTTCCCGAGTACCTGAGGAACACCTGGGCGGACGTTGTGCACGGGGGAAGGTACGTTGCAAAGTTAAGGACAAAAAAAAACTATGTTTAATTTATAATATTTATATTTTTTTTGGCGTATTACAGGTACAAGGAGTGGAAGAACGAGTTACGGACCCACTGAACTACACATGGGAACGAACGTTCCGGCACCCCCCTTGAGTTCCAGTTCAGGGAGTACGAGTGGCGTTGGCTTCTGATATCGGAATTCAACAACCCACATAAACAGGTAATTAAAAATAATTATTTATTATATTGAATTATATTTAATACGTTTTAAAATATTTTACTAATTCGATTCCTTTGTAGGCCGTTTCCCGGGTGAACGCTCAGAACCGGCAACGCAACATGAGGAACCATCATGCCGGTTCTAGACCGTTCGCATCGTTGATGGAGGAGGCGGCCAGGGAACATCCAGAGGTCAACCAGTACGTCTATACGTACGAGAGGGCATATCCTGACTCCCAGGAGGATATTGTAAGTCGTTTTACGTTTTAAAATTTAGTAAATTATATGTATATATATATATTTTAAAATGTTAATTAATTTTTTTTTCCTATCAAATTAGGCGAGGGTGAGGCAGGCTAGTGACGAGGTGATGGCTGCTATAGTCAGGGAGACATGGCCTGACACGCAAGAGGAGGACATGTCCGAAGCCATGTCCCGGATCGACAGTTCGGATCTCAGCGTTGGGGCCAGGATCATGGGCACAGCCTTCCCACCGCGAGGAAATAACTTCTACTGTCGGGGCCTGGGAAAGAAGGGCGAGGGGGTACTGAAAACCACTCCTGGGTTTCAGAAAAAAGGAGCCTCGACCAGCAGCAGAACGACTCAGCTTGAGGCGGAAGTTCAGATGTTACGGGAACAACAAGCCGCCCAAGCAGCATATAATGCCGAGAGAGAGGCCGCCCGAGCAGCATATACTGCCGCGAGAGAGGCCGCCCAAGCAGCATATACTGCCGCTCTACAGGAGTACACTATAGCATCCCATGCCGCCCAGCAGACACAGCAGCAGCAGATGTACCAGTACATGCAAGATTTTGTAGCTGCACAGCAGCAGGGACTTCCGCTTCCGCCCATGCCCCCGCCTATTGTCTTACCTCAGCCGCCGCAACCTCCCCAACTTCCCCAACAACCTCATCCTGGAGCAGATATTGATTTAGACGATATCGATTTTATTTAGTTTTTTAAGTTTATGAACAATTATTTATTTAGTTTTTTAGGTTTATGAACAAATATTAATTTACTTTTTAGGTTTTATGAACAATTTATGAATTGAAAATTTAATGCAAAATATTTATGTTACTTTAGATGGTGTGTTGTTGTTGGTTATGAAATTGTTTCTGTAATTTGCAGTTTGCTTGGATGGTAATGTATAAATTTTGTTTGGGTTTCTAGTATAAAAAGTACTATAGCCGACGAAATTTACCATATTTCGTCGGCTAAAGTTTTAAAAATTAAAAAATAAATAGACAATAGCCGACGAAATTTGCCATATTTCGTCGGCTAAAAATATCATAGCCGACGAAACTGTGCTAATTTCGTCGGCTATTGTCTATTTATTTTTTAATTTTTAAAACTTTAGCCGACGAATTTTTAATATTATTTCGTCGGCTAAAGTTGGACTATAGCCGACGAAATAATATATTGTAATTCGTCGGCTATACTCTAACACTTAGCCGACGAAATAATATTAAAAATTCGTCGGCTAAGTGGTGGAGTATAGCCGACGACGGACTTTATTTCGTCGGCTATAAGTATAGCCGACGACTACTTAGCCGACGACGTGTCGTCGGCTAAGGTTATAGCCGACGAAAAATGTGAACAGGCCGACGAAAAAATTTCGTCGGCTAAAATGCTTATCCTGGTAGTGTATTTTTAAATTAATTAATTAATTATTACTTTATATATTCACCCACCTAAAGGGAATCAAAAAAATTATTATCTTATACATTTGGCGAGAAACCTAGTAATATGAACTGGTCCCGAGTCAGGATCGGAGAAAATTATTAATTAAGAGAGATAATTAATTTATCTAACATTTATTTATCGAGGTTATAATATAATCACTAATAAACTGAATTAATGTAATTTTAAAATCTCCAATTATGAGATTAATTTTAAAATGATGATTTAGGTAACTTATTATTGGGATAGAAATGATATGGTTGTCTAGCTCAATATTGTGTTAGAAATGATATGATTGTCTTTTAACTTAATAATGACATGACATGAAATTTTAAATCGACTATGTGTATGTCTTAGTAATATGACATGACACCTAAGATTGAGACCTCAAATCATATGTTTCATTGTGGCCCTCTCACTCCTCCATATGAAACACTACAAATTAATTGTTCATACGGTCCTTGTTGACATATTTTTCTGAAGATCATTTGAATTTTGCCGGCACAATGTATGAGGTTAGTGTTCTCTTCTCCGTTTTGCATACATTTATCTAATTATCATATTTATAGTTTTCTCCTGCCATCACATTCTCTCATTGAAATTGAAAATAGACACATCTTAATCTTATCGACATTGACGAGCTAATCTTGCATCATCTTCTATTGTATAAATATAACATTATGCATAAAACAGTGCAGCACACATCACAGACATTATCCTATGAAGTATATATATAATCCAATACAAAAATTCGACATATTAAATTTGTATGCCACAATGTCCATCTCCATTTCGTGTGCCACATTATTGTATTTAAATTGATTTTAAGTGATATATCATAAACAAATCAAGCTGACTGTACATTTAAATTTGCCAACCTTTTGTATCTATATATGTATGTGTTCACCAAGCTTACATTTACTTTATATAGCTTAAATTGCATATCTAAGGAATCTGACGGAGTTGAACTTGTGGCCAGCTTATCAATAGTTGCAATGTCTAATTGGTCTATGATAAGATATCATATAACATAATAAGCCAATAAGATAATTCATTTGAACATTTCATCAAAAAAAGAGTGCTCATTTTGGGCAATGATTATGATGTACACCTAACAGATTTATATACGCATGTCTTTTCTTCTCGTGAGTTTTTCATGACTTTTATTTATACTTCGCATCTTTGTGTTCAGTTTCGATCAGGTTTACGTTAAGACCTAGCTCGTTTAGTTTATCAAATAAGTTTGAATAGGAATAAGAAATCAAAATCTTTAGAAATAACGCGAAAGCAATTCAGCTAAATAACATATAATTAAGTAACTACTCCAAAATAGTCATAAGCAAAATTAAATTAATGTATGTGAATTCTATGTTTTCCAATTTAGTCAAAAAAATATCATTAGTGTGACAAACTTGACAAACTTGAACAAAGTAAGACCCAGATTGGCCCCGAGCAGGTGAAACTGAATTATGCTGCTTAATTATGTCAAAATTTAACCTGCGTAGGCTTTTGGTCAAACAACAACTTTCAATTATACCAGAAACTCCACTTCCCTTTCACAACTGTGAACTTTAGAGTGTAAGATAACGTCCTAAGATGTTTATACGCCAAATTAATGGCCAAGGTGGAGCGTGATGAAAAGACAGAGCATACACTTTAGGTTTTTAGTTTGATGATTTAGGTACAATTCTCTGCAAAAGAATCCTACTATCAATTAACCATTAGGACTCCAGATTAACGTATAAGCCTATTTTAGGCCAACCACTTTACGACTATGGCTTAGTTTAGTATTTTGTGAGATTACTCAATGGTAGAAAAAGAAACCAAAAAACACGGTATTAAAAAAGCAAATCTTGAGCTGCTTTCTAAAGTCGTGGATATTTAACCTAAAATTTCCTAAATAAGCCCCTTAAAACATTGCTCTTTCATGAGAAAGGGAAATTGCTCTTTTCATGTTTTTGGGAAAGCTGAAGGAAAAAAAACTTTCATGAAGGTTGAGAAAATGTAAGGGAATGTGATTCTTTCCAATCACTTTTCCTTGCATTTATTATTCACAATGTATTATTTTATTATTTTAATTAACAATTTTTAAAATAACTTTCCTTGTGTTAACGGAAAGTCATCAAAATTTTTCATTTCCCTTCTCTTTCTCTTCACGTGGGAAATCCGATATATGATAGAGAAAATGATTTGAATATCACTTTTTTAGTTAAAAAACCTTCTCGGACATTTGAATTAAAACAAGAACTTTATGTACAAGTCAAACAAAGCTTGAGAGTACGTAAGATCTATGTAAAAAAGAGGACGTAAAATGATTGGCTAATGAGTGAGAAATTATACTGAAATTAATCAAGTAAACAAGTATTACCTTTAAATTCTCTAAAATCTCTAACGAAATAAATAAATAAAAATTACACTATATATATACGCGTGAACGCATATAACCACATTAATTGTTAATATATGTCTTGAACCAGTCATCTGGGGGTACCAGCTATTCGGAGATCTCGTTGCCCGGTCAGCGAGTCGGGGTCCAGGGACGACGCGTCCTGGTTTAGGGTTTAGAAATACCTGTTATGTTGGGTTATGGTTTTCTATTGGGCTTAGTATATAGGGTTTAGGAATACCTGTTATGCTGGGTTATGGTTTTTTGTTGGGCATAGTATATAAGGTTTAGGGTTTAGTATATAAACGTCCTAAACCTAATTGTATGTAGCATTCGGTGTTTGTTTTTTCTCAAGATAATAAAACTGTTCTCCTATGGCTGTGGATGTAGCTAACACATCGTTAGTGAACCACGTAAATCTGTGTTCTTTTTTACATTCGTTACAACAAATTGGTATCAGAGCATCAGGAAGGGGTTGAATTCTGGGAAGAAAGATGTCTGGTTTGAACGTGAAGATGGATAAATTCACGAGGAGAAATAGTTTCAGTTTATGGCAGATCAAGATGTGAGCCTTGTTAAAACAACAAGGGATGTGGGTGCCGCTTATGAAGAAGCCGGAGGATCCAGAAATCGTTGATATGGCCAGTCTGGAGGAGAAGACACACTCGACAATTTTGTTGTGTCTTGCAGATGATATAATCACCGAGGTCGTAGAGGAGGAAACTACAGCTGGTCTGTGGTTGAAGCTTGAGAGTCTATACATGACGAAGTCTTTAACCAACAAGTTGTTTCTAAAGCGACGTATGTTCAGCCTGCGAATGGAAGAAGGTACGAATCTAAGAGATCACTTAGATCAGTTAAACACAATTCCATTAGAGTTGCGTAACATTGATGTTAAAGTTGATGATGAAGATGCTGCCCTAAGTCTGCTGGTATCTCTATCTTTATCGTATGAGAACTTTGTGGATTCTTTTATTGGTGGGAGAGATACTGTGACTCTAGAGGAGGTTAGATCATCTCTTATTACTATAGAGATGCATCATAAGGCGACCGGTACAAGTTTAGACAATCAGGTTGCTGGGTTGGTAGCCAGTGGAAGTATGTGACAGGGAAGATCAGGGAAGAAGAAATTCAAGAAACCAGTTTCAAAGGGTTCTAAATCTAATGATGTCTGTAACTACTGTAAAGAGAATGGACATTGGAAAAACGAATGTCCAAAGAAGAAGAAGCAGCATGAGAAAGCATCAGGTACTGCTGTTGTAGAAGAAGTTGACACCAATTCTGAAAAGGATTTGGCCCTGGTTGTAGATGCACACACACATAACAGGGATATGTGGATTTTGGATACCGGGGCGTCTTATCATATATGTCCACGCAGGGAGTGGTTTTCAACCTATGAGCAGATAGATGGAGGCAATATTTCTATGGCTGACAGTTCTGCATCCAAGGTGGTTGGAATAGGCTCAATCAAAATACGGACACATGATGGTAAATTCTGTACATTGAATGATGTTAGGCATGCTCCACGCATGACGAAGAATCTGATTTCTTTGGGTCTACTAGACAGCAAAGGGTTCAAGTACAAAGGCTCATATGGAGTTCTAAATGTCTACAAGGGTTCCAATGTGGTTCTAAAAGGTGTCAAGCGGGGTACTTTGTATTTTCTACAAGGTTCTACGCTGTCAGGTTCTGCTGCTGTTGCATCATCGGAGGTTCATAAGGATGATGTGACCAAGCTATGGCACATGAGGCTCGGTCACATGAGTGAAAGAGGGATGCAAACTCTGTCGAAGCATGATCTTCTTGGTGGCCATAAGGTCAAGGATCTTGGTTTCTGTGAACATTGTATCTTTGGGAAGCTACATCACAGCAAATTTCCTAAAGTAATTTATAGAACTAAAGGCACGCTTGATTATATCCATTCTGATTATTGGGGTCCTTCTCGTGTTGATTCTTTGGGAAGTCACAAATATTTTGTGTCTATGATTGATGACTACTCAAGAATGACTTGGGTGTTCGTGATGAAGCATAAAAGTGACGCTTTCAAGAACTTCAAGCAGTGGAAGGCATTAGTGGAAAATCAAACAGGGAAGAAGATCAAGAGGCTGCGAACTGATAATGGTCTAGAATTTTGTTCTGCTGAATTTGATGAGTTCTGCAAGTCTGAAGGTATTGCAAGGCATCATACAGTCCGGAATACACAACAGCAAAATGGTGTAACAGAACACATGAATCAGACACTTTTGGAGAGAGCTAGGTGCATGCTCTCTAATGCTGGATTAGAAAGAAGGTTCTGGGCAGAAGCGGTGAGTACTGCATGTTATCTGATAAATCGCGGACCTCACACAGGTATACATCTCAAAACACCTTATGACATGTGGTCTGGTAAGTCCGCAAATTACTCCAATCTGAGGGTTTTTGGGTGTACTGCTTATTATCATGTAAGTGAGGGTAAGTTAGAACCAAGAGCTAAAAAATGAGTGTTTGTAGGCTATGGGGTTAAAGGTTTCAGACTCTGGTCTCCATACGAAAGAGGGTTATACTTAGTAGAAACGTAGTATTTGATGAAAATTCTATGTTTAACCCTACTGTGAAGTCTATTGTAGTATTAGAAAATTGTAGTGTTGAGAGACAGGTGGAGCAACAAGTCACTGAAGATGAGAGTGAACCACAACAAGAAGATCAACACTTACATTCAGAAACAGAACCAATGGTAGTTAATCAGCATAGTTTGACTCATGAGCGATCTAGGAGAGCAAACTTTGGGAAAGCTCCCACGAGGTATGGGTTTGAGGACATGGTGGCTTATGCACTACAGGTTGCTGAAGACGTGGATTCTCATGAGCCATCCACCTACAAGGAAGCAGTTACATGTACAGAGTCAACCCAATGGCTTGCTGCAATGGGAGATGAGATGGAGTCACTTCAGAGGAATCAGATTTGGGAAGGCCAAACGACCTCAGGGGAGAAAGATCATTACTTGTAAATGGGTGTTCAAGAAGAAAGAAGGGTTGTCACCTGCTGAGGGCATTAAGTATAAAGCTCGAGTAGTTGCAAGAGGGTTCCATCAGAAAGAGGGAGTAGACTGCAATGAGATTTTCTCGCCAGTGATCAGACATACTTCTATTAGGGTGTTACTAGCCATAGTTGCACATCAGAATCTGGAGCTTGAACAACTAGATGTAAAGATAGCTTTTCTAAATGGAGAATTGGAAAAAGAGATATACATGACTCAGCCAGATGGTTTCCAAGTTCCTAGAAAAGAAGACTATGTTTGCAAGTTGAAGAAGTCTTTGTATGGACTAAAGCAGTCTCCTAGACAATGGTACAAGAGATTTGATAGCTATATGATAGAGATAGGCTACATCAGGAGTTCGTATAATTGTTGTGTCTATTACAACAAGGTAACAAATGGTCCTCTCATTTATCTAGTCCTGTATGTAGATGATATGTTGATAGCTGCAGAAAACAAGTCAGATATCCAGAAGTTGAAGGGTCTTCTCAGTGCAGAGTTTGAGATGAAGGATTTGGGAGCAGCCCGGAAAATTCTGGGAATGGAGATTTACAGGGATAGAAGTCAGAAGAAACTTTTCTTATCACAGAAAGGTTACATTCAGAAAATACTGTCCAGGTTTGGTATGTCTACATCAAAATCTATAGATACTCCAAGTGCTGCAAATATTCATTTGTCTACTGCGTTTGCATCTAAATATGCTGAGGAGAAGGAGTACATGTCTCGAGTTCCCTATGCAAGTGCAGTAGGAAGCTTGATGTATGCTATAGTTTGCACTAGTCGTGATCTTGCACATGTTGTTAGTGTTGTCAGCAGGTTTATGGGTGAGCCTGGAAAGGAGCATTGGCAAGCTGTGAAGAGAATTTTTCGGTATCTCAGAGGTACGCCTGATGTTGGTCTCATTTATGGAGGTGATACAAAATGTTTAGTAATAGGCTATTCAGATAGCGATAATGCTGGAGATGTTGACACTAGGAGATCTATGACTGGTTATGTTTTTACTCTTAGTGGTTCTGTTGTTAGTTGGAAAGCTACTTTGCAGCCTACAGTGACTTTGTCTACTACCGAAGCAGAGTACATGGCTTTGACAGCAGCTGCAAAGGAAGGAATATGGTTGAAAGGACTGGTCAGTAGTCTTGGTCTGCATCATGATAAGGCTATAGTATATTGTGACAGTTTGAGTGCAATATGTTTAGCAAATGATCAGGTTCATCATGAGAGGATTAAGCACATTGATGTCAGATATCATTTTCTTCTAAATGAGAGCAGAATTAAGGTGAAGAAAGTGGGTACTGCTCATAATCCCGCTAATATGTTCACTAAGCCGGTTTCGCACAGCAAGTTCCAACATTGTTTGGACTTGCTAAATGTTACAAGCTGTTAGTTGCCCTTTAGGGGCAACATCTGAGGCAGAGGAGTTATTTGTACATCTGACATTATTGTGGTGCATCTGGTACATCTGTTATTTGTGAGAGGATTCAAGTCAAGGTCGAGATTTGTTAATATATGCCTTGAACCAGTCATCCGGGGGTACCAGCTATTCGGGGATCTCGCTGCCCGGTCAGCGAGTCGGGGTCCAGGGGCGACGCGCCCTGGTTTAGGGTTTAGGAATACCTGTTATGTTTGGTTATGGTTTTTTGTTGGGCTTAGTATATAGGGTTTAGGAATACCTGTTATGCTGGGTTATGGTTTTCTGTTAGGCTTAGTATATAGGGTTTAAAGTTTAGTATATAAACGTCCTAAACCTAATTGTATGTAGCATTCGGTGTTTGTTTTTCCTCAAGATAATAAAATTGTTCTCCTCTGGCCGTGAACGTAGCTAACACATCGTTAGTAAACCACGTAAATCTGTGTTCTTTCTTACATTCGTTACAACATTAATATTGCTGACAAAAACAAATTGATATACATTGCTTAAAAACATGATGAACATGATGAACTCGAGATTACAATGGAAGAAGTAAAGAAAAGACACAAACAAACAAAAACCCTAGCCTAGTGTCAAGGGGAAAGAAAACGCAAACACAAAACCAACGAAAATTAAGATAGTTTGTAAGTATAGGTCTTGATGAAATTAAAGAAACACACAGACATATGCATCAAATTTCGTTGTTCGGAGCGAGTGAAAGAATGGCCTCTCCAACTGAAAGAAAAATCTTGTCCTTCCCGATTAAATCAGGAAACTTGGATGCGTGAAGCTTGTCGATCACCAGTGTGCCCGGATTTCCTAAAGCAAGCTGCAGTCAAATAATTTAATAAGTTAACAACACACAAGATTAATTTGATATCTTAATTAGGTTTGTGCCCATGTTAGGTAAATTGAAACCTTCAGACATGTGATAAATCAAATTCTTTGAGTGCATTTTGTTAGAAGTATATAGATACCTGAATGTCCCTCTTCTGAAGACTTCTATATAGCTCTTCCAATGCATGGATTCCACTGGTGTCAATATCTGTAACAGCTGCAAGATGGAAAAGAAGTTCATGAATAAAATGTACTTGATGCATGCTTAACTTCTATAACTACTAGTCCCTAATAATTTCATCATCATTCAGTTGAATTCACTTACGTGACATTTCCACAACCAAGTAGTTGATTTTGGGTAGACCCCTTTGCTTTAGCTCTGCTTCCTCGTCTGTTACCCATCTCAAAATTCTGCAGCGACAATTAATTAGCTAGGGTCGGTTAGTCACCGACGAATTATCATCTGCTTTGTATATGAAATACGTTAGTTCCATATAATGATATATGTAAATACCTCTCCTTGATATAGTTGGAGTTGGAGAAGTAGATTGCAGAGTCGACCCTAACAATGAGAACGCCAGGAATCTGAATAGCGGCGGGATACTGCTGCACATTTCTGTACACCTTTGTTCTTGGGATCCTTCCCAGCAACGCAGTTCGGGGCCTTGTCACTTGTAAGAGAATTTTGGCAAAAGAGATGGAGACTGCGATTAAAAGACCAATCTCGACGGAAATGAAGACGACACCAAAGAATGCTCCCATGCATGCCACAAAATCCAGTTTGTCAATCTTCCATATCAGTTTCATCGCCTCAATATCGATCAATCCCAAGACGGCAGAGATAATAATGGAGGCAAGAATGGCGTTAGGAGTGTACTTAAACAGCGGTGTGATGAATAACAAGGTGAGGAGGACTACAATGGACATGACGATGTTGGAGACGGCGGTGTGGCAGCCGGACATGTAGTTTACGGCAGAGCGAGAGAAGGACCCGGTAGCAACGTAGCCGGATGTCATTGAGCTAATAATGTTCATTGTTCCCAGTGCTACCATTTCTTTGTTTCCATCAATCTGATAGTCCTTCATAGCAGCAAATGTTCTTCCAATTGCTATAGCTTCCTGCATCCAAAAGCATGACAATACTGTTATTTGTTTGCATGTATACATAATTACATATATCAGACTACTAAATTTTGAGAAAGAAAGTAAATTTCAAGTAATAGTCAGAATTGTAATTGCTTACTGTCAACGCAACCATGCCAGCGACAACACCAATCCTGAAGCCTTTAGCAAGATATTTTCCAGAGAAATGAATTTGCTTAGCAGAAGGTGGATTGACGCCCTGTCTAATATGATTCACCTGGAATATTGTCGACATGAAGTATGACGTAATGTTAGCAAAAGGTGGATTAGTACATGTTAATTGTACAATTACTGCCAATTAGTTCACTTACAGTTGCAACTCCTTGCTTATCTGCCCGGGTAATAAACACGAAAAAAGTAGCAAGGATGACACTGACCAAAGGTGCAATTGCAGGCACCCAAAAGAATTTCTTGTTCTTTATTTTTCCCTACAAGAAATATCAGTGATCGAATATAATTGGTAAGTTTCAGGTGGTAACTTAATAATAATAATAATAATATTGTTCTTTTTTCTAAAACTACTGAGAAGATGTTCGTTATTAATTAACTTAGACTTACGATATACTTGGTGAAGATAAGAAAAACCAAGAATGAGACTCCTATCAGTATAGTCTCCCAGTTCCACTGCAAATTTATGACAACAAATTAGTACGTTATTTAACAAGAACTATTCTTCGCAACTTATTATTGAGCTATATATATATATGATAGATGTTAATTTGAAGATTGTTAAAGTCCTCACAGTCATGGAGATCGAGCAAAAATAAAATGAGGAGGAAACTAGATCAAACCAGCAATATCATACGCACACTAACAAATCAAGCTTAAGACTGAAATGGAAAAAAATGGCTCTTATAAAGAATTAACTAGGAAGAAATTAAAATTTTACCCCATGATGTGCTGAAGAAAAGACTGAACGCAAGACTGAAACGATGTCTGTCTTCTTAGTAAAATCTTTGATCCCAAGCAATCCTTTAAGCTGTTGAAGGGAAATGGTAATGGCAGCTCCAGACATAAACCCAATAATGGCAGCATGAGAGAGGAAGTCAATCACGAAACCCAATCTGCACATAAACCACGTATTCAACTCCTGTAACAGTTAACATACAATACATGGTCTGATGTCCACGAAGCAGTAATAATTAAGTTTGTTAAAAAAAGCTGTTACCTTAAAAACCCTAAAGTGAATTGTGTGACTCCTGCGAAGAAGGTAGCGGTGAAAGCAAGGCTTCGATATGCGACTGCATCTTTAACGCTAATCTCTTTCTGAAGCAGAGTCCCAAGCAGCAGCGACACCACAGCCACCGGCCCGATTGCAATATCCCTTGAGCTTCCCATGAAGGCATAGATAAGAGGTGGTACAAAGCTAGAGTCTGCATATGGATTATATTGTTGTATTATTAAGCAAACATAATCACTCACACATACATATATATCATGAACGTTTCTGCTTAATGAAGCCAACTTACATAACCCGTTTTCCCCAGGCAGACCAGCAAGCTTTGCGTATCCAATATCCTAATCATAAAATCAATTTTATGAGAGATCAATGGGAACAGATCCAGTTCCCTTCAACTCTTCAAGAGCTAAGACGGAGCAATGGTAGTAAATAGTAGCTACGTACCTGAGGAATACAAAGACTTGCTATAGTAAGTCCAGCAATCACGTCACCTCTGAGCTTAGTGAGATTGTAGTCCCTAGACCATCTGACAATCGGAAAAAGGGCTTCGATGCTGAGCAAAAGCTTCCTAGATTTGGGTTGGTCTTTGAAAGAACGCAAGGGCTGGTCGGCGAAGAAAGTCTCCTTCACGACGGCAGTGAATTCCTTGAAGACGCTTTGCTTGGGAGGCAGTCCAACTTTATGAGCAACATACGGCTGCGTCACCCTGCTCGACGATCGGCCGCTACTGATCTTGTCCGGTTGTGCTGCTGCTGCCTGCTCATTTCCCACATTATCGAAGTCGCCGATACGCCTACTCATTCTGGTAATTGACCTGTGCCAGCTTTGGTTATTACTCAAAAAGGAGACAAATACAAGAAGAAGATCGAAGCCAATGCTAGGATATATGCTATGATTATTAGAGATGACGACGACCAATTAGTACTGAAGAAAATACAGTAGCTAGCTAGAGAAGATTAATACAGAGACAGTTAGTACGTACCTGGAGAGAAAAATATGATGGAGGATTTGTATTCTATTGAATGTGAGGAATATGATATATGGAAGCTACAGCATGCTTATTTATAGCTTAATTTCTAAGAGTAAGTAATGCCGACTCAAACTCAAAATATATTCCTATATCAAAATGTTCAAGAGCCAGCTATGATTCAGAGATTGCCTCTTTCCTAGTTTAGAAGTCACTAATGCTAGCGGCTGATAAAAATAATAAAGTCAACACTTGAACAATTATTGGCCTTTTTAGGCAGCCATTGACTTCATACATAACTAGCGGCTGTTAATCTGATCCTTCAATCCATACATCCAAACGTATCATGTGGATGTAGTTTTTTCCTCTACATATGTTGAGAGATTAATTAAAATGAACAAAAATATCAAACACCGGCCTTGAAGAGTTTTTGAATTGCCCGTACATTCTTTTCGATCAGTAACATTTCAGACTTTTCAGTAAACAAATCAAGCATCAGTATCAAAAATCTAGCATTTTAACTGTGTAACTTTGATCTCGGCCGCGTCTCAAATATAACAAAGTCAGCAATAGAATCTCACACTAGCTAGCTAATGGGCGACGCTTTTTACACGTGTTGGTTTTTGAGCTGAGCTGAGCTGAGCTTCGTAAGACCACCATTCATGCATGGTGGAGTTCTTCTCAACCCAGATCGATCGATTATAATCCAGTTTATATATCAATTTCAATAATAAAAATCAGAATTAAAATTCGCAACACCATTATCAGGATAAAAAAAATTTGAATATTTCCAAATACCTATTCAGAAACAAGGATGAATATTAATGAAGAGTGAAAAATATTACTGGAATATATTTCTGACTATATATGCTTAGGAATGAACTTATCAAAAGAAAAAAAAAGAGAGAGAAATATCAAATATTACTGGCATATCTTAGACGTACATAGGTAGTTGCTAACCTTGATTTAACTTGAAGATCGATCGATCATCGATCAATTGATCGATCAAAAGCGTACGTTGATCGAGTCTCAATCACTTCTGGACTTGAAAGCTAGCTAGAAATGAACTTGTACGATTACAGTATCTCTGAATATATATATATATATATACAAAAAGAGATCGATCTTCATCTGATGATTTATAGTATAGTAGCACGTAATCTGCAATCATATATATTCGATCTGTTTCAAGATATATAAGAGAAGAAACATTGGCACCCAAGCCAAAATATATAGGCTGAATTGCGTAGAAGTCGATTGGCGTTTAACCTTTTGTGGTTTTTTCTTTCTTAATTTCTCTCTGATTGATTTATGATCCATTTCAGTTGAACAAAACAGGTATATGACTACAATGGCATGGCTAGAGTTAAGACAACTACTCTTGATGTGTTCCCTATCAACGTTATTGGTCAAATGCTCTAGTCTTTGGGTCCATTTATGTCCTCGTTAGGATCTAATGTTTGAATATGATGAACCAATTTTTGTATATATGCATCGACAAGTTTGACATTTAATTTGTAGCATCCATCGGTTGGCCATACGCAATATTCCATTTGAAAAGTTTCATTGGCATTAATTTCTGGGAACTATCTCGATCTGCATATACACACAATTTAAGCATCAACCAAATTAAGCCATTGCTTGTTTCTTAATTATATGAGATGGTTCGTGCCATGCAGAAAGATAGAAGAAATAATGAGCATGGTCTATCTATGTAGGGTTTAGGTAATTTCACTGACTAGATTTGACCTATATGAGATACGTACGTGCAGTATTTATACACAACCTAGATTAATTCGAAATTAATGACAGGTTATAGATATTAAGTAATTAAAATACTTAAATCCTGCAGCCATATATACATGCACCAAACTCATCCCCCGCATGCAGTTGTCAACTTTGAAGTTGGAAAAATCTGCATATTTGCTTTTGCTTGATCCTGTTTGATAAACTTCCAATGAGATTGAGGCAAAATATAAATTTGGATTGTTCTTAATTGACTTTTAAAATAAAATATGAATCTAAACTTTTACGGTTTGTTCTTGTCCTTCAATTAGTATTCTCCACCTAACTAGCTAATGAAATTTAGTGTCTCCCCTCAATGGTACACATAATTTTATCTCGATCGTTTGTTTTAGAATTTAACTTGTTTTCTGAACATCACGCTAGCTCTCGAGCTCTCTCACTAGAAACCAGTGGCGGAGCCCTGACTTAGAAGGGTCAGCCTCTTACATTCCTAAACAATCTAAGTAAACATCATTAGTTACCTTCATTTAAGCTTAATATTGTTTTTCATATTCCTTAATGAACCTCCACATTAACAAAATGCTATTTGTTTTAGAAAATTATCAACAAATTCTTTCTTTTTGTGCTGTATTGTATTTGATATATTTGTTTATTCTCTATTGTAGATATATTATTTAACAAGAGTATAATAGAATTTTTTTTTTCTTCATTCTTATGTATATTCTCTCATTAGAGAGTAATAGCTTATTGTCGAACATCTTTTTTTATTTAAACCCCGTAAGTCCTTAACTTTGTAATATTGATGGCTCCGCCACTGCTCGAAACGGAAAATAAATAACGCAGTTACTCTGATTGACAATATTGACCGGCAATCTAACCTCGCATCATCCTTGATCTTTTATATAAATACCACATGTAACAGACATGACATACATGAACGATGCTATGAATTCGATTGAAGTAGTATATATATGTCAACACTTGGGCATAATATTGATTAATGTGTATATATGTCACAGTGTATATACCTCGATCGATACATGTTGCCACATTATCAATCGGGTTAATTAAGAAGAATTCCAAGTGTACGTTATATTTCTCAATACCAAACTTGCTAACATGCGAAACCTAACTAGAAAGAGTAGAGCTTAAACTGCGTCTAGGTTCAATGAATCTAAAAGAGTTGAATTTGCGGATAGTAATCAATATTTTAAGTGTCTGTTATATGATAAGTTTATATATTACGTACACATAATCCCGTTGTTTAATTTAACCCGATTTAATTTGTGATAATTAGTCTGAACACAATGTGTCTGATTCGCGCGTTTATAGTATTCGATTCTCGTATGGTACGTGGTCTATACGATATGGTCATCCATGTCATATGCAAGGATTTGGAATTTTTTAGCCATGTTGATTAAGAACCCTTGCTTGTGCTGGCTTGCAATCTGCAACATTACATCTATATCGATTAAAGTCATACCTACATACGGGGTTACGTTGGGTTACATCTCATTTTAAATTTTGAAGAAATCATATTTTGTATCTTAATTTCAGTTCAAAAACAAATTATGTAAAGCTAGCCCACCTCAAATGTCTGTAATTAGCATACATCTTGTTAAATTTAGTCAGGGCATTATCTTATTTTTTTTTATCAATGAATCTCTTACTCCCACTATTTCTCGTTTGGGTGTCTCTCATACCAACTAGCTCTCTCTCGCGCGCTGATATACCTCATCAAATCATAATCTCATTCTTCAACTCCATAGCACTCTTAGATATATTTGTCTTTCTTGATATAGTTTATTTGAACTTATTTTCTATACGGCTTTAAGAGGCAAACACATCATCTTCAAAAAAGAGGCATTAAATATGATCGCGTAACAAATATGTTTTATTTTTAATAAATTATCTCAATATTTTGTTAAATTATCTCACCTCACTCCACTTTTCTCTCTTTTGTTTTGATTTTCTCATGTTGATTGTTGTTTATATCTTTTTAGTAATTTAATATTTTAATTTCATTCAAGAGCGCACGGGTGAGCTCTGACTAATTATACTGTTGATTTTTTAATCAGTTAACTACATGTCAAATTGTCCAAAAATAACCACTCTTACACGACACATGTTAACTATTCATTCACAACCAAAAAAAACCTAACAACTCCAACAAAACAGGAGAGAAGTTTCTTGCTTTTCGTTTTGCTGCTTGTCCAGCGGCACCTCTACGCCGGTGCTGGCTCCTAGCCTCGTCAGTGTGGCTAAGGCTCGCTGCCAGACAGGCGTTAGAAGACAACCAGGTGGTGGTTTCTTTGTTGGCTACTAAGGCCCCGAAAGGCATTAAATCGACCTACTCGTGGCTCAACTAAATAATAAAAAGGTAAAAGAAACCAAGTAACAAGGTCCACTAAAAGATAATAAGATAGATAGGAAAAATCTCAAGGAAAGAAAAGGGACAAGACTCCCATATCGAAATGGAGAAAATGGTAACACATCCCTAAAGGCCTACAAAATGGGCCACAAACTCCCAAGTAAGTACACTCTTCTTATTCAATTTTGTCATTTTTGGCGTTGTCCTATTATTGACTTGAGCGTCGGAGTAACCGCCCCCGGGACACCTGGGACGCCCTCTAACGTGTTATATCTTGATAGGGACCTGCGAAATAAAGAGTCGAGTATATTTTCTGGGACGCAAAAACCCGCCTTTGAACTGTGATAACCTGGAAACATGCTTCTTGTTGGTTGTTGGCGACATACCATATGAGAGGTGTTCCTTTTTCAAAGCGGATTAAGATGGTTTTCGATGGGTTGTGGTGCAGTTTGGTTGCGTCGATAGGGAGGTTGTGTTGTTGAACAATATCAGTGGTCGACGGTGAGAAATCTGGTGGGACGACGCGGTGTTAAGGGTAGAATGTGGTAGCGTGTGCCCGTCCTGATCGATTCCTTGATCTGGGTTGGGTATCCTTGCCATTTATGGAACAAATTTGGGAGGCGATGCGCTGCCTCTTGGCGGTGGTGTCGAATGGTGGCTCCTCGAGTGGCTCCTCGAGTAGGTTGGTGTGCTTTGACTTGCCGAAGAACTTTTAGACCAGGTCTGTAAAGGGATTCTTCATTGTGGTCTAATGAGGGAGGATAAGTATGGGCCTTTCTGAACTTGGGCTTGGGATTGGGTTTTTCTTTTCTTTTTTTGTTTAGTGTTTATTTTGTTGTCCCTCCATTTGGGCAAGGGTCTCTCCCTTTTGGACGAGGGTGTTAAGATTTTGGTTGGTGTGGTTTGGTGGTCTTGGTTGGGTCATGGTTGGTGTAATGTCCAGGGACGATTTGTGTTAACGTCGGTATTTTCTTGTTGTCGATGTAATAGGAAGGTTACCCAGGCATATATGCTGACGGTTTCGGTATATAGTGTTTGGCGGGGTTAACGTTCACTACCAGAAGAAAGACTTTAGCCAACAAAAAAACAGACCGACAAAGGTTTTTTTGTGTGCTAAATAGCCGACGAAATTTTCCTTTGTCGGCTAATTAAAAAATTTGTCGGATAAAGTCAACTTTAGACGTCGAAATTAATTTTTCGTCGACTAAATTCATTTTTTTCGTCGGCTTAAGTCTGTAAACTTTAGCCGAAATTTTTTTTGAAGTTTATCCGACGAAATATATAATTTCGTCGGTTAAAGTGTCTTATATTTTAAACTTATATTTTAATGTTAAGCCAGCGAAATACTTTAAACTTATATAAGTAGTCAATGACTTAGGGGCGCCGATTTATCCACTGCCCCCTCAAGTGACCCCATCAGCAGCGTACCTGTTCGTACATTTTGGTACGGATTTAATTTCTGCGAGGGTATCATCATCGGCGATAGAGTCGGAATCCGTCGTGTCGGCCCTAACGCCCTTAGGCAATGATATATAAATAATTTTTTTTCCTATAATGTCATAATAAGAATAATCTATTAATAATCAATTTATGATAGGCACGATCGGAGCCAAGCCGACAAGGAAGAAGAGAGGTCCCGTCACAGGGAAGGCTATCGAGAAGACAGTGAGTACCTCGGGAAGGATCGTCATCGATACTGACAGGGATGGGAACGTAATATCAGGCGGGAAGACGAGGATGTACTCTGGCCGTGTGGGAGCACTCATTAGGGATAGAGTCCCTATGTTGTGGTCAGACTGGGGCGAGGTCCCACAAGAGGTTAAGGACATGGTCCACAACGCAATGTCGATAAGTATAAAAAATTCACAATTAACATTATTTATTACATTGTGGATTTATGAAAAACTAAACTAATAAACGTTTTAATGCAGGTCTGGTTTGACGTTCCCCAGCACCTGAGGAACACTTGGGCGGATGTTGTGCATGGAGGAAGGTATGTTGGAAAGTTAATGAAAAAACAAAATTATGTGTAATTAATAATATTTATAATTTTTTTGTAGTATCTGTAGGTACAAGGAGTGGAAGAACGAGTTACGGACCCACTAGACTACGCATGGGAACGAACGTTCTGGTACCCCCTTGAGTTCCAGTTCAGGGAATACGAGTAGCGTTGGCTTCTGATATATGAATTCAACAACCCTCATAAACAGGTAATTAAAAATAATAATTTCTTATATTGTTATTAATTAGTACGTTTTAAAATATTTTACTAATTTTTTTTCCTTTGTAGGCCGTTTCCCGGGCGAACGCTCAGAACCGGCAACACAACACAAGGAGCCATCATGCCGGTTCTAGACCGTTCGCAACGTTGATGAATGAGGCGGCTAGGGAACATCCAGAAGTCAACCGGTACGACTATACGTACGAGAAGGCATATCCTGACGCCTAGGAGGATATTGTAAGTCATTTTACGTTTTAAAATTTTTTAAATTATATTTATATATATTTCAAAATGTTAATTAATTATTTTTTCCTATCCAATTAGACGAGGGTGAGGCAGGCTAGTGACGAGGTGATGACTGCTATAGTGAGGGAGACATGGCCAGACATGCAAGAGGAAGACATGGCCAGACATGCAAGAGGAAGACATGTCTGAAGCCATGTCTCTGATCGACACTTCAGATCTCAGGGTTGGGGCGAGGATCATGGGCACAACATTCCCACCGCGAGGAAATAACTTCTACTGCCGGGGTCTAGGAAAGAAGGGAGAAGGGGTACTGAAGACCACTCCCGGATTTCAAAAAAAGGCAGCCTCGACCAGCAGCAGAACGACTCAGTTAGATGCGGAAGTTCAGATGTTACAGGAACAGCAAGCCACTCAAACAGCCTATAATGTCGCTTTACAGGAGTATAATGCAGCAGTATATGCCACCAACCAGGCATAGCAGTAGCAGATGTTCCAATACTTGCAAGATTTTTTAGCTGCCCAGCTTCAGAGACTTCCGCCTCCGCCCATGCCTACGCCTATTCCCTTATCTCAACCGCCGCAACCTCCTCCTGGCGCGAATATAGATTTTATTTAGTTTTATAGGTTTATGAACAATTTATAAATTAATAATTTAATGCAAAACGTTTAGACGACTTTTGATGGTGTATGTTTTTGGTTATATGAAATTGTTTGTGTAATTTGTAGCTTGCTTGGATGGTAATTTAGAAATTTTGTAGTTTTTTTAGTATAAAAAGTACTATAGCGGATGAAATTTACCATAATTCGTCGGCTATAGTATTTTTTATTTTTTTTCAACTTTTAGCCGACGAAATTTATCATATTTCGTCCGCTATAGTTGTATTTAACCCGATGAAATGTACTATATTTTGTCGGCTATATTATTTTAATTTTTATTTTTTTAAAATATTTAGCCGACGATTAATAGTACATTTCGTCGACTATAGTTTTTAAAATTGGCCGACGAAATATTTATAGTTCGTCGGCCAAAGTCTTAGGTTGAGACCGACGTCAATTTATTTCGTCCGCCAAAGTCTTGCTTTAGCTGACGAATTTTTGAAAAATATGTCGTCGGCTAAGTGTTACACTATAGCCGACGACGACTTTTATTTCGTCATCTGAAGTAAGACTTTGGCCGACGAGTTTTCGTCGGCTAACATCTTAGCCGACGAATTTGGCTAACAGGCCGACGAAAAATTTTCATCGGCCAAACTACTGATTCCAGCAGTGCTATGAGCTATTAGCTTAATTTTAATGAAATCACTAACTATATGCAACATATAATCTCATTTGCCTTTTATATATAAGACAATGGTGGATGTCTTTTTTTGAACAGGAATGATGGATGTCTATGAATGATAAAATTAACTTTACAAAAAAATAATATTTATGTTGTAAATTTTTGTCATTAATTAATAAAAATTTGTTGTTAAATATGAAGACGGGTTAATCATTTATGAATTGTTTTTTAATTACTAGGCATATTTCATATCTCTGTTATAATAAAGTTAGGTCTTAATGTTTCTCTACTTTAATTTGTTGTACACACTATTTTTTTTTTATAATTTTGGTATCTATTATTATCTCTTAATAATACTCTACATACTAAAATTATAAAAAAAGGAAATAGTGTGTACTCATGTAATCCTATATTTTTGACCGTTAAAATTAAAAAATATGATTAAAAAGTTAACGTCTCCGTTCCATCCCCTTAAAACCCTATTGTTCCCAGATCCATTTCTTTCACTAAACCCTCTCCAGAAAACTTCTTTCTCTTCTTCCCTCGAGGCCTCGTCCTAACAGATCCACCATCACCAACCTCACTCTCCTCCTTCCTCGGCCCTTACCTCCCCTCCTCATTGAGTCTCGCTCGCTCCAACCTCCACCTCACCGTCACTCACCTCAATCAGATTCGTGTCCTTCGATCTGCTTTCTTTCAATTTGTTACAGTTCTTATGCTTTTCTTATGTTTCTATTGATTTTCAGTTGCGAAATAATCAGATCTGGGTTGAATGCACCTGGATCCTCATATCTTGGTCCTTCAACGACGATGAAGAAAGTGGAGATCTGAGGGGTGGATTGGCGAGTATAGAAAGGCAGTCATGTTCTTGAACAGTAACGCCGGGTTGGATTATCGGAAGGGTGTGTGAGGTCGCTGGGTTGGCCGGATTAATGGCCAGATTTGACCAATAACTTCAAATTAAATTTAAATATCAGATAATAAATAAATAAATAAATTCTTATATTGATTTTAAATAAATTAAAAATAATTGAAATATAATAATTCTTTTGACGGAAATAATATTTGTCATTGTCAGGCACAATTTCCGACCACTAAATTCGTATTTGCGACGAGTGTTTTTCTAAGGGTTGGTCAGAAGAAAAAAAACTTTTTCCAAACATCTGTTGTCTGATGACTTCCGACGGTCAAATCCCGTCGGAAATGACTTTCTGACGGCAAACTAGTTTTTCTGACCAAAACTCGCACTTGAAAATGACAATTATTGGTGTAGTGAAAATTTGTGTGCCACAAGTCGTACGTGTTGCCACATTTTGGCGTTAAATTAAGTTCAAAGCGTTAGTCAACCTTCATATATATATTTACTATATATATAGCTATCCAGTTAGTCTGACCAATTAAGAGGCAAGAGCTTGAACTGCGTCTAGGTTCAATGAATCTGAAAGAGTTGAAATTCATTTGTGGGGGTAGAGTACGTAGTTTAACAATAATAGTACGTGTCTGTTATATCATCATAAGTTAATGTCTGTCATATAACACATAATCTAATAATGTAACGATACATGCTCTGTGCAGTTGGGTTCAAAGCGCACGTCCATGCTTTTTTTAAACTGCACGAATCAATCACAGCTGTTCGTTGGGTTCATTAGTGACGTAGTCAGAAATTTTAAACTAGTGAAGAAAAATAATGATGATGATGATGATGATAATAATAATAATAATAAAATTATAATTATTTTATATGTTTAAATTGTTAAATGAATCGATCGACTACTTGAACATGACTCTTCTGCTCAGAAATGAAATGTTCCAAATTCCTGTAACTTCTTGCTCCCATTGGACCATTTGTATCTATATGCATTAGGATACCGATTCATGGATCTTTCGGTTCGAGAAATAAAAATGAGAGGATTGAACCATTTCTTATGACTCTTTTTCAAATTTGATAAATGTTGGTTCATCGTATATTTCATTATAGTTATATGATTCAGAGTATCATTTCCTACTTGATCCATTTGAATTCTATATTCAATTCTCGATATATGAAAATAAATCCTTTATAAAATGGTCACTCATTCAAATATGTAACAAGTCTTCATTAATGTCATGAAATGATCTCTTGACACTTGCAATCACAACTAGTAAAACGACTAAAAAACCAATACATATGTATATGTATGTAGAAATATTTTTCTTAAAACTTTTGTATGAAAAATCAAATTATATTACTACGTACAAACTGCATGAAGAGAAAATAAAAAAGGAAAATTAAATTATATTTTATAATTAAAGAAATTCTATAACTAAAAAAATAGGAAATTAAACTATTTTTAACCACTTAAGTTTTTTCATCAATACTTAATTAACAAAACCTCTCATATGTAAAAGAAGAGAAACGGACATGTGCAGCTAAACTAACATGGGTGTTGGCCACTTTAGCCAATCTTTTTCACTTATTCAGTTCTATTGTATATATTAATATTTATATAATAGTATTTATATAGTTTCATTAGTGGGGCAAGAGGGAAACACCTTTATACTAAAATTTGTGTGTGATTAGACGAATAAGGCACGGACCTCACTGTGTCTCAATGTAGCTCTGCCCCTGTCTCCCCCCTCTCTCTCTCAATGATCTAGTCTAACCAGTCTCCACCCAAAATCGTCTCACCCAAAAATCGGGTCAAATAGATAAGATCTCGTCTCACCATTCTCAGAAATTGACGCGATGGCAGGGAAGAACGACTTTGCGCCCATTTGGATGGACCTCGATGCCTCTGCGTTGTCATAGCCTGCTAGGGTTTCGAAAGGGAGCGGCGATCTTCCAACGCCGCAGAGTCTGCTAGTTCCTACTCAAATCAATCTTAACCGTACGAGTGTCGTCGGCGTTCAGTTTGGTTGGAATTTGTAACTTCTGCTCTTAACTCTTATAAACAGGTCCAAATATCATTTCTGATTAAGAAACTCCTAGCTTTCTGAATACCTTTTGTACTTGAAATTACGTAATCGGCTTCAAAGAAGTTAGATGAGATTATCTAATATATTACGAAAATTAGATAGGATTGGGTAATGAGGGAAGTTTAGTTTGTTGATAGACCTCTCATTCTCAGTAATGCCAAAATTTCAATCAAAGCAAAGTTAGTGATGAACCAATGATTCAAATATAATGATCATTCACATTTAGATATATGTAATGATCGAATTACATACCAAATGAAAGAATGGGAAAACCATACCAAACGTAAGTAATTGTAGTTTTGTCAAAGTATTTGTTTCTTAGCTTAACGAAATTACAATTGAGTTTTAGTATTTATCAATTCTCCTAAAAAATCATTGTGCTATGCATCTGAGATCTCTTAATGGCATTCAAAAAAATTCATATGAATAAAACCAACAAAATTTCATTGTTACTCATTGAAAACAAACATATGAACAAGGTATGCAAAAATTCATTGTTTCTCAGTGAGAACAGACATATGAACAAGGTCTGCAAAATTTCACTGTTTCTGATATCTATTCAGGGAAAAATCTACAACTTTGTACATTGAGGTTCATTCACAAAGAACAGTGTTAACACCAGCCTTCATACACCTTATTCTGCAAAACAAAGCAAGAAATAGAATGATCAGTCAGTACTTGAATTCATCTCTAGTACAATTTTAGTCCATCTTGAATTGAACTCATCTCCACTACTTGAATTCTAGATGCAACTATGAAAGTCTTCGTAGTGATCCCAATATTTAATCGCATCTAGCTTCTCAGAAAATTTATTGAGAATGTGTCAATTGTAATATCTATGAAAAGTTTGTGGAAGTGCATCTGAAATTGTTTTAGTCATAGCAGGATCTTGATCGGTAATGATCATTTTAGGAGCATTTTCCAGGGCATTTCCAAGCATAGCACTTACAAATTCCTTGAATAAAAAAACAAAAGAATCAGCTTTCTCATCATTCAACAATGCACAAGAAAATATGATAGTTTGTCCATGATTATTAACACCAGTCAATGGTTCTAAAATCATTTCATACCGATTGGTGTTGTATATAGTATCAAAGATAACTACATCCCTATAAAAGCTGTAAGCTCGTCTTGAGATGAAGTCTGCCCAAAAACACCATGTTATCTTCTTTTCCTCATTTGATTCCATTCTATAGACAAAAGAAAGATACTTTTCTTTTTCATTTTGGAAATGCATGTTCAGTAGATATCCATCATGCCCCCTTCTTCTCTTTACGAATATCTATTCCATAATTATAAAGATCACGCTGTATACAACCAATATTTTCAATGTTACCTACTTGAACACGAAAGAATTCGAACTGTTTATGTTTCACACATTTACCAAGCTTAATTGCTCAGAAAAAACTTTATTGACTTTCGAAAGACCACGATGAGACTTCAAAAACTCTACTCTGAAACACGATCTTATATGATGAAGACACATTACATCATTAAATCAATTACACATATGAACATCAAGTAATCAATTCTACATTGCTAACCAAACAACAAGTATCGAATCAAAAATAAAGCAATACAAACAAGCTAGACGTCAATCTTTATCTTTCTTCTTCTTTCATCAGGGCCGAGCCAAAATCAAAAATTTCTTCTCTTTGGCATTTCAAAGGATGACGACGACATAGGGCCGAGGAGGACGGCTAAGTCGGCTAAGAAGGATGCCTGTCTTGGTTCGGGTGAGAGAAAGAAGCAACACGAGAAGTAGAGAAATAGAATGGGTTGGAGCCATGAGAAAATAGAGTTTAATATTAGTGGAACAAATGTTTGTCATTGATTTAAACTAGACAGTCATGATCCACTTATTATGAAGCTCTCATTAGTAGGGGTGGACGCGGTTCGGTTCAGATTGGTTTAAGGTTCAAACTGCAACCGAACTATTTTTTTTAATTTTACAATATTTCAAACAGTAACCAAACCGTTTTTTGATTTTTGAATAATTCAGTTACATAATTTTTCTGTGCGGTACAGTTCGGTTTCAGTGTGAAATGATTTATTTACAATACCAGGACAACTACTATAGCCGACAAAAAATTTTCGTCGGCCTGCTAACACTGGCTAAGAAGTCGGCTAAGAATTCGTCGGCTAAGGTCTTTGCCGACGAAAAAACTGTACATCGACGCCCAAAGTCAGAACTTTAGCCGACGAAGAAACTTTTCGTCTCCTAAAGTCTGAACTTTTATCCAACGAATTTTACTTTCATCGGAGGAAACATCTCCTATTGGTCAAAATGGTTGACCGAGTAAACTTTAGCCGACAAAATTTCGTCACCTAAAGTGTGAAACTTGTCGGCTTAAGTTTGAATTTCGTCGCCTAAAATTTGAATTTCGTCATATAAATTTAGAGCTGCTAAAGTTCTAAAAATAATTATTTTTTTTTTAATTTTTGTTACTTCGATTAATTTTTTTTTCCACCACCACGCTACTGTCCGAAAGTGTTTGGAAGTGGAGGAGTAGCCGAGGTGTAGAAGCTCGAGGAGGAGGAGCCGCTGTTCAGGAGGTGGAGTTGTCGCCGTAGGAGGAGCTGAAGAAGGAGGAGGAGTTGTTGCCGGAGGAGGAGGAGAAGAAGGTGGAGGAGGACGAGAAGGAAGAGGAGGAAGAGAGATAATGAGGAGGGAGAGAGATAAAAGATATAGAAAAAATTCAAAATTTTTTGCAAGAATTTTTAAAATTTTGAGGGTATTTTATCCGACGAAATGTCACATGTCGTAGGTTAGGGTTCAAAATTTTTGGCCGTGTTTGTATAAATTTTGAGGGTACTTTAGCCGACGAATTTTAATTGTTTTCGTAGACTAAATTTATTTATTTAACTTTAACGACGAATTTTAATTATTTTCCTCGGCTAAAATTGTTTATTTTATTTATTTCACGAAAATGGTTATTTGACGGTCTAAATTACGTATTTTTACCGGATCTTCAACACAATATAGTTTCAAATTAATGAGATGCAACCAGTGGTATAAAAATTTACTGAAAAATAACCCTCAAAGATAGGGCTATCCATAGGGAGAAAGAATTATAAATTGAAATGACTGCAACTATCGGCATCAAGACTTTAAATGAATTACATGATTTTTTTTCAACCGTAGACGTATTTCATTATTCCTGTTATATCTTATTTCATGACTTTTTTGAGTTTGAAGGTTCTACGAAGAGTTTGTTTTTGAAACGAGACATTTATTTAAAACTTAGTAACTAAGTTATACAACATTTGTAGGTATATTTTGATTATGATGATCAAAATCCACAAACGAAAATCCGACCGTCTGATATGACCATCATGATGAAATACATGTATGGAAAAAAATTCAACTTGATCCAACAGCGTTAGTGGCTCGATCCGTACGGTCAATCCCGTAACTCAAACCCCTAAACGCACGGAAACAGTCATTTGACCATCTAAATTACGTATTTTGGCCAGACATTCAACACAAAATAGTTTCATATCGATGAGACGCAGCCAATGAAATTTTTTAAATTTTTATTTATTATAGTCGACGAATTTATTGCATCATAGTCTGCTATGGTATAATATTTTTTATTTTGTTTATTATATCAAACCCTAAACCTTATTATACCATAGCCGACAAATTTTAATTATTTTCGTCAGCTATAGTTATTTTTTTTTATTTTTTTTATTTACCTTTAGTAGACGGCATTTTTTTCGTCGGCTAAAGTCCACTTTAGCCGACGAAAGTTTTTTGGCCGAGGATAAAAAATTTCATCGGCTAAAATGTACTTTATTAGCCGATGAAAAAAGCCTTTGTCGGCCTGTTTTTTTCGTCGGCTAAAGTACTAGTTTGTACGGTACCAAAATCACCGGCCATACACTGTATTGAAGACTCATGTTGCTAAAAGGATTGAACCCGTCGGATGAGAGCCCGAGCCTCACATTTTGAACCTCTGACGCAAAATGAGGAAACTCCCTGTCTATATGCTTCCGAGCCTCCCCGTCAGTAAGGTGTATAAAGGTTTCTTCGTCATGTAATTCCCTATCAACGTGCCATCTCATAGCTTTAGCCATGTGTGATGGCATGCACAACCGCTCCAGCCTATCCCTCAACGAAAAATGCCGAAGTACCTTCAACGGTTTCCTATTGCCTGCAGGAGACAGCTTATACCTATCACTATGACATATCGGACATGCGTCAAGGCCACCAAGGTCATTCCCTTCTGGATCTTTATCCCAAAAGAGAACGCAGTCATATCTGCATGCATGGATCTTGATGTAGGAAAGCCCAAAATCTTTTAGGATACATCGGACCTTATGATGAGTGGTAGGAAGACGATGACCGTGAGGTAACATCGAAGCAGTGTACTGTAGGTAGTCATCAACAGCCTTCACAGTCGATTTTGCCTCAACTTTAATCTTTATAACGTCCATCACACTTTCAAGAACTGTCTTCTGACAACCAGGGTACACATGGGTCTGTTGGAGAGCAAGCAGTTTGTTGTACTTGTCAATACCCGCACTGTTAACAACTCTAGGGAAGAGCTGCACCGGCTCAGACATATACTGTCCTTCAGAGCATATACCGCTCTCATAAGGAAACATATCTTTGATGAAGGCTGTTGTTGGATCGTTAGATATACTGCATGTCTCAGAAAATTGTCCATGATCATGCGGATCCCCTGATAATGTTTCACCGTGATATATCCAATATGTCTACTTCTCCCAAAACCCGTTACTCTTTAGGTGCTGCCATATTTTGTCAATCGCAAATCGATGCATGTCGTTGTGACACTGACATTTCGTGCACGGGTAATAGAAAATTGTATTCCTGTTAGTATCAGCGAGCGCTATTCAATAAAACTAATAACTTCTTTACCGTATCTTTTGTCACATTTTGGAAGAGAAATCCAACTCTTATCCATATCCTAAAAAGATAACAAAATATATATGTATAACTATCTAATTAATTAATTAATTAATTCCATATATAAAATTTCAAATCATTTTGTATTCTACAACAATTAATTAATTAATAACAAATTAATAATTATCCATATATATATATATATACTAATTACTAATTACATAACAATATTATATATCAACACATCAATCATCACAATGCTAAATCATAATCAACAACTTAATTAATTCATAGCATGCATCAACAAAATATTATAATTAAATTAATTAACATTTATATACTCAATCAAAATCGACAAATTATTAACAACAACTTCAAATTTATATACATTATCAAATCAAAATCGATCAACTCAATCACACTCAAAATCTATTAATTCAACTGAAACAAAACTCATATCAATATTAAATAACTCAAATAAAACTCTTAAATCAACTCAAAATCAAGATATATACACATGCACGTACCTATATATAGCTCCACAAACTAATTTTGGACAGATTTCGACGGCTCCCAACAATTTCGACAACACTCAAACTTTTTCTCCTGTTTTTTTCTCCCATTTTTTTCTCAAATGAGCTGCTGTCCAGATCTGCAAATATAAGGACTTTTAGCAGACGAAATTATTTATTTCGTCGACTATAGTTTAAAGAGTATAGCCGACGAAAACATTATTTTAGCCAACAAAGAAATATTTCATCAGCTAAAATTCCACTTTAGCCGACAAAAATTTACCTTAACCGACAAAATATTTAAAAAATTTTGTCGGCTATGTTGTTTATGCTGGTAGTGACTTACTCTGGTAGTGTTATTTTAACAGACATGGGACGTCCAAATCTTTATCAAACAATTCTTATAAGACATGAACAATATTTGAATGTATTTAGAGTCAATACAAATCGATAAATGTCATCTATATATCAATTAGTTAACAAAAACATCATATTTGATAATTTAATAAATCAACATATATTAAATATCATACAAACACAACATCTTGCAAACTACAAACTTGAACATAAATGATTTTTTTATATTACAAATCAAATTTCATCAATGATTTTTTTTTAAATACGAAAAATATAATTCGGTGCAGTTCGGTAAAATCGGTTGAATTATAAGCTCAAACCGCAACCAAATCACTTTTATGCGGTGCGGTGCGGAGTGACCGAACTAAAAAATCGATACCGTTTTAGTTCGGTGCAGTTACTGAATTGTGTTTTTCTATGCGGTTCGGGTTGATAACCGTATTTTCAGTGTAAAACGCACACCCCTACCGTTTTAGTTCGGTGCAGTTACTGAATCGTGTTTTTCTATGCGGTTCGGGTTGATAACCGTATTTTCAGTGTAAAACGCACATCCCTACTCATTAGAAGAGAATCCGGATTCAAAGTAAGGCTTCTTTGATTCCAAATCACTCACTTCAGTCACTTGGTACACGGACATGACCAATTAGCATATCCGTAGACAGATATATCCTAAATCCTAAATTAAGAGGCATTCCCTTGTGATAATTATAGTGCTCTGGGTTCACAATTCGTCCAAAGAGTTCATGTAGCTAGTTAGCTCGTGAAACCCCATCATCTTGATCGAATATAAACTATAGAGTAGTGCCATGTTTTGTTACAAGATCGAAATCATCGAATACCTCTCTACTCAGATGATTCTCTCCAGCAAAAAGGTAACTGGAGTTCGCGCGGACCCAACACCACCCAACACCCTAGCTAGGTTAGTGCTTCGGCCTTTCCTTTGAGAAAGTCGGAGATGAAGGTTTGGCGTACCGATCTCTTGAAGGCAGTGTTGGTTGGGATGCCGCTGGAAACATGCAACTTTGTGGAGGGCTAATGAAAGCCCATTTAGTGCAGAATGAAGAATTCTCTTTAGAGCGGAGGCCGGCGATGGCTGCCTTTTTTACTGACAAGTTTTCAGTTTTTTTGTTGTCCAAAATACCGCTCCCTCAACGTGCTCTTTCGTCTCCAAACTTCAAATATTCAGATCTGCCGCCGACGACACCATACCTGCACCGGCGAGAAAGCCGCCTCCGATGACGTCCAAGCCAAGCCCTGCGACGAGATCTCAACCAGCTCCCTCCGACGTCGTCCGGACAAACAAAATTGGGAAAGGTAGAAGAATTGGGGCCGAGTATCAGGTTAGACCTTGATGGATTTCCACGGGACAAACAAAACTGTGAGAATTGAATGTGTTGGTTTTTATTTTATTTTAATTTTTAATTTTTTAATGAACCCTTGTTGGGTTGCCTATTCGTATTTATTGTATACTCATTTACTCAATCTCATATATTTCTCATTCTTTTGCTTCAGTTTTCTCAATTATGTAATTTCATATTTTTCCACCAGGTTCAACGAACCATTTTCTTATCAACTTTTGCATCTTTCATTTCATCCAACTAATTTCAAATAGTTATTGAAATAACTATCCTTGTTTATGATAATAGTTTATGAATTCTGAAACTGAGATCATGTGTTAAGAATTTGTGTAATTATGTCTTTAGGTACTTATTATGTTATTATTGAATAGAGATCTAGGGTCTATTGGGGCAATAGAGCGTTTATTGAGGGTGGTATGACGTCTATTAAGGGGTAATAAACATTTTTTTAAGAAATTTATTAGGGACCAATATCGGAGGGAAATAGAGTGTAGTAACCGGTCGTTGCTTCCCACAACCGTCCAACGGAAGACCCCTTATTGCTCCCAACAGACCCTCTATTGGCCCACTGTAAACTCCCCAAACTGCCCTTACGACAATAGACCCTTTGATATGCTCTCTATTATCCCCAGTAGACTTTGTGATAGACCCCTTATTGCCGCTAATAAACTATGTCCAGCCCCCCAATAAGCCCCTTAATATAATGCCTACCCTCCTACATTCCTTACTGCTCGTAAGACACTCTTCTAACCCAATAGACTCCTTACTGCCGCCGATAGACCCTCCTAACCCTAATAGACCATCGTAAGATCCCCTATTTCTCCTAATAGACCATCGTAAGATCCCCTATTTCTCCTAATAGACCGCCTACATTAGATCCCTACTGCTCTCAATAGACACTCCTGCTTCTACTGCCCTTAATATGCCTTTCTATTGCCCTTAATAAAATCTCTATCGCTAGAGACTGGTCAACGATCGTCGGAGCTCGGAGTCTGATCAACAGTTATAAATTATTTATTACACAATAGAATTTTTATTATTGTTGTAATGGTCTATTGTAGTTTAGTTAATTAATTTATTAAAGAAAATCCTTAATATATTCTCACTAGTCAAAATTAATTTATTAAAGAAAATCCTTCAAAATTCTCACTAGTCAAACTTAAACAAAATCCTTAATAATTTATTGTAGTTTAGTTAATTAATTTATTAAAGAAAATCCTTCAAAATTCTCACTAGTAAAACTTAAACAAAATCCTTAATAAATTAATAATAATATTATCTTTTTATTTTGTTTAAGTTTGACTAGTGAGAATTTTGAAGTTTTATTTTGTTTATGGGAATAAAATTCTTAAAATTAAGGCTAGTGGACATTACCCAAATTCAAATAAAACTTCTAAAATTAGAGCTAATAGAGATTAACCCGAAGATATATCTTATATAATTGTTCGAAATCAATAACCTAGGTAGCTCGTCTTAGAGATATGATTGGTTAGAAGCAAGAATCTCCTTCGCACGCATTTAAATAAATTGGGTCATATACATGCAAAAGCATAAAAACGAAATGAAAATAGGAAACCAAAACAAGAATGGTCCTTGAATTAGTTGTACTAAACCATGCATGCATGATGCATCAACATCACTACAGCTCACATGATCAAATCTGCAACCCATGAGTACCCCGCCCTATTCATCAATTTATTTTTGGGCAACCTTAATCAAAGTGATAGACAAAATATTAGAACAGAAAGAATTTAATTTGCGTAAGGTAAATTGGACCTATTCCTTCCTTATGCGCTAATAAGGTGTTTTTGTTTGTTTTTTAACCTCATCATCCAGCCATCGATCACTTTCACTCGATCATTCAACTACCGCGCGCAGGCAGTAACTCTGCCTTTTTAACCTTGGAAATGCTCTCCACAAGTCCAACTGCTGACACGTGTCCTCTCACAGTTACCATCTTTGTCTCTAGATCTATGCTGAAGGATGTAACCCCTGCAAATTCAAATTCACTATTTATTTATGTTCAACAGCACATTTGGTTGCATAATACTAAGAACAGCAGGGAGCAAAGAAAAGAAGAAATCGAACGGTCTCTGTAAAAAAAATTAAAAAAGGGAAGAGCAAAACTCCATGAAAATGATGTAATTAATTTCTATTCATTCATAGCAGATGGAATAGTAAATACTTACCTTCCATTTTAGAAAGATGTTTCTTCACTTTACCAGCACATCCTTGGCAATGAAGAGCAACCCTCATAACAACCACCTGCAAACCAACACACAAGCAAACCCGTAGAAGTCGGTCTGTTTGAATTTGAACTTCAAGTAATTGAAATTTACAATTTGCTCAAATAACGCTGCATACACGTACTGTCAAATTAATTTGTGCAGCTGCTTGTCAATCAAATATTATTTAATTTTTTTGTTAATCAAATTTGACCATTCAAAATAAGATATATGCTAGACTCCACTAAAAGAAACAAATAGACAAGGAATATTATTTCATCCTATATATCTGTAATCTTAGGTGCATGTGAGCTAGAATTATTTGTAGACAAGATACATATAAATATAGATGTGAAGATCGAATTTTGGTATCCAGTACTGTCAGAATAAATAGTACATCGGTGAAACACAAAAGAATAAATATATATCTCTCATCACTTGCAGATTAAACAAAATCTATAGCCAGGGGAGACAGGCAATGAGACAAAAACATATGGTGTCTCAAAATATTCCCTTTGCAAATTTCTTATCAGGTTTGAAAAGATCGATACAATTCTCATCTGACAGTGTTTCATTAACAAGCAGTTTAATTATCATCCACCAATGGTCGTTTTCTTAAATTGGTAGAAAGTAATGAACTAGATATTTACCTGGAAGACAGTATCTGCGGAAGGTAGAGCTGAAGGTGTTTTCTGCAATGACATATTTGGCTTCGGGTAATGATGGTGGTTCCGACTCGGCTCTCTCTTGATCATGGAAGACAACAAGACTGGTTTTTTCCCATGTTCAGTTGGATTCACAAACCTGCGTGGCTCGACGATCTTCGAATACCTGCTGGCATTGTAGTTGTTGATCATTCTCGTATTTCTGGCACCCGAAATGATAGCTGACCGAGCTGCATCGGCGCTGCTCACGCACACGGCGGTTGCGGCCTGAGAGTGGCACATGAACCCCCTCGGCATCATGGTCGGCTTCTTCTTAGTAGTAGCTGTGCTGCTCTTCATGCTTATCATGGTAGCGCGCAAGAGATCAGATCAGAGTTAGCGAGAGAAGTGGAGTGAGTGAGTGTCTGAGTGAGTGTGCTGTAACAATGACATGCTGTCTTTATTATGAGGTAGTTTGGCTGGGGCTGCCAGTTTTAATCTCTGTTCATGTTTCGAATGACTTCACCAATCTTGTCTTTTTCTTTTAGTTGATGTTCAGAAAGAAAACCAAAAATTTCACTACTCGACTATTTATCGCAGAAAACGACTCTACTTGTCCTCATCCAATACCAGAATACCCCATCATCACATGCATCATTACCTCACCCTTGATAAATGCTACCACCAGCTGCAGCAAAATTGAGTAGCTCGCGCGCTACTACGAATGCTTATTTACATGCATAAATAGGAACCTTGCGGGCTACAACCATGTGCCGGCCCCTTGGTTATATATTCTAACTAATTCAAGTATGATCAGAGTACCTTCACGAGCATTATCATATTATGGATTCTTTCAGGTTTCATCAACTATTTATTTAGGTTAAAATAATATCTTTCAATAAATGATTGCTAAAGAGTCAATTACCGGTTCTTACTGTCTATGTAATTGTAAATATTTTCTTTGTGTTTGAGGTCATGCGTGGCTTGATTCGTAGCTTGCTTCAGAATCTTTTTCGTGATCTTCTTGGAAAGATTTCTTTATATTTTTTGATAAAAATGTTCGATATGCCTTGATCTGCAATGAATGAACCCTAGTTACTCCAGATATTAATGGGTCAAGGTGTATAATTCAGGGACATCAACTTATCAACAAACAAACATTTGCATTCTACAAACAAGCCTCCCTCGGAGCACCTATTTTAAAAAGATTTTTTGGGTCTTTTTATCTCACCAAAACCCTATCCATAGACATTCTCCGTTTATACCTCAACAAAGCCCGATTCGTCGGCAATTCCCGCAACTACATCACCAAGCCTCATCTGTGAGAGAACAGTCCATCAACACTTCACAAAGACCTATCCGTAGGGGAATACTTGCAAAACCATTGGTAGAGTGAATAACTCTAGCAAATATCTCAGTTTGTCAGAGAACCCTTTGGTGAACACACTGCAGTCCTGATTTATAGCTCTGCTCAACCACATCGGTCTGAGTAAGAAAAGTATGGTTCACGTGAGGTGGAGAAAAATCCTAGTTGCTCCTCAGCTAGGTCTGTGAAGAACCTGAGTGCCGGCTGATCAGCACCCGTACGTCAGTCGTTTGAGGAGAAGTCAGAAGAACAAGGTTGTACCTGTCATAAAGGTAGTGACACTCTCTAAAGCTGATTGTTCAGAAAGAAACACTTTCCCACCCTGAACATTTGGCACACCCATAGCTGGACATAACGTGTTAGGATTGCGGGTGAGAATGAGTATTCAAGGCCATATCCGCCGTGTTCTAATCCAAAGCATTCACGGATTAATCTATATAATTCAACAATTGCAAGGGTTTGACTCTTGATGAAACGATTTCGCGTTTTAGTTTTCTACCAGAAGAATCAGTTGAATCAACTAGCGGTGGTAAAGTGACCATGGACGAAGAGTCAAGAAAGGTTTTGACAGCTTTTACTGAGCAGGTGAAACAACTGACCGAGAAGTCTGAGAAAACTGATACAATCTTGGCTAGGTTAGATGCTACCATGCAGTAGTTTGGGCAAACCCAAGTGCTGCAGGGTCAGGAGATTAAGACAATGAGGGCGAATATAGAAAAATTGTAGAGCGCTACAACTCAGGATGTTGCTGATACTGATGACAAAATCGACAGGCAGTTTGTGTGTCTTTGAGAAATTGTGAAGATCCTGGGAATATAAAGAAAACATGATGCTTAAAAGGCTGCTAGAGCGAAAGAAAAGATTAAAGAAGAGCCAGAGCAACAAAGTTTTGAGAGGTGACAGCTGCACAGTCATCTGTAAAAATTATGACTATCAAGGCTACTAGGTCTTTTACTTCAATTCGAACAGATACAATGAAACCAGTAGTAGGGGCGCCTCCCAGACAAGAGATGAATGTGAGGCAGCAGAAGAATCAGGATCCACCTAGGGGTCTTGAACCGTGAATTGAAGTCTCAAATGGAATTGCGAATGGCCAAGTATGCACACCGGCCCAGGTGATGCAGATGATTCAAGAAACTGTGAGAATAATGCATGGCCAATCAGCCATCAATCTAAGTTATTCTAATTCATATCCAGATGAGGTGACACACTACCAGAATAAACATTATAGCCGACGAAAAAAAACAGGCCAACGAAATTTTTTTTCGTCGGCTAAGTTATTTTTTCATCGGCTAAAATGGATTATTAGCCAACAAAATGTTTTTTTGTCGGCTAAAAATCCTTATATTTTCAGATCTAGACAGCAGCTCATGTGAAAAAAAAACGGGAGAAAAAGTTTGGGTGTTGGCGAAATTGTTGGTGACGCTATATATAGGTACGCATATGTGTATATAGGTACGTATATGTGTATATATCTTGTTTTTGGGTTGATTTAAAAGTTTTATTAGAGTTATATTTATTGATTTTGAGTTTTAATTTGAGTTGAATTATTAGAGTTTGAGTGTGATATAGTTGATCGATTTTAATTTGATAATATATATATATATATATTAAGTAGTATATATATATTAATTTAATTATAATATTGTGTTCATGCATATATATAGTATGAATTAAGTAATATTTTGATTATAATTGATGTTAATTGATATATATATAATTAACTTGTTATTAATTAATTGTACGTTAACTGTAGATAAAATACTAAATGATTTGTAAATTTAATTAATTAATTAGAGTTTATACATATATATTATATTATCTTTTCAGGATATGGATAAGAGTTGGATTTCGCTTCTAAAATGGGACAAAAGATATGGTAAAAGAGTTATTAGTTTTATTGAATATGTGATGGATAATGCTAAAGGGAATACAATTTTCTATTGCCCGTGCACTAAATGTCAATATCGCAGCGATATGCATCGATTTGCAATTGACAAGGTTTGGCAGCACCTTAAGAGTAATGAGTTTTGGAAGAAGTACACATGTTGGATATATCACGGTGAAACATCATCAGGGGGTCCGCATGATCATGGGCAATTTTCTGAGACAGGCAGTACATCCAACGGGCTTCATCAACGATATCTTTCCTTATGAGAGCGGTGTATGCTCTAAAGGACCGTATATGCCTGAGCTGGTGCAGCTCTTTCCTAGAGTTGTCAACACTGCTGGTATTGACAGGTACAACAAACTACTTGCTTTCCAACAGACCCTTGTGTACCCCTGTTGTCAGAAGACGGTTCTTGAAAGTGTGATGGACGTTGTGAAGATTAAAGTTTTGACAAAATCGACTGTGAAGGCTGTTGATGACTATCTACAGTACACTGCTTCGATGCTGCCCCACGGTCATCGTCTTTCTACCACTCATCATAAGGTCCGATGTATCCTGAAAGATCTTGGGCTTTTCAAGATCCATGCATGCAGATATGATTGTGTTCTCTTCTGTGGTAAAGATCCAGAAGGGAATGACCTTGGTGACCTTGACGCATGTCCAGTATGTCAAAGTGACAAATATAAGCTGACTCCTGCAAGCAGTAGGAAACCTGTTAAGGTACTTCGGTATTTCCCGTTGAGGGAAAGGCTGGAATGGTTGTACATGTCATCACATAGGGCCAAATCTATGAGATGACACGCTGATAGGGAATTGCATTGCGAAGATACCCTTATACACCCTGCTGACGGGGAGGCTTGGAAGTATATAGACCGTGAGTTTCCTCATTTTACGTCAGAGGTCCGAAATGTGAGGCTCGGGCTCTTATTCGACGAGTTCAATCCTTTTTGCAACATGAGTCTTCAATATAGTGTATGACCGGTGATTTTGGTACCATACAACCTTCCTCCATGGATGTGAATGAAGGAATACAATATGTTGAGTTTGCTGATTCCGGGACCTGGTTATCCATGGAAGTGTCTTGATATGTATTTGATACCCTTGATTGAAGAGCTTAAGTTTTTTTGGGACGTTGGTCATCCCACTTATGACAAGTACATGCACGAGATGTTCCTGATGCATGCCATGGTTGTTAGTACCATTAGTGATTTTCCTGTCCGTGGGATGTTGTCGGGCAACGTTGTTAGGCGATACAAGGCTTGTCCAGAGTGCCTTAGTGATGAGGGGACCAGTAGTCATTGCAACAAGATATGTAGATTGGGTCACTGTACTCTCCTTCCGTATGATCAAGAATGGCGGTTTGATGACAAGGCATTTGATGAAACTGTAGAAAACGGTGTGCCTCCTAGAAGATGGACGGGGGAAGAAATTTTAGCAGTGCTTAATGAGTATGATTTTTGGCAGCTCAGCAATCATCCCAATATTGTGACGGCAATACCTGCAGACCCGACATGTATAAATTTTGGCCACATAAGAGCATATTCTGGAAACTCCCATACTGGAGTAAGTTGTTGATCAAACACTACCTAGATGTGATGCATATAGAAAATAATGTGTGTGATAGTGTGGTGGGAACAGTGCTAAACTTGGAGGGAAAGACGAAAGACGGTCCAAAGGCACGCCTTGATTTAAAAAAAATGGAGATACGAAGACATTTGTGGTTGAAAGAAGGGAAGAAAAAAATGTCTCAAGCTCCTTACATCGTGAAGCCAGACCAGAAGAACGTAATTTTCAGGTAGATGAGTTATGTGAAGTATCCTTCAAGCTACGCAGGAAATATAGCCTGGTGTGTAAACATTCGAGACAATAAAATGTACAGGTTAAAGAGTCATGACTGTCATATTCTGCTACAACTTCTCTTCCCTATTTTCATTCGACCGTTCCTTCCCCGTCAGGTAGTGGAGCCGTTAGTAGCGTTGTCAAGATTCTTCCAGAAGTTATGCACAAAGGAAGTGACAAAATCTAACCTCCGGGAAATAGAACAGGACATTATTTATATCATGTGTAAATTTGAGAGGATATTTCCTCCATATTTTTTTGACATCATGCCGCACCTGATGATCTATCTTCTCGAGCAATTGTTGCTTACCGATCCAATACACTATATTTGGATGTATCCCATGGAAAGGTATGTTTTTTACACCTAAATTTTTTATTGTACATGTTCAATATATAATCATAACATATTACAACAATTTATTTATATATTGACAACTTGGAGACTACAAAGCTTATGTGGCTAAGAAATCCGCCCTTGAAGGATGTATAACTGAAGCATATATTGCGCACTAGTGCGTCACCTACATGAAGTTGTATTTAGGAGCATTGAAGGAAACTCCACAAACCATACTGGTAGATGTACCGAAGTTTAACCTTTCCATAGTCTCTAATGATGTTGAAGTTTATGGAATTTTACCAGACTCCCACAAGTTGCAACCACATGTGCTAGTCATAGCCCATTGGTGGGTATTGATTAACTGTCCAGAAGTTGAATACTGAAAGGCATCCATTTATACTGTCCAGACATTCAAGGTGATCTCGACTACTACAACAAGGAGTTCGCAAAATATTTTAACGGCTGGGTATGTAATTCTTTATTTTTGTTTATGACTAATTCATTGCATAATTATTCATATTTACAATATATTGAATATTTGGTTGCAGATGAACCATATTCAATTCGATGGTTACCCAAATTGGTGTTACGAACTAAGACTTCTAGCGATGAAGCCGATAATGTCGAGAGTTTATCCGATGTGCAAGGTGAATGGCGTGCAATTTATATGTGAATAGAGATACAACAGACAAAGAACACAAAATTCTGGGGTGATGGCGCATGGTGGGTGGAATGGAGTTGATTATTACGGTGTTCTCGATTCAGTGGTGGAACTCGTTTATGGGCAAGGCATGACAGTGCACCTCTTCAAGTATAGATGGTTTGATACTAGAAGCCCGTAGAGCATGAAGATTGATCAGTACGAGATTTTATCGGTGAACACTGCTAAAAGCTGTTACAAAGATGACCCGTTCGTTTTTGTCATATCGGTAAAACATGTGTTTTATCTTGATGACCTTGTTAAGGGTGACGCGTGGAAAGTCGTCAACCTTGTGCACCCTCGAAACATTTACCGGACGGCTACACTTAGAAAGGCCGAAGACGAGGAAGAAGATGTTGCGTATCAAGAGCCCAGTGCAATAGGTATTCCTGACTCCTCTACAATTCGCCTTAATAATTTTAAAGCGGGTCGTTCGGTTCGAATTCGTGATTTAGACGCAAGGCTTATTGATGTGGATCCAAATTAAGAAACAGACAACGACGCTTGTGATAAAAAAATACATAGATTGACAGAAATTAATTTTGACAACGAAGAAAACTCATCGGATGATTTCGATTACGAGCCTTCTTAGTTTGAATTTGTAATACAAATTGATGTGTGCTTTATATGCTACAAGCTGTTGAATTCATAATTTAGTTTAATTTTGGTGATATATGAACAGGAAATTGATATGGTTACATTAAACAACCTGTTTTTTTATGTATTTTTTATTTTTAGCCGACGAAATAGGCCGTATTTCGTCGGCCAAGATAGTTTTAGCTGACGAATTATATCATGTTTCATCGGCTAAAACTATCTTGCCGACGAATTAAGATGTATTTCGTCGGCTAAAACAATCTTGGCCGAAGAATACCCTAAGTTTTCGTCGGCTAAACCATAAACCCTAAACACTATACTATAGCCGACAAATACCTTAATTTTTCGTCTGCTAAAGTTAAATAAATAAAATAATAATTTATACCACTGTTGCGTCTCATCAATTTGAAACTATTTGTAGTGGAAGGTCCGGGCAGAATATGTAATTTAGATGGTCAAATTACTGTTTCTTTGCGTTTAGGGGTTTGACTCACGGGATTGACCGTCCGGATCGAGTCCTTAACCTAGTCGGATCAAGCTGAAATTTTACCCACACACATGTTTCAACATAATGATGATATCTGACAGTCGGATTTTCGTTTCACAAGATTGATCATCACAATCACAACATGCCTACTAATGTTGTATAACTAATTTACAGTGTTAAGTAAATGTTCCGTTTCAAAAACAAACTATACGTAGAAGCTTTAAACGAAAAAAAGTCGTGCAATAAGATATGACCGGAACGATGAAATATGTCTACGGTTGAAAAGTCAAGTAATTTCGATAAAGTTTCGGTGTCAATAGTTGCGGTCAATGTATTTTTTCATTCTTTCTCCCTAGAGGTAGCCCTATCTTCGATGGTTATTTTTCTTGTAATTTTTATACCACTAGTTGCGTCTCATCGATTTGAAACTATTTGTAGTTGAAGTTCCGGACAGAATACGTAATTTAGATGGTCAAATTACCGTTTTTTTGCCTTTAGGGGTTTGACTGACGGGATTGACCATTCGGATCGAGTTCTTAACCTTGTCGGATCACGCTGAAAATTTACCCACACAAATGTTTCAACATAATGATGATATCTGACGGTCGGATTTTCATTTCGCAAGATTAAACAAATAAATTGGACATAAATTTAATAAATTAGTATAAAAAGTACTATAGCCGACGAAATATTAGTAAATTCATCGGCTATAGTATTGTAAATAGCCGACGAATTTTTTTTAAATTCGTCGGCTAATGTTGAAAAAAATTCGTCGGCTAATGTTGAACTATAGCCGACGAAACACATAGTTTTAGCTGACGAATTTTTTATGTCGTCGGCTATACTTCTTCCTATATATCAAAACCCAGCGACAGAACCCTAACATTTTCTCATTCTTTCCCTCTCTCCTCTCGGCCTCTACTCCGCTCCTCTGCCTCCCACTGCCACTGCCACTGTCCTCTCCCAAGAAATTAAGGTATGCGATTCGATGTATATATTGAATTATATAATTATTTTGAATTATTGATGTATATATTGAATTATATGAATTTATTGATGCATATATTGAATTGAATTTTTTGTTAATTTGGTATATTTGTTATTGAAATTGTGAATATTTAATAAATTTGGTATATTAAAATATTAATTAGTATATTTAATATATTTGTGATAATGTTGTTGAAATATTTAATATAATTTGGTATATTAAATAAATTTGGTATATTAAAATATTAATTGGTATATTTAATATATTTGTGATAATGTTGTTAATTTTTGATAATTTGGTATATTTGTGTATTAAAATATTAATTGTTATTAATTTGGTATATTTATTAAATTTGGTATATTAAAATATTAATTGGTATATTTAATATATTTGTGATAGTGTAGTTAATTTTTGATAATTTGGTATATTTTTGTATTAAAATATTAATTGTTATTAATTGTACAAATTAAAAATTCTAATAATTTAATAAATAGGATGAAAGGCTTGTTTAGTAAAACTAAGGGTTCAAATGGTCAAAGGTCTGAATCGTCTGAGGGAACGTCTAGCAACCCTCAAGCGTCGTTTCAGGGCCCAATGACAACCCGACGTACGTCCCTTCTGGAGCTGACGCAGAGACAGCTGAGGGCCACACATTCCTCCAGGCAACCGGACGCCCCTCGCTCCTCGAGGCAACAGACGTCCCTCGCTCCTCGAGGCAGCCCAGCGTCCCTCACTCCTCGAGGCTGTTGTGGCCTCCGACTCAGGCGGAGGTGTCTGCACCACGTATGCCTGAGATACACAGGGCACCGACTCTAGGCCCTACTGTTTCGGAGGGTGGGTCTTTTGGGGTACAGATGCTGCCGCCTCTTCTCTACCGTTCGCGGTTGATACCGGCATTACCGGCAGTCAATGACTCAGGGGCGCTGATTTATCCACTGCCCCAGCAGGTGACCCCATCAGCGACGTACCTGTTTGTGTCTTTTGGTACAGATTTAATTTCTGTGAGGGTATCATCATCGGCGACAGAGTCAGAATCTGTCGTGTCCGCCCCAACGCCCTCAGGTAATGATGTATAAATAATTTGTTTTCTTATAATGTCATAATAAGAATAATCTATTAATAATCAATTTATGATAGACACCGTCGGAGCCAAGCCGACAAGGAAGAAGAGGGGCCCCGTCACAGGAAAGGCTCTCGAGAAGACTTTAAGTACCTCGGGAAGGATCGTCATCAATACTGACGGGGATGAAAACGTAGTATCGGGCGGGAAGACGAGGATGTACTCCGGCCGCGTGGGAGCGCTCATTAGGGATACAGTCCCTATGTTATGGTCAGATTGGGGCGAGGTCCCATAGGAGGTTAAGGACATGGTCCACATCAATATCGGTAATTATAAAAAATTCACAATTAATATTATGTATTACATTGTGGATTTATGAAAAACTAAACTAATAAACGTTTTAATGCAGGTGTGGTTTGACGTTCCCCAGCACATGAGGAACACCTAGGCGGACGTTGTGCATGGGGGAATGTACGTTGGAAAATTAATGAAAAAGCAAAATTATATGTGTAATTAATAATATTTATAATTTTTTTGTGATATCTGTAGGTACAAGGTGTGGAAGAACGAGTTACGGACCTACTGGACTACGCATGGAAACGAACGTTTTGGTACCCCCCTTGAGTTCCAGTTCATGGAATACAAGTGGCGTTGGCTTCTGATATCAGAATTCAACAACCCTCATAAACAGGTAATTAAAAATAATAATTTCTTATATTGTTATTAATTAGTACGTTTTAAAATATTTTACTTATTTTTTTTCCTTCGTAGGCCGTTTCCCGGGCGAACGCTCAGAACCGGCAACGCAACACAAGGAACCATCATGCCGGTTCTAGACCGTTCTCATCGTTGATGGATGAGGCGGCCAGGGAACATCCAGAAATCAACCGGTACGTCTGTACGTACGAGAAGGCATATCCTGACGCCCAAGAGGATATTGTGAGTCGTTTTACGTTTTCAAATTATATATATATATATATATATATATTTCAAAATGTTAATTAATTTTTTTTTCTATCCAATTAGGCGAGGGTGAGGCAGGCTAGTGACGAGGTGATGACTGCTATAGTGAGAGAGACATGACCAGAACGCAAGAGGAAGACATGTCCGAAGCCATGTCTCGGATCGACACTTCGGATCTCAGGGTTGGGGCGAGGATCATGGGCACAACATTCCCACCGCGAGGAAATAACTTCTACTGCCGGGGTCTAGGAAAGAAGGGCGAGGGGGTACTGAAGACTACTCCCGGATTTCAAAAAAAAAACAGCCTCGACCAGCAGCAGGACGACTCAGCTAGAGGCGAAAGTTCAGATGTTACGGGAACACCAAGCCGCGTTACAAGAGTATAATGCGGTAGTATATGCCACCAACCAGGCACAATACCAGCAGATGTTCCAGTACTTCCAAGATTTTTCAGCTTCCCAGCTTCAGGAACTTCCGCCTTCGTCCATGCCTACGCCTATTCCCCTACCTCAACCGCCGCAACCTCCTTAACAGCAACCTCCTCCTGACGTGGATATAGAATTAGATGATATAGATTTAATTTAATTTTATGGGTTCATGAAGAATTTATAAATTAATAATTTAATGCAAAACGTTTAGACTACTTTTTATGGTGTAAGTTGTTGGTTATATGAAATTGTTTGTGTAATTTACAGTTTTCTTGGATGGTAAATTATAAATTTTGTGGTTTTTTAGTATAAAAAGTACTATAGCTGATGAAATTTACCATAATTCATCGGCTATAGTATTTTATTTTATTTTTTTTCAAATTTTAGCCAATGACATATGGCTTAATTCGTCGACTATATTAGTATTTTAGCCGACGAAATGTACTACATTTTGTCGGCTATATTATTTTAATTTTTTTATTATTTTTTATATATTTGGCTGACGATTTATATTACATTTTGTTGGCTATAGTTTTTTAAACTGGCCGACGAAATATTTACAGTTCGTCAGCCAAAGTCTTAGGTTGAGGCCAACGACAATTTATTTCGTCGGCTTTAGTCTTATTTTAGCCGACGAAAAATTGAAAAATAAGTCGTCGTCTTACTGTGAAACTATAGCCGACGACCACTTTTATTTCGTCGGCTAAACTCATAGCCGACGAGTCTTTGCCGACGACATCTTAGCCGACGAATTTGGCTAATAGGCCGACAAAAATCTTTTATCGGCCAAACTACTGATTCCGGTAGTGACACGTACGCCATAACCTGACCATTATAAACAGATTCGTTTTACAACCTTTTCTGGAGAATGATCAAAAGATTCAGCTACACTCTGGAGAAGGATCAGAAGATTCAGCTACTCGTGTTTCTCGCTTCCAGAGAGAATGTGGTCCGTAAGGGACCGATGATGTCTTTAAACAAAAAGTTTTTAGGTCTTCTCTTGCAGAGTCCGCATTAACTTCTTATAATAAGTTGGTTCTTAGGTCATTTCCTAATTGACCAACTATAGAAGCTATGTTTAGGACAAATTTTAGCACAGTGAAGCCTGTTGTTGATCTATCTTCCTTGACTTCCATGTAGCAGCAATAGATGGAATCATCTGTGAAGTATTTGAAGAGATTTAAAATCCAGCAGACTATGTGCAAGACTCCACAAGGACCACCAACATCTTATATTCCAGGCACTTTGAAGCCTAGGTAGGGCCCCAACATGAACATAATGGTGTCCACTATATACTCGCATTTAGATCCTTTTTATAGCCTACAACACCATAATGTAGAGCCACAAGACTACACTCAGGACAGAGATGAAAAGGAAGTGGCGATAGTGGAGTTAGCAGGGAGACAGGTTGTGAGGTCTAGGGTTTTTTGATTTATATAAACCTTAATTGTGAGCTTTTGAGCCTATATATGTGCTATTATTTTTGAGCGATCATTGATATATTCTACTTCATTTTCTTGGCTATAAATTTTGAAACCTCATTATTCTTTCATTTTGATTGATACATGCAACAGCTTTTAAATGACTACAGAAACTAGAACCCATTCTTTATGAAATTCGAAACTTTTAATCATTATATGTCTTGATCTTGGAAATGAAAAGGATGTTTATGTTTGTTGAGTCTATATTTTGAAATCCCAAAAAAATCGAAAAAATGTCAAAAAAAATCGTTTGTTTTTAAATTTTTCATTTTGTTTTTGAGTCATAGGAGCCCTTACTTGTCTATGATGATTACTATCTCTGAAATTATGGATAAAAAAATCACAAAATTAAGATGATTTCTAATTGATGTTTAATTATTTATTGAAATGAATAGAAATCATGTAAAATGTAGTGGATGTGATCTTGAAACATTGGTATAGAATTGAGCATGTTGAAAAAAGTTTTTTGATTTATATAAACCTTAATTGTGAGCTTTTGAGCCTATATATGTGCTATTCTTTTTGAGTGATCAATGATATATTCTACTTCATTTTCTTGGCTATAAATTTTGAAACCTCATTATTCTGTCATTTTGATTGATACATGCAACAGCTTTTAAATGACTACAGAAACTAGAACTCATTCTTTATGAAATTCGAAACTTTTAATCATTATATGTTTTGATCTTGGAAATGAAAAGGATGAACTTAATAGAATGAACAACAATGCCATATAAACTTATGCCCCTATTTGTGTGCGCAGCAACCTCTTAGTTTGAACCTCTTTGAGCCCACGTTAAGCCTTTCTTTCATCACCCATGTAAAATTTATCTCAACTTAGTGCAACATATCTCTACCTTTTCCTTTGGATCTAGTAGAGTATCATTTCGTGAAGACTACATGGAGGTGACATTGAAGAGCAAGTGTGGGGGAAATTAGAGTTATTTGTTTGTAAAATGTCCATGTGTAAAAGAAAAAGAAAAGAAAGATGCCACGAAAAGTAAAACGAAAAGAATAAAATTATCTTGGACATTATTTTGTTTATGAAATGAGAATTCTGTTGTAATTGGAAGGTTTAAAATTGTTATACTTGGCCTTTGTTTCATTTCACATTTTTGTAAGGAGGTGCAGCGACGTTTTTGAAGGTTCATAAAGCACTTTGGCCCTTATTTTGGCGACACAAGATACTTGAAAAATGCTCTGCTAGGTCCTAAGGAGTTTTACAACTAACTTATCCATAAATTCTTACACCTAGCCTAACCCCATTATAACTTTGATAAGTTCTTCCTCGATCCTTGTGATGGCAACTTATGATTCTGTGAAGTCTTTCATAAGAATGAGCGTCATCAATTTTTCTATGGTATGTTCAATGATTTCTGAAAGGTGATATTGTTTTAAGGTGTTATGCATCATAGCATTCTTATTCAATAAAAACATGCATGTGTATCTAGATTAAAACCAAGGATTTCGTACATGGTAAATAAAGTTAAAACATGATAGTTTGCTAGGTAAAAGAATGGGACGATCACATGTATATATTAGTTAGGTTTATTTTTCTATTTTTAGTATGTTAGAAACCAAACCAACCCCCCCCTCATGAATTCTGTAAAATGTAATGGTGTAAATATTCTGTAAATAATTTCTTAGTTGTTAATTGTTGTAAGTAATTTTCTTAGTTTTTAGATACTAACTTAATTGATTTTACCGCAGGAGCACTCTAAAGTCCCCGGATTGATCGAACCCTATTTACCAATGCTATAATATGACAAAAAGGGTTTTAAATTATCTTGTGTCCCAGTTCGGACCACGCCACCCATCCTCTATGCATCAGGAATTGCTCATGTGAAATCTGATTACAGATCAAGCAAAGTTGGTCAAGGCTGATGAACGACCATATTCAATGGCTGCATGCATGCTAGATTCAGAATACTACAATAGAGATATGTGCTCTCTTGGGGTAGTTGGAGTAGACAAAAAAGGTAAAACATATGTGATAACCTCTTACGAGCTTTCACGATGGGGTTTGGTCCAAGTTTGCGTAGATACCAACAAGCCTAGCTTCATCGTACTAGTCTCTAGTATTCATAAATGTTAAGCAAGGAGGAGGTGAAGACTTATGCGTTTCTGCACCAAAGATTGTCAATTTTCAGAGAGGAACAAGAAGTTTGGAGCAACGTGGCCGTAGTCGAATGTATTGAAGATGACATAGTAGACAGCGAATGTGATGAGGAGGAGATTCTCCTCCAGCTTTGGATGATGCTCCACCTAAAGTGAAGGATCCAGTCGAGAAGGTTAACCTTGGTTCCCCTGAGGAACTAATAGAGGTTGCATTAGTCAGTTCTTAAAACCACAACAAAAACAAAAACTGATTGAGTTGTTGTAGGAATTTAAAGATTGCTTCGTCGAAAAATATGAAGATATTCCAGGCTTAGTACCTAAGCTAGTTTGTCATAAGTTACCCATAGAAAATGGTTATAGGCCAGTGCAACAGGAGCAATAACGAATGAAAGCAGACACAACAAAAGCTGTTAAAATTGAGGTCCAGAACATGTTGAAAGCAGAAATAATCAGGCTGGCCAATAATACACAGTGGGTATCCAACATTGTTCCAGTCTGGAAGAAGAACAGGAAAATACAAGTGTGTGTGGACTACCAGAATCTCAACACAACAACACCTAAGGATGTGTACCCTACGCCCATGGCAGATATGTTGGTGGATGTTGTAGCAGGACAAGAGATTGTGTCTTTTATGGACGGAACAACTGGGTATCACCAAATACTTGTGGATGAAGATGACAGACACAAGATAACTTTTCGGTGTCCTAGCTTCACAAGGGATTTTGATTATATAAGCATGCCCTTTGGGTTTAAAAATATAGGAGTCACTTACTAGCGAGCAATGAACCTAATCTTTCATGACATCCTTAGCACAAAGATAGATGTTTACATCGATGATGTGGTGGTCAAATTCAAGAGGAGGGAGGATCACATTAAAGATCTATGAATGGTATTCACTAGAATGAGGAAGCACAGACTTCACATGAATCCAGCTAAGTGCATTTTTGGGGTCCATGCAAGAATTTTCTTAGGTTTCGTGGTGCACCAACGCAGCATAGAGGTTCTAGGAGATAAGGCTAAAGTAGTAATAGAGTCTCGAGCTCTGAGGAATAAAAAGGAGTTACAAAGTTTAATAGGCATGATTAATTTCATACAAAGATTCCTTTCTAATTCTACATGGAAAATTGCACCTTTTTCGCCTCTCCTTAAGTTACATGCTGAGAAGAAGCTTGTTTGGGAATCCATACATCAAGAAGCTTTCGATAGGATCAAGAAGTATTTGGCCAGTCCTCCTGTGTTGCGATGTGTTGCGACCACCATGTCTAGGAATTCCTCTAAAGTTATACATATCAGCATCCTCGCACTCTATTGCAGGTTTTTTAGCTTAAGATAAAACCAAGGAAGATTGTTAACTCATCGAGCATGCGGTGTACTTCCTTAGCATGACATTATTAGATGTTGAAACTCGGCATTCGCTGCCTGAGAAGTTATGTTTGGCTTTATACTTTGTTGGTTACAAATTACGACATTATATGTTATCGGTCAATACACTGGTGATAGCACAAACTGACCTCGTGAAGTACATGTTGACTAGACCTTTCTTAAGAGGTAGGGTTGGCAAATGGATGTTAGCCTCATCTGAGTTCTCACTTCAGCACGCTCCACTCAAAGTACAAACTGGACAGGAAGTTTTTGATTTCCTCTTACATCACCCTGTTCAAGAACATGTGGAACATCATGACAAACAAGTTGGCCTGTTATACACAGTCATGGGTCCTATACTTTGATGGTAGCAGCACTGATTCTGTATTAAGGGCTGACATTTCATTAGTTAATCCTGCTAGGGACAAGTTCTCTTATTCTTTTCAGATGGAATGGAAGTGCACAAATAATCAGACAGAGTGCGTTAATAATTGGCTTAGAGATGCTCATGGAGATGGGAATCCGAGAGGTTGAAGCGTTGGGGGACTCACTCTTGGTGATCAACTTGTTAAGGGGTGTGTACAAGTGTATTGCTTTTGGGCTAGTTTAATTTTGAGAAAGAGCAATGGAGCTATTGGATGAGTTTACAGATGTTATGTTTGACTACACACCTAGAGAAAAGAACTTCGCGGTGAATGAGCTAGCACAGATTGTCACGGGTGTTAGTTTAGCAGATAGCGTTCGCGGACGGATCCTTTATGTGGAAAAACGTACTCTGTCTTCCTTTATGGCTCACCAGGAGATTAATGATGAGTGGTTAGTGGCCACAGTGGACCCTATTGATATTAATTGGCGCAAACCTATAGTGCAATACTTGACAAATCCATCTGCTTCATTGGAAAAGAAGGTTAGATATTTTGCACTTAATGAAGTCCTCAAAGGAGGAGAGCTTTTATGATGAGGAGAAGAATGTGTTGACCTCAGATACGTCAATGGAAAAAAGGCTAAAAGGTTAATGAGAAAGGTGAATTTAGGGGTATGTGGATCTCACCAAGCTGGATCCAAGATGAGATCGCTCATTTGCCATTATGGTTTTTTCTGACCATCTATTCTTAAAGACTGCATCAGCTTTGCCAATGGTTACTTCGAGTGTCAGGCTCATGGATTAGTTCAACATGTACCAGATATTCATATGCAACCTATTATTAAGCGTTGGCCTGGTAGAGGTTGGACACTAGATTTTATGGGAGTTATTTCTCCAACTCCTCTAAACAACACAAGTTCATTATGGTGGAAACATATTTATTTATAAAGTGGGTACAGACGGTTCCAGTAAAAGACCCTACTGCTGCGACAATTTATCAGTTTATCTTTCAGAATATTATTCGAATATATTGCATACCATAATGCTTAGTGGCGAACTAGGAGCAACTTTCATGGCTAAAGAAACTCTAGAGTTTCTTGAGGTTATGGAGTTAAGTTTTTACATTCTACTCCTTATTATGCTCAGTCAAATTGACATGCAGAAGCTAGCAACAAGATTATTTTGAGTATTTTAAGAAAATTGTTGGCTGATAATCTCAGAGATTGACATAATGAATTGGATCACACTTTGTGGGCATATAAAACATCCAAGCGAACTCCCACTGGTACCACTCTATATACCTTGATTTTTTTGGTCATGATGTAGTTCTCCCTATAAAAATTAATGTCTATTTTCTACGCGTTCACGAACAACAACAGTTAATCGGTAAAGATTATGTTTAGGCTATGTATCAAGAACATGAAGACTTATATTCAAAACGCATGGATGCCTTGAACAATCTGATCATGGAGAAGAAGAAAGTGGTTAGAGCATATGATAAACACACTAGAGGACGCAGATTTGGAGTTAGGGACTTGGTATGGAAAGCTATTTTACCTTTTAGAGAACACATTTGCAGACGTGGAAAATGGTCCCCAACATAGGATGGGCCATTTGTTATTGATCGACTCGTTGGTAAGGGTGCCTATTATCTTAGAGATTTAGATGGGGAGATCCATGCCAATCCTATCAATGGCCACATTTGAAGAAATGTATTCTCATTATTTGGGACTATGAAGATCCTTCACCAACTGTTCAACCTGCAGACAAGACGTTGGTCTTTCTCTAACTTCCCATTGTGAGGGGCATGGTACATATATGGAGTTTACTTGGTTTGGCTTCGTTTGTGGCAACCAATTCAAACTAGAGGCAACACTATACCATACAGGATATGTTAGTACCTCAAATTTTTAAAATGTTCAACTTTTTGGAACTTTGAGAGTTTCATATGATCTGTAACTATTTGAGTTTCGTTTTTATTCATATATTTTGAACCAACACATGTAGTTGAACAATTGGGAACCCAATTTTGTTTCATTATTTCGAATGCTATAGGAAAAACTATAAGTTTTTTACTCAGCTATGCCTTTATGGCCAGAAACATTACATTGAAAAAGAAGCCAGAAAGTGGCTCTGATACCATTACCTGCTGCTATTCGCTGCTCGTCATAAGAAATACAAGGTAGGAGGTGTTGCTAGCAAAGGAGAGTCATATATACTATCTGAGAGGCCATATGTCGGTCAGGGAATGAACACAAGCTAGAATGAGATAGGTCCGAGTAAGTTGTCCTCATTATCCTCCTATGGACCAGTTGTGAGGATGTCGCACGTTCGCATAGATTCTACAACAGGACTCATATGTTATGGAAGAATATGATGACAAACCATTAAACTTACCCACATTGTGAGAACAGACCATTAAACTTAGACAAGTTTCTCATGATGGTAGTATCTGGTGAAAAGAATTTTTTGAGATGATACAAGAAATGAGGCCCATTGAGAAAGACGCAACGAGGTTGATAGGAACTATTCTAGGTTCCTCAATTTATAGTGAGGTGGTGAACAGATCTAAGGTTTAGAAAATGGTTATGAATGGTAAATGGTCAAATATATTTAATTTTTTCATCTTTTGAGGATCACAGTATTGGACGAGAATCAGGGGTTGCGATTTTCCAAAATAGTGCATTAAAAAGAGAATCAAAGCAAGTTGTTACAGATGATAAATGATGTTTGGGTATGGGCCGCTTATAAAAGATGAATGAACTAAGCCCAGTGGGCTACTTTACAAAAGTTTGCCCGCAAATCTGATATCGATAAGGATTCTCTCAAGATCAACTTTTGATATCAAGGCCTTTCTCTTAGCATTTTTCTTTGAATCTTCCGCCTTTTGAAGTTGGTCCTTCAGAGTTTTTACTTCTGGAACATGGGCTTGGATGGCAGATAGCTTAGCTTGTTTTTCTGCACGAGCCATTTTTGTTGAGCTTCCAATTCTGCTATCCGCTGATCAGCTATTATGGTGGCTTCTTGGTAGGCAGATTAGACTTGCTGTGAAGCCTCAGTGAAGGACAACAGTTGTTGACATTTTTGTTTGCTGAGTATATTTGTCGTGTCTTCATAAGATTCCCAGTGCTCAATTGAGGAAGGTAAATGCTGCATACTGCTTTCAAAGAGCTCCAGTTTCCCTTCATCCACATGACCTCTATGGGTTGATATAGCCTAAAGAATTTTGCTTTCATTGTCTGCTGAAGTACTATCAATCATATCAAGGTTTGCTAAGAACTCCTTAGCTGCAGTGACTTCAGGATCAATAACAGGTGGTCCAAAGAGGTTATGCATGCTTTCTCCTAATGATATCTCAACAGTGGGTGCATTAGAACTTGTTGCATTTGCTAAATCACCAATAGTGGAGATTTATTTCTGTCTAATCATTGGTGCCTGGGATTTAAACATAAGGGTGTGAGTATGCGACACATGTGTATTCTCAATATAACAAGATAAGAGGAGTTTCTTACCTTAGCAATGGAGGAAATATCCTTTGGAGTTTCAGAAGTTCAAGGAGGGATATCGTCAAGCACTTTAGAACCTAAGGATACATTCTCAGTTGGAGAGGGAGTTAGATCCTGAAAGTAAAACTGAGGATGAGTTGTATGATTCTTAACAAGTTATCTAAACGAGTTGAAACTACAATACATGGACAGTTGCTATCTTGGAGGGTTCCATATTTTCTCTTGACTCATGTACATATACTGCGAGGATAGGTTGTGGTTATGGCTCAGTCTGAATTATGGTGGAAGATGCATTCGTTGTCTTTGCCAGAACCGTATCCTGCTTTAAAAATACATGAGATAATTTAATGGGTTTCTCTATGAAACTAATAATGAAATATCATGAGAATGACAATCTTACCAGGAGAATAGGTGTATCAGTTGCTCCCATATTATGGTTTGTCTCTGAAACTTCAAAAGTTGTGGGAATTGGATTGTTCACTATATCATGCACAACTTCTGCAAGGATGATCATGTCATTGTTTTCACTTGGCTCACTAAAGTGTTATGTATAAGGACTTTCATCTTCAGTTCCAGTTGTGAAGACAGGGTTCGAAGAAGGTTCCACATCTGATGGATGCATAATTCTAATTGGAACAACAATGGATGGGGCATGATTTGAAATAAGATGTCATCTATTGCTACTAGCTTTTCAGCTTCCCAATCTTGAGGTGGAGGAGTTGGATCTGCTGGTATGTGATGAGATGAAGATGCATCTAGTGTTGTAGTTCTTCTCTTAAGAATTAACTGTAACAAACTAGAGTATCAGTAAATGATGTAGTTCAGAGATGAAGATGCATCCAGTGTTGTAGTTGTTCTTTTAAGAATTAACTGTAACAAACTAGGGTATCAGTAAGTGATGCTTGGCAAGTAAAACTCATCGGTAAGACATTAAGAGGTTTAAGAATATACTGGATGAGGATCGATGTTTTCCTTGTCAAAATGTTGGATGATGGCTCTCCTACTTCTCTTCTTGGGTTGTGATGTGGAGGGTGGAGATGGAGATGTATTGTGGTCTTTGCTCTGCAATTTATAAACCAGTTAGTGGTTTTTACTCGTTAAAGAAAAAATTGCAGAATCAGTAGAAACATAGTTACCTTTGCATCTAATTTTGAGCTTCACCTTGAACACGTTTCCCAGAGATAGCAGCTTCATTAAGTATTGATTTATCCTCAGTAGGTAAATTGGGCTTGGCTCTCTTAAAGATATTTCTGAAGAAAGCTTTAATGTCCTTGGATCAGAGATGACCATTAATGGAGTTCCACTAATCTTCAGAAGCGTCACAAGTGGAGAAATGAAGTCCAAAGCTGCGCACATTCATCGCAGAGATTGACAAGTTGGACTTGAAGCGAGGATCTCCTGCTTTTTGCTTTAATGATTTCTCTATTCGTTAGGAGCTGTAGCAATTTATGCTGTTTGTGATTAGAAAAGGCACATGTTGGGGAAGACCAAGTTGGCGGCATAAATGTTTGTGTACGTAGAGTTTGAAACCGACAAGCTTAGGCTGAGGTATGTCTATCCATAGCATCTCACAAACTTCATGTGTCATACCTCGAAACTCTGCTTCAACACTTGACCTGACAACAACTTTTTGCTTCTTACTTTGCCAAGTTACAAGATTTCCTCCAACAAATGTAAAATACCCAGATGTAGATCGTCTGTCAGTCTTATTATCAGCCCAATCTGCATTAGTGTATCCAATAACATCTAATTCTTTTTTTTTCTCAAATAATAATAATCATTTATCTGGTGTCATCTTCAAGTACTTCAAAATACGATACACTACATCCATATGCTCTTCACTGGAACACTGCATAAATTGACTAACAACACTCACAACATAAGCAATATCAGGTCTAGTATGTGAAAGATAAATAAGTCTCCCTACTAGATGTTGATACCTCCTTTTATCAGTCGGGACTTGATCTGGATAAATGACGAGGTTGTGATTCATCTCAATCAGTGTCTTAGCAGACTTGTAGTCAAGCAGTTCAGTCTTAGCTAACAAGTCAAGTACATATTTTCGTTGAGATAAACAAATCCCTTTCTTTGATATTGAAACTTCAATTCCAAGAAAACACTTCAGCTATCCAAGGTCCTTCATCTCAAATTCATTCGACAGATACTTCTATAAATCCTCCATCTCCTTTGGGTCATCTCATGTGACAATCATATCATCAACATACATAATCAGAGAGGTGATCTTACCCTGACTATGTTTGATAAACAAAGTGTGATCCGAGTTGCTTTGTCTGAAACCAAACATCTTCATTAATTTGCAGAATCTCGCAAACTACGCCTTACGAGATTGATTTAGTCCGTACAAGGACTTCTTCAACTTACAAACCTTGTTGGCATTGTAAGGTCTACATTTGACTCCTAGCGGCATGTCAAAATACACATTTTCCTCCAAGTTTCCATTAAGGAAAACATTATTCACATCAAACTGTCGTAGAGGCCAATATTTATTTGCTGTAAGTGAAATCAAAATTCGAACAATGTTGATCTTTGCTACGGGTACAAACGTCTCTTCATAATCAATCCCATAGCATTGAGTGTATCATTTGGCAACCAATATGGCTTTATACCTATCAATGCTCCCATAGACTTTGAGTTTTACAGTAAATACCCAACGTCATCCAACAGTCTTCTTTCCATCAGGTTTATGAACAACATCTCATGTCGAGATCTTTTGCAAGGCCTCTAGTTCTTTATTCATTGTTTGAGTCCACTTCAAATCCGCCATTGCATCATGTAAGGTACTAGGAATAGAAACATTGGATAATTAATAAATGACAAGAGCATGTGACCCAGCCAACCTATGGTTAGACATGTAATTTGCTATAAGATATTTGGTTTTGGCTTTGATATCTGGTTCATATTTTTTTTTGGAATACCCTTGGTAATCCTTTGTGATTTCCTAGGTTCAATATTATCTACCCTAGAAAATTGGTTTGAATTTAAAGGTACCTGAGGAGAGACATTCACAGCGGATTCTTCGGTTGATTCGGTGGAGAAGGGGAACAAATTTGACGAAGAAGTATTAAAATTACTATCAGCTGGAGATGCCAACTCTGTGGGCCTGACTTGAGAGTCATGAAGTACTGTTGTCTTGTGACTTTGGTCTTTATGGATAGAATCTGTGAAAGCAGGCAGTTAGCAGAATTGGTGGCTTGGCTTGGCGGCTCTTCTCCAGCATGTACCGGCTCGACTCAGGTCTTAGCTTAAGTCTCTCCTGTTCTGACACGCATTGCATCGTTAGAATTCATTGCGCTTATGTCAATGCTTTCATGTCTATTTGATTCTTCTGTTCCAATATGACTGCAATTATGTTTCCAAAGCTTCAAATTCTTTGAGTTCAAATAAATTATTTCGAGAGTTCCCTTCACAACCTATATCCCTCTAAAGGGAAGAACTTGATACCCCCCTGAATAATAAGGCTCAGATTCGCGAAAAGAAATGTCAAGGGAAACATGAATGGTGTCGGTTAGAGGATCATAACATCTGTAACCCTTTTGGAAATCAGCATACCCAATAAAGATACACCGTCTTGCACGAGGATCAATTTTACTTCATTGTTTCTTTGGAATATGAATGTAAGCTACGCATCTGAGCATTCAAGCCTCCAAATTAGGTAATGACGGAACATAAAGATGTCATTACCAGAAAAAAGACTTTAGCCGATGAAATGACCAAAAACAAGTTGACAAATTTTTTTTCGTCCGCTAAAGTCCACTTTAGCCTATGAAAAATTATTTCATCGGCTAAGTTAAATTTTTGTCGGCTAAAATGGAATTTTAGCCGACGAAAAAAAAATTTCATCGGCTAAACTAATTTTTTCGTCAGCTATAGTCTATGAACTTTAGCCGATGAAATTTGAAAAGTTTTAGCCAATGAAATTTGAAAAGTTTTAGGGTATTTCGTCGGTTAAAGTACCTTTTAGTTACAAAATTGCACTACGGATATTTCGGTGTTCGATTGACTATTGTGAGACCAATCTGGAAGCAGAACGGGTGTACCAGTACAACTCTTGGCTAATTCCATGAAATATGGGCTTTTTTGACCATCTGAGTTCGTTTAAGGTTTCAAAATATAGTTTTTCTAAACACTTAACATACAAAAACGCCTATATCTGCATCTATATAAGGAATATTGGTGGAACCTTCAACACAACAAACTCTCATCATGATGAGACGCACCTGCCCATATAAAATTTTTTTAACATTTATCTCTCGATGATAGGGCACTTCATAGGGATAAATAATGGTAAATAGTAGGTATGTTGTGATTCCGGTCATCAAAATTCACAAACATAAATACGACCATCAGATATCATCAATATATTGAAATATGTCTATGGTAAAAAATTCAACTTGATCCGATAAATTTAAAGGATTCATTCGGACAGTCAATCCCGTAAGTCAAACCCCTAAATTGTATTGACCGCAACTATTGGCACCGAGACTTTACCGGAATTACGTGATTTTTCAACCGTAGACATATTTCATAATTCCAGTCATATCTTATTTAACGACTTTTTTTGTGTTTGAAGTTTTTACGTAGAGTTTGTTTTTGAAACGGAACATTTACTTAAAACTTAGTAAACAAGTTACACAACATTAGTAGGTATGTTGTGATTCTGATGATCAAACTTGAGAAACAAAAATCCGACCTTCTAATATGATCATTATGTCGAAATATGTCAATAGAAAAAATACAACTTGATCCGACAATGTTAAGGGTTCGATCCTTACAGTCAATCTCGTAAGTCAAACTCCTTAACACATGAAAACGGTCATTTAACGGTCTAAATAATGTATTTTGCCCGGACCTTCAACTGAAAATAGTTTCAAATCGATGAGACGCAACCAGTGCTGAGAGCATCGATCAGTGTGGGGGAGTTGACCGAAACAAAATAATGGGTTCGGTGTGAGGGAAGAGAACTGAACTTCTGGTCTTGCTCATTCCTATGTGGGAGCTTGAGAAAACAGAGCCCTAATAGTAAGTGCGACAATTTGTATGTCATTCCAAGATAACGACACCAGACTGGGAAACTTCATAGTTAAAACCAAGATAACGACATCTTATTTAGCAATGTAATTGTGGAAAGAGTTACAAGAACATGACGCATATACGTAAGTAACATGCTTATTGAAATAGGGCTGTAAGCCTACGTGAGGCCTCTCGGATACATTCTCTGTGGCCGAAAGCACTAATTCTCAGACACCCTTGACCAGCAGGACCAAATCCAGAACCTGGAACTGTAAGGATGTGCGCTTTTTCAAGAATCTTAGTGAATACATCCCAAGAATTAGAGCCAGGAAAATGCACCCAAACATATGGAGCATTTGCACCACCATATACGTGGTGACCAAGAGAAGAAAATGTCTCAACCAATATCTCTGCATTCTTCATGTAGTAGTCAACCATAGAATGCACAGCCTGAAACAAATTCTTTCAATCTCGTCAGAAAGCAAATATAAGTTATAAAAGTTACTTCCAGTGAAAAAAGAAATGAGCATGGAAACATAGAAATAACTGATATGGTCTTTTCCTTTACCTGGATGCCTTCTGGGGAAAGACATGCTAATCCACCAGCTTGAGCAATATTAGATGCTCCATTAAAGCATGTGCACACAATACGATTGAAGTCATGTATCACAGGAAACCCATTGGAGTATAGGAGCTCCTCAGGCACAACTGTCCAACCTAGGCGGATGCCAGTGAACCCAGCAAATTTAGAGAATGATGAAATTTCAATGGCAACCTGAAAAAAATGAAAAGAAATGTATAAAATATTGAGCTAGATTTCATCACAGAATTTTTTTTTTAAAGAAAAAAATAGGGAAATTGCATTTATATACCTCTCTGGCACCAGGAATTTCGTATATTGATCGAGGACTTTCATCTCTGATATAAGATGAATAAGCAGAGTCATATATAATGATCGATCCATTATGTCTTGCAAACTCTACCAGTTGCTCTAATTGCTTCCTTGTTGCTGCATGGCCAGTTGGATTGTTTGGAGAGCAGAAGAATATAATATCTGCTCTTGAAGTGGTTGATAAGTTAGGGAAAAAATTATTGTGTGGGCTGCAGTTCATGTATTCAATGCTCCTATACCTCCCAGCTTCATCTTTGATCTCACCAGTCTGACCTATTATGACACTCGAGTCTATATAGGCCTATAGATTTGTGAAAACACGAATCTGTTAAGAGTTGGATATGAAGCTAATAGACTCTGATAAATTAGAATAAAACATAACAACTATGATAAAACCCTTGAGATCACTTTCGAGCATTTTATATATGAGACGCCCTTGCGACCCTGCTTCAATAACAAATCTATGGGTACGTCATAATTTCCCAGAAAGTTATGTTTTGAGTTTATAATTGGTTAACATTGATCATATCTTGGCTTTGAAATTTAGACATGAAACTTGCTTCTTTCAAAAATAACATACAGGGAATAATATGAAATTAAACGTTAGAAACAAATAGAAAACATTAATAGTATTTGCTACAAGATAAACATTACTGGAAAGGATGGATCTTGCACAGCTATTGTCACATTTGAACCCAGAAGCAGCTGTAAATATTAAAAAAAAATCATAAAAATGTATTAATTTAGAAACCTAAAATGGATAAAGTTTAAAAGATAAATTAGAGCGACTGAAATTTTTTGACAATATAAAGCAAGTATCCACCAAAACTTTAACAGTATATTACCTGAAGGCGAGTTATATCACACTGAGCGCCATCTGATACAAAAACCTCTGTGTCCTTTACTTGTAGATCTTTATAGAATGTGTTTGCAATTGCCTCACGCAATGCCTATAGATGTGGACATAAAAATTATGTAATAGATTGCAAGTAATGGAGGAAATCACATAGTTCTTAAATAACTATTTCACTTAAAATGACAATAGATGAATGACCAATAATTACTTAAGTAAAAGATCCAATACTTTGGACATGAAAAAACAAAAAGACGAGTACTAACTAGGGTACCTTGTTGCCTTGCTCCGGTCCGTACCCTGTATAACCATCAGCAGTTGAAAGGGAACGTGCATACTGTAAATAATCAAAACATTAAACATCCAATTCCTTAGGCTACAGCAGATAGATATTAGTAATAGGCAGAAGAAATCAATAGACATATATTATAGTCAGATATAAAACAATAGCTCCCACTTATATAAACAGTTTAAGTTTCTCGATCTAGGCTAATATAGAATTTTCTTCAACAGATAGATTAATGCAAATCGTTGATACAAGCACAAAAAATACTTGGGTTTACCAAGAGAGACACTCTACCAAACTAAGCCTCAGTTACATGGAACGGGTATTTGTTCTCAACCGTTGTTGCCACGAAATTGTTCTCAACAGTTTTATATGAATTGGAAATGAATCTTCATGTCTTCAAAGAAAATTCAGGTAGAACTACTCACATTAGCCATGTTTGAGGTTATGATTTCTGGTAGCGGTTCTGTTGTATCACCAATACCAAGGCTTATTAATTTTGCATCTGGGTACTTCTCAGTGTGTTGAAGCTCGAGCTTTGATATCTGAATAAATGCCATAAAATTATAAGAATGATGCACCTAGATGATCATTGATCCATCTAGAACTCAAAATGATAGAATAGTTAAGTAAAGAAAACATAGAATTTCTTGAGGGTATAAAGCAATACTACAATTGAGCTAAAGCTCAACAACATATCCATATTTCAATGCTCCAATTTTCCAAAAAGGAACAGAAAAATACAGGATCACTTTAATGCTTTGATGAAGCATGAATTATAAGATGAAATATAGAAAGTTTAACATCAAACCAAGATTAATACTATAAAAGAATTAGGGAATCTATCAAATAGTTATACTTATTTAATAAAAAAATAATAAAGACAATTTAAAACAAGCTAGCTGCACCCAAGAAAGATCAAAGCTAAAAGAGGAATCACTGAATGAACATATAGCTAGTCACCTCAGGAAACAAATAACCATTCCGGAATTTCTCCATGTTTACACTGCGAGGTACCTTTGTACGGAAACCTGATTGTTAATCAGAAGATAGTTATAAGTTTTTTTAAAATTAATATGAGGCGAGTGTTATGTGATTGTGGTTATTTAGATGGTTACAGAACATGCAAGGGCAGTAAACAACATACCAAGTCGCTCCTTTTCGGGTCTCATACTGTGGAAAAAAAACAAATAGATTATGACAAATGCCATGAACATGATTATATGTGTGCAGAGAAGTGATAAAACTCAACGCTGAAAGAGAACTGACTCTAGTTGATAAATTTGAAAGTCATTGCAGTACCTGCCGTGAACTATCACAGGCTGCCATATGGAATCATGGTACTTCATTGTGAGAGTAATAAGCTTAAACATTTTCGATTTAGACTATTGAGATTCTTTCCCTTGAGACAAACGTACTTGCCTAGATCTTCCTTTGATTTATGATGATAGTAACAATACTGGGACACAACCGCATATATATAGCACCAGTATTACAATATACATTTAGTTAAATTATAGTCTATCCACAACTCAACCTTGATCGAATAAAGTATACGTCAAGCTCCACCTTGATCCATATTAAATGTCAAGGACTAATGCATGATGTCTGTGGTAGTCAGTCCTGATAAGCGATGGTATTTGAGATCAATTGGTTCATAGTGCATGTCAATATCCAAACATTTTTTGCAGTTTTAGACTAGTATATCCTTCATTTTTTTCAATTATTAGGTATCTCCAACATGACATCTCTATTTTCCACACCACCTAATTTTCTCTTTTCTACATTTTCTCCAGTGACTTGTTCTACTGTCCAATGCATGGAAAGAACATTGAGGTTGTTTTCCTTGATACACATTCATTTTTTTAGGCAGGTTGTCTTTGTTGAGATATTTATCCCACATCGGAAATATGAGACCTTACTTGTGGGTTAATAAGGATTTGGGTTACTCCATCAATTACTAATTGGTTCATTACTAATTGGTTTCGGATGTGAACTCCCACTACTTTACCTTCACTCTTTCACATAACAAGGTCACTGTGGAAATGCTTTCCTTAGAGAAAACAGAACTAGTAAAATCCAATTATTTACGGTAACAGGAGGTTTACAAAAATAATGAAACATACATGTTTGTGTTGCTCGATAAGAGCACTCCCAAGTCCAGACTCAATGTTTTCCGAAATCTGTGTTCTATAGCAAAATAATGTGAAGAAAGATGGATCAAACGCACTCAAAGAGTGGCTGCTGCCAACCACTAATCAACACATGTTACTGAGAAATACTCACTCTGTTGTACATATGTTGCATTTGAATAACTTGACGTCCCGAAGATACATGGGCATTGATCAAACATTGCGAATATATTCAACATAAACTAGAGTATCGTGCATCTGTTTTACCACCCTTTTGAATCAAGTCCTCCACTGAAAACTCAGTCAGGACATTCATCAAACACCTGGTGCGTGATCACACCATGCCAAAATTGACAGTAAACTTCTCATCAACTTCTTTCAAATATGTATGCCTAACACGTGTGTTTACTCACAATCCATGTTCATACTCAATGCCATGCATGAACCTGCTGAGCCATTCCGGGAAATTGTAAACCAACTAACCCGCATGCCAGAAATCTCCAATATTGACTAAATGAAAAGGGTAGAACCCCAATAATTCTTATTCTTTGTTCTCATTTTTAATATGTGGGAAGATGCAAATGAATTTAAATGGAAAAGACCCTCCTGTAGTATGAAAAGGCAAAAGTAAACGTACATACCAACAAGGGGTTGGGAGCAGACACCTGTGTTCGCGTCAATCAATAACAACACAACATCTTCATATTTAAGGTTTGACTATAGTACAAGTCTTCATCTAAGTAATAGTTTTTATATATTGAGATATCAAAAATAAAAATTGAAGTGCCACAAACAAAGCTCTATTCCTCATCATCCACCAATCGATCGAAACGGAGAGCAAAAAATAGAGAGGTAAAGAGAGGAAGGGGATTGGTACTAACTAGAAATAAGTGGCAGCTCACATTTGATGAAGTGGTTATAGCGCAATGGTAAGCGCATCCATTATCTATTAACAAAGTTATGAGATAAGAGTGCAATTCTTTGATTCTCTTTAATTGAAGAAAAAAAAGAAAAAAAAGTGGCAGCCCACTAGTCGGTAGCAAAATTTGCTTCGTATTTGAACGAGATTTGTTGGCATGAGCTTGTTGTATAGTGAATATATATCTTCAACATGAGCTAATTAAGGAGTTTGAATAAAACCAATGAGCTGTCCATCAAGAGCTTAGAGTTGCCTTTAATATGGATATAAGAGAAACCATTAGCTAAGCTTGATGAAGTCCTTCCTAAAGAGCTTATTGCCACGCCCGCCTAATTCACAAGGGTTCCTTAGGCATTTTTGAAGCAAGCATTAGTCAGGGAAGATTTTAGAGTGTACAACAGCATTCTAGAGACATCTGGAATATTATGGGTAAGATTTATGGGTACTCTAGGGATATCCCCAGAGATATCTTAGTGTAGAATACCCTAGATATGTGTATCTTGTAATGTCCTAGATTTCTCTAGAACATAAGCAAGGGGAGGATGCCTATAAATAGGAGGCACCTCTCCCATTTGGTCATAGAGAGTTGGATAACATTCCAAACATACTTGTAAAGGCTTTGTAAGTTTACTTAGCTTAATACAAGTTTCTCTTTATCAAAGTATCATTCCTTGTTTTCTTTCGGTGTTCTAGCTGAGATGTGCGCACGAGTATGTCTAACTTAGCGCTAACCTAGAGCTAGGGCCGCACGAGTAATTTGTGAGGAAAGTAAGCTCGTAACATTATGTAGTCTTTCACTAAGCTGTACTTGATTTAACCAATGTAGTGATACACATATTCTTTCTCATCCATCACTTCAGAATTAGGAATATGAGCTACTGATACATTAATGTACCATTTTTACAGAATTCCTGAGTGCAAGACCAAGTTCAGTCAAAGCATCAAAACGTCATGTATTGGAGTTGGACAATGATCTTTTAGCTAGTCTAGGGACTTGAAAAATGCTGAGTAGTACAACATTTCATTAAGTCATGGAAACAAATGTTAATAATGGTCACGATCTGAATACAAAAGCAAAATACCAAACAAGGAAACTTTAAGTAAGTTGATCAGTGAATCTGTTCCAATTCACAATCTTCATACATAAACATAGAGGCTAGGTCAATGTCTATGATCATATCTTCCGGATACAATATACAATAGTGCACATGTCATAATATTCGCTGAGTTTACTACTAATTATATTGATACCTTATTATTATTGATGGATATTAATGTAGTTAATTTAGTTGATATCCATAATAGAATTTTAAAGTTCATCAATATATATTATATAACACTAGGCCACGGACATCTCTTAAGAAGTCGACGGAGTTATAGGCCAAGTTTGGCACACATATGCTGAGATTAGAATTGTTTTTGAATCTGCTGTGGTTAGAATTGTTTTTGAATTTATAGTGAGAAAAATCAGTTGAGTGTTTGGTAAAACTGTTTTTAAAAGTGTTGTGAGAACCAAAAATAATTGTGAATGTTTATTTATTGTTTTCAAAAAAAATGTTTTAGGTAAGTATAATAACCAAAATGCCTGTGCATGCTAAAAATGTATATGATTTAGTTGATATTTAAGGATTGGGATTGGGATTCTTATTACTTGGTCTCTTTCTAGAGCGTTGACATTGAAGACAAGGGAGATACAGATGGCCACAACTTCAGTGGTTTGGGCCTACTAGGGTTTGGGTCTTAGTGGGTTGGGCCTATTAAGGTTCCTCATTGTGGATTGAATTTCTAATTTTGTTGGGTCGTAAGTATGGTGTGAGTCTGGTTGGATTTGGTCTTTATGACCCAGAACGCGATCTTCTTTTGATCAAAAAGGAGTCTCGCACCCTCTTGGTACCTTTTCTCTTTCTTCTAAAGGGGTAGAGGCTCAACATATGTGATTTATATATGGTAGATGTACTTTTGATTGTTGGAGATATAGTGTAGCTAGCTAGATATTTAATAGTCATAAAGAGTGATTTCTTTATGACGTATTGAAAAAAACGGTTATTGTTTGCTATATTATAAAATCGGGTTGATTTCTAATTAAAAAAAGTAGTAACAACTATTAATTGTAATAGTATGCCAAATTGAAATGGTTTACGCATTGCAACAATTTATGGATAATATTTAAGGCACATAAAAAAGAATAGAAGTATACAAAATATTTTCAGTTATGAGTGCTAGGTTCTTAGCATTGTTATATTTTCAGTTTGTTTGGTCCTGGCGGAGCCTAGCAGCTTAGAGGTTTGGTGCTCTGCTGGTACAAGCCATTCCATTCCTGCAGTCCATGGATGCTATTCAATTTCTGTATTCGTTGATCTGTTTTCTTTTAGATGTGGCCATTATTTAAAGAAGCCAACAGCCACTATAAAGGAGTGATAGTAGAAAATAGTGTTCAGTTTTATTAGGGTGATAGTAGAAATTCTTTTCATTACTCCAAGGGTCCATGAAACATAATTGATGATGTAAACTTTCAAATGCTTTAATGGACTTATTCCATCAAAGAATCTCCAAACATCGTTGATATTCAGTATTCAATGTTGCTTGTTTCTTGTTAATTAACAAGAACCGATGTTATATTTGTACAAATTATTCATTCAGGTGGTTGCTTCTACAAATCTCCTGATACTATTAATGTCATTTAACATAATATAGATGCGTTTTTCTGTAAAAGATCATTGTCTGTTCGTTGTACTTCATTTGAGAATATTGTATTCCTCAGCTGTACCACACATTTGCTACTGCTGGTTCTGATGGTTCTTTCAACTTTTGGGATAAGAACAGCAAACAGAGATTAAAGGTTTTACTCGCATCTATTTACTGTTCAGTTATTTTCCAATGTATATTATATAGCCATTTAACACACACCACTAATCTGTACTATCTCCTCTCAATCTCACTGTGTACACACACACGTATTGTACCACCATGGCTTCAGATCCTTCACACCCTAATGATCTGTTTGTGGATTTTCAACTGTCTCTGGTAAAATTTGGTGTTTGACTGAACCTTAAATAATTTCTAGTTATATGCATATAGGTGTGGAAATTCTTAAATGCACGGTCGTATGTACACGGCACAATCTTAGTCATTAAAGGTATATACACGACCATATACATGGCCGTACATGGATGACCGTGTATTGAAGATACTCGGATATAAACGTCTAATAAGCTTTTCGGATTTTCAGGCCATGTCAAGGTGCAGTCAACTGATGGTTCCATATTTGCATACCCGGTAATTTTCTTCACTTCTTGATACTTGATACCGATACCAGGATCTCCGTGTGTACACGTGCTATGTCATCTTGCCTTAGTTTTTGAAATCGAATGTAGTCGAAGATCCCTCAATTATGAACAATAGCATGGCTTCTCTCATGTCCCTCTCCTACGAGCTCAAAGTCCAACGACATCATCTCTACCAGTAGCAGCATGCTTCTATGGTCCAAATTGGTAGATCTTCATTATATATCTTGGGAACATAGTAGTCTGTCATCTAAACCTTGTCAGCAGAGTCTGTACAAACATCTCTAGGGATGATGACTCTACTGACACTTCTTTTTTATCAGAAGACTCAGAACTATACTGGCACTTGAGTAAACTATCTTTTCAATATTAGGTTGTTCTTGGTACCAGTTGCTTGGCTTACCCTCATCTTTGCTTACGTTTTGTTATTATGTACGAGCGTATAACATTTCTCTTGGTAACCATGTCATTTATGGCGATTCAGACTTGCAATTTCTGATAGCAATCAAGTTTCTGGCTTTATGGACTTGCGGTTTTTGTTTGTTTGTGAATGAAGATCTATAAACTACTTGTAAACTGTAGCCAAATGCTTAAATAATAGTGTCACTTAAATATTACATACAAATGATTTTTCAGTCACTTTTCTTCCACCTCCCCTCCTAGGCCTCGCCTATGTTCTTTCTGCTCCCTCTGAACTTGTCTCTTTTGAGTGGCAAGTACACTATCTAGCACAGAAAACCTAAGCTTGGACTCATATTAACTAGTCATTCGACTCCTATTAACACCAGCATGAAAAAGCACAAAAATCAAAGAAAAAAACGATGGCAGTGATTAACCATACTGTGAAAGCCTGGCTATGGCCATTCCATATCATGCAAAGAATGGCCTGGCTATAGGTGACTAGCCTTCTTCAAGAAGATGAAAAGAAAACTGCGAAAAAGGGGTCGATGGTTTTGGATAGGCTTGGCAATATTGAGAAAACTGGCAATGCGTTTTTAACAATTTGAGATTAAAAGTAAAATGGAATACACATAAAATTGGGTAATACGAGAAACTTGCTTGCAACGAAATTATGCTGCAGCCACGGAAATAATATTGTATTTATAGAGACAATCTTGACCAAGGGATGCTACATAAATATGACAATGGGTGCTTTTCTGCTGTGTTACTAGCACCATAATTTTATGTTGGCAGTTAACACCCTATAACATTTACAGCAGCACTAGCTCAATTGTTTGGTATAAACAGGACACTAGAGAAGAATAAAATTGGAAAACAAAAGAAAATACAAAAGAAGAAAAACCATATACACAAATGTGGCATCACTGAATTACAAAATGGGGCTTCTTAAATCCCAATTACCTTACATTGTATACAGTCCACCCGGGAAGGTATCATCGGGGACCTGATAACTCGTCGGGGCAATATGAGAAGTTGAGTCGATGATCCAGTTAGTACTTGGATGGTGAATAGGGTTGTAGTCTTGACGGAACATTTCCTCCTTTTGTATACAGAGTCCACCAGGGAAGGTATCATCGGGGACCTGATAACTCATCAGGGGGAATATGAGAAGTTGAGTCGATGATCCAGTTAGTACTTGGATGGTGAATAGGGTTGTAGTCTTGACGGAACATTTCCTCCTTTTGCCATTCCTCCCATCTTTCAGCTAAGCCATCACCTTCAAGCATTCTAACAACCTCTGACATCTTAGGCCTTTCTCCAGGGGAACCTGACGTGCAGAGTAGAGCAACTTGGATCAGCTGCTCTACCTCCTCGTCAATATAATTACCTTGTAAATCAGCATCCACAAGTGCTTCTAACCTTCGATCTTTCAACAGACCTTTAACCTGAAGATTCAAATACAATGTCAGGCACCTGTGGTCCTCAGGAGAACAAAATGTCCATGATTATGCACTCACTTTCAGCAATAGATAAAGATTACAGTGTGTGAAAGGTTATATTTATCTAGTCTGAGAGCAGAGTTAGGAAAATAGAGAACAAGAGAGGGGATATGAGGATCAAGTAAACTACATATGCCCAAAATCCCCCTCCCCATAACCATTCTTACTCGGAAACTGAAAAAAATTAAGGTGAATTAGCATGATAAAATGTCAAGAGGTTAGTTAGATGCAAGTGACACATATCATGGGATCTCAAAATGAGATACATGGAACAAAACGAAAGGAATACACCAGTGCATACCCAATCAAGTAACATGACATCATCGTCATTTGCCAGCCGTGCAAGATCAAATGCCCTCTGTCCAGTTATTAGTTCAAGAAGCATGACTCCATATCCAAAAACATCAGTTTTCTCTGAAGACTTTCCAGTTGAGAGATACTCTGGTGCTATATGTCCAATCGTACCCCGTACAGCTGTAGTGACATGTGTATCCTTGTAGTCCATGAGTTTAGCTAACCCAAAATCTCCAACAACTGCTTCAAATTCCTCGTCCAACAAAATGTTTGCAGCTTTTACATCACGGTGAATAATTTTCGGATCACAGTGATCATGCAAATATGCAAGGCCCCTTGCAGATCCCAATGCAATTCGTTTCCTCTTTTGCCAATCAAGTGGAGTTTGTGATTCCGGACGCTCTGTAAAAGATTACCAACTATGAGGGGTAAAACTACAAATCACACATAATGGGATATGTACAACCTAGAGGGGGTGTGGTCTGTAAAAAAACAGGGTGCTAACTTCCCTCAATATTTAACTGAAATAATAACTGCATGCCATGAAACAAGGACCCATCACCATATCTGATATAAGAGGTCAGAAGGACTACCTCTTAAACAAGATGCTACACTTCCATTAGACATATATGGATATACAAGCAGCCTTTCTGTGGGTGTCATGCAAAAACCACGCAGACGAAGCAGATTTCGGTGCACAGCCATGCTAATCATTTCTACTTCTGTTTGGAACTGTAGCTCCCCACCTTGGTTTCTCTCCTCTTTAAGTCTTTTAACAGCTACCAGAGAACCATCAGCTAAACGCCCTTTATAAACCTTACCAAATCCACCTCTACCTAGAATATGTTTATTGCTAAAGGTATCTGTTGCAACTTGTAGCTCGCGTAAAGAAAATCTTTTGAGCTGGCCCAAATGAACTTCAGGATCCTCCTCAGCTGCAAAGAGTGTATACAAGTGCAACTTGCATTCAATACCACATAATCACTGTGCATCGAATTAAATATATGTTTTATAGGCCACTAACCAGGTACATCAAAGAAATGGTCCTGTGGTTTTCTTCGTCGCCACCAAGCAAGTGCAATTGCAGGTGCAGCAAACAACAAAGCAGCACCAGCAGCAACTCCTCCAGCAATAGCCCCAGTACGGCTGTTACCTGAGATTCACCCACCATAGTTTGAAAAAGAAGGGATAATACAGAATAACCCAACCCCTGATGAAAACTCGTCTATATCTATTCAAAAGCTCTTCATCGCTTTGTGTCTCTAACCCAACCCACCCACCATCACCCCCAAAGAGTTGGGCATATTCACTAATTAGTTAGATAACAAACTACTGCGGTTTCAACAAGAAACCCACTTACAATCTCCTACTTCAACAAAATATAGTTTCAAAGATAGAGAATAATCGTGCAAAAGAGAATGAAACGGTTTTAAAAAAATCACTCACTACCACCCCGAAAGAGTAGATGAAAAACTACTGCAATCTCAACAAGCAACCCATTTTTATAAATCTACAACTTAATTGTGCAAAAAACAATGACCTTTTTCTACAATATTCACCCACCACCACACCCCCCCCAAAAGTGTCAAATGACAAGCTATTGGAGTTTCAACAAGAAACCCTGACTACACCCTCCTACTAAAGCATGATATAGTTTCAAACATGAGATTAATCAAGCAAGATAGAACCACATTGTTTTAAATACATTCATAACTTATTTGTGCATCACTGATGGGAAAAATGCAGAAGTTTTCAGATAAAATGAAATAATAGCTTCACTCTTTACACATTGATTCGGTATTCTATACAGAGCACGAGTATTTCATGAATGATGAAAAAAGAAATGGTGATGCAAATAATAAAGTGTCAAATAGTGCCATGGGAAAAGCAACAAATTGATGTAACTATTTAGATACAAATGCCATTAACTATTTGAAATAAACAAGCATCAGTAATAATATAGGTAATAACCTGAATTAGAACTTGGTGGGGGAGTAACAGAAGAAGGTGGAGGGGCTGGAAGAGGTTTCAACCGAGGATTATTGGCAAAACTGCAAGATGCGAATTATAGTAACTATTTTGCAATTGGGCCAGGTAAACAGAGACTACAACAGTGAAAAAAAACAAAATATATGAATAAAATCTCTTCCACAAACCTGATAGGAGTAAAGAGTGAAAAGGAACCATTGACCGGAATATCTCCAGTAAGATTGTTGTTTGAAAGATCCCTGTATTGCATGTAAAAACTCTATTAATCGCAAACTTTTGGAAGTGGATGATCAAATTATTAATCTCTCTCTATCTCTCATAATATTCTATTTTAATAGCTGAATGGAGATCAAAGGAAAGTATACAATACTTACAGTACTTGCAATGATGCTATGTTAGTCAGTGCAACGGAAATACTCCCCGTCAAGGAATTGTTGTTCAGACGCCTATATCATGGAATAGCAACTGTTATGCCCAAATACTCATAATACAACAAAGACATTCCATACAGTACTGAGAATGTACATATTATTTGCTATTAATTACTTTCCTTATAAAGAACAGTTATCTATAAAATAACATTACTTGTCTTATTAAGAAAACATATAACGGTGTATAGACATTCCATTGAGTACTCATAATCACATACAATAAAGTATTAAATGTAAAAAAAAACTTAGAAAAAAAGGTTGTCGGTAGGTTACATTATGATAAAGTAGTATAGGGTTCAACTCTAAAACCAACTGGCAATAGAGAGAGTAGCTCAAACCCTTATAAACCCACAGGCAAGATCTCATATTCCCAATGTGGGATATATATCTCAACACGTCCCCGCATATGTGGCGAATCTTTAAGCCTAACACGTGGACAACAACTTGGGTGGTCGTGGAGTTCGTGTGGCCTTTGGGCTTCACACGTGTACGTGGGTAACCCGCTCTGATACCATGATAAAGTAGTCTGGGGTTCAACTCCAAAACCAATTGGCAATGGAGAGAGTAGCCCTAACTCTTATAAGCCTATAGACAAGACCTCATTTTCCCGATGTGGAATAGATATCTCAACACATTAGATATTTCACATTATCCAAACCAAGGATAAGTTACTACAGAACTCCCAATCCATCCTTCTAGAGCTTACTGCTTAAATAGACAATTTCATTGGTTAAGAGTTAGGACACATTCCTAAATAACTTCAGCTTATAATTCACATATTTAAGTTCAGAGTGGTTCTTAATAAGGGGATGAAGTAATCATGAGTGCTTGAGCCCATACCAAATATCAGAGCACAATATATTTTACTGAGAACAAAAGAAATGTTCTATGTAGAACATAACCAATATACCTACAATCAAGTAGATCTGATTAATTGTGGATGTTGCAACCCGTAAACAAAAGGCTTTGAAAAGCCAAAAAAAAGAAGGAATCAGTGATGGTCTTATAACTGAAACAATATGCTGCAAGATGGTCAAAGCTGAACTGCAATTACAGTACTGTACAGCTCTCACGATGAAAAACATTTTGCTAAACCACAAATAAGAGATACAGACATACTGGACTAGTTGTCCATTGACAGAACGCAGAAAAAAAATCCCTAGTTACATAGCCAAAAACTGAATTTCAAAGAGTAACAAGTCTCCAATCTGCAAAACACAGAACTGGTATAGCCAAAAAATTCAGAAGACAATGACACCCAAGAGATGACCCTAAACTGGGATTCCATCTAGCTTGAGCCAATCCCTCATACCAGACTTTCTAAGTCATTTTCTTTCTGTACCACCCAAAACATAATCATGACTCTACAACTCAAATGCCACATCAATTTTTTCCTTCTTTCCCCACATCAAATGCCTTATTCTACTTGCAACATAGAAACAGAAGAAGCTTGAACTACCCAACTCAAATATGTGTCCTTAGAATTCAGCATAAATTAAAAACATCAATACTTGTTATAGGGATGTCGTTAAATACTTTCCTATTGTTGCTGCATGAATATTGGTTTGACGGTATCGATTAGGTGAAGCTTCAGGTCAAAATATAAAAGGTGTCAGAGAACTCGGAAGAAAACACTCCAACGTGCCAAACACACAGTAAAAGGGCCTTTCCAGGCTATGATATGCCAATTAATTGATGAGCCCGGGCCAATTTGTTTCCCTCTTATTTTGGCCAACAAAATGTGAAAACAGCAAGATATTAACGAGGATTACATACAGCAAGAAAACTAGAATACAACGAGATCACAATCAGAGAACCAAGACAGAGGAAAGTTGCATCAAGTCTGAGACACAACATTAAATCAACTCAGTGCGGCGTTTTTGTCTAACAATAAGGCTACAGGCGATAATGTATAAGCTCTGCAGAGACCAACACACAGGGCAGACCAAAAACTAAATATATCGAAGCTCTTCCACACCCATCCTTGACTATTTTCACAAATCATTTTATTTCACTCATCCAAATAAACCAAAAAAATGCCGAACATCTTGCAACTCCCATGGGCTTAACCTTCTAACCTCATCCTATACTTTGAAACTACTGTGATATTATTCTCTCTTATATTTTCAAACTAGCAGGAAAAGTAGGAGAAAAAAAGTGGTACTCCTCCCCTACCTGATTAGCACCTTCTTTAGTATCTTCATACCATATTTCATTACTTAATACTTCTTTAAAACACCTTGCATCAAGTATTACAATCATATCAACTATATATACCCGTGAACTACTGCCTCCTTCCAAATCTTCACAAAGTGGTTCATTGACAAACTAACTCTATAGACTATATGTCTTCCTTAAAGCCTATTGCCCTTGGAGTTCCATAACATCTTATAATTTGTCTTTTTTCTGTACATTGTTAAATCTGTTATGCTCCTTTTTTCTAATTTGTTTAACTCCACCTTGTTGAAATATATATCCCACATTGAGAATATGAGACCTTGCCTGTGGGTTTATAAAGGTTTGGGCTACTCTGTCTATTGCCAATTGGTTTTGGAGTTGAACCTCAGACTAGCTTATCATGGTATCAAAACGGGTTACGTCCACAGGTGTTAGCGTTACCGGCCACACGCACTCTACGTCATCCCTAATGTTGTCCACGTGTTAAGCTTGAGGTCGCCACACGTGCGGGGGCGTGGTGAGATATCTATCCCACATTAGAAAATGGGGCCTTGCCTATGGGCTTATAAAGGTTTGGACTACTCTCTCCATTGCCAATTGGTTTTGGAGTTGAACCCCAGACTACTTTATCACACCTAGTAGTCTTGACTGCAGTGGAGTGGAATCACCAGATCATAGTCAACATTTGTAGAATTTTGGGTTCACCTTATCAGTTATAATGCACTTCAAGGGAAAATACCACTAAAAAGGAAAAAATGGAGCACTTGAAACATAATTAAGATAAAATTCAGTTTCTTAAATTTTCTGCTGTAAAAGCTAAAACATCTATCCAATAAACCAAACTATCCAATAGAATTTAAACAGAAAACAGATAAATTTAACAACTGACGAGTTTAGAGAAAGGATGTGGGTTCATACAGGAAACGCAGCTTTCGAAGACTGCCAAGTGTGGCCGGAATGTCACCATCTAATTTGTTCAAGTAAAGATCCAAGCTCACCAAGTTTTGCAAACTGCCAAGCTCGTCTGGAATAGGTCCAGTTATATTATTACTATACAGCTCCCTGTGAAGCAAGAGTCATTTAAATTCCTGAAATCAGTTTCACACTCCAAATAAACCAAACCAACTCAACCTTGAAAATAACCACAACTACAACACCAATTTACTTACAAGTACTGTAAATTAGTAAGCACGCCGAGCTGTGTCACCAGATTACCGGAGAGATTAGCATTGCCAAGATCACTGTTGCAAACACACAAGCTGACATATCAATATCCACTTTTCTCTAGCATAAATCACATTGACGAAACCAGCTAACTAGCTAGGGAGAACTGCTTACACCCTGGTGACGCTGTTTTCGCTGTTGCAGGTGACATGGAACCAAGTGCAGGGATTGACTAGAGTAGGATCCCAGCTCTGCAGCACATTGTTAGGATCAGCCAAGTTGCTCTTCAACGCGTTCAACGCGTCACCTGTCACCAAGTCAGCGAGTTCAGTCAACGAGTCACAGCAAGTCAAACACACACTCGCCCCGAAACACAGAGAGCGAGAGAGCAAATAACAACACACAGACCTTCGACGTTGGCGGAGAGCTTGGAAATTTGAAGAAGAAAGGCCAAGAAGAAGACTAGTAGAATCTGCCGAGCCTCGGTCGCCGAGAACTCCATCTCCTCCGGCTCAGGCCGTCGTCCTCATAAACGCACAAATCTCTAATTTGGCGTTGACCGATCAAAACCCCCGCGCCTGCGTTGACCGGATTCCAGAAAGTTCCGCCGCCGCTGGTAGCAATTCACGCAGCGCCGGGATTGAATGAGCCTCTGTAACAGCTTGCACAGAGGAAGAGAGAGATGTGGAGGACGAGGAAGAAGACGACGACTTGGAAGTGGAGAAAGAGAGAGGGAGGAGGTGTGGGATGAGGCTGGTCAGGGTCAAAGATGTAGCAGCCCACCAGGTTTGAAATTTCTTTCTTTGTTTGGTTTTGGGTTCTTATTTTTCATTTCCGTTGAATATGAGTATTTATAATTTTGTGTATTTTGGGTAAAGGAAGCAAAGGAGAGAGACAGAGAGGGGTCCAGGAAGCACGCACGAAGAAGAAGATGGGACCCACAAGCCAGCCACTGCAACATCACTGGCCGTGGGATTTCTTTCTGTACTCTCACTCACTCACTGGCTGTTGGACACACCTTCTCTTTGGCCACACACAGAGCAGTACTCTGCAGTGTCTCATCTGCCAAAAGTGCCACGGCCGGGGTTTTCCCTTCCACCCAGGATTTAAACCCAACGGTGCTAAATCAGTGTAACTAAATTCAACGGCACCTTTTCTGACGGCAACATATTTTAAAATTTGAGTGTTGTAAGATTAATTTTCTGACAGAAACATAGCTTGAAAGCTGTTGTACAAATGCATATCAGGATGTATAAGATTGTTGTATATCTACTGTGTTTTTTAAGATGTCACCGCTATATCAAAACAAATAGAGTCTCTATTAGGGTAGTGTTCTTCGCTAATTGGTGCATGTTTGTGTACATGAGTATTGTAGAGGTCTCTAATATTATTTCGGGTCTTTGTAATCAGGGGTTTAGGTTCAATGTCCCCCTTTGTATTCAACAGTTTCATTAATAGAGACTTGAGAGCAGCTACACCAGCCCTTTATTCAAAAAAAATCAACGACACCTTATTTTAAACTTTATTTATAATAAATTAAAGTCAAGCATGGTGTACGTAAAACTATAGTGTTAAATTTAGTTATAGGTATGACAGCAGTATTGATACGTAGAAGTTATAACATACTTTTAACTAGAGGCAGATCTAATTGAAGGGTTCTATAGGCTGCAGCCCAGACAAAATTTTCATCGCACACCATCACCATCCCGAACCCATCACCACAACCACATACCACACACTATCACCACCACACATCACACACAATCATCACCACACACCACCACCACCACACACCACACACCACCACCACCACACACCACACACCACACACCACACACCATCACCACCACACACCACCACCACCACACACCACACACCATCACCACCACACTCCACCACCACCACCACCACACACCAAAACCACCACACACCACCACCACCATCACCACCACCACACCACACACCACACACCACACACCATCACCACCACAAACCACACAGCATCACCACAAACCACACAGCATCACCACCACCACACACCACCACACACCACCACCACAGAGAATAGAAGAGAGGAGAGAAGAGGGAGAAGAGAGGAGAGAGAGAGAGAGAGAGAGGAAAGTGGAAGAGTTTTGGTTTGATCAGATCCGGATCGAATCTTTTAAAAAAAACTGATTTTTTTGCGGGATTTTATTTTTAAATTTTTCAGAACTTAGCCGACGGAATCATTTATTCTGTCGACTAAGTTTTAGTTAGATTTTTTTCATTTATTTTCTATTAAAATTGTTTTGTCGGCTAGGGCTAATTCACTCTTAGCCGATAGAAAATTATTCCGTCTCCTAGGATGTTAAAGTAATTATATATATTGATGTATAAATATTCTGTCGGCTAGGTTAAATATGTTAGTCGGCTAAGCGTTACTTAGCCAACAGAAATATTATAATTATGTTGGCTAAGTGTTATTTTTCACTAGTGACACTTGTAATGACAAACCCACTCCCAAATCCCCCTTAAGAAAATCTAGGAGGAGTCTACGTAACCAACCGAAAGGAAAATTTACAAGAATTTCGACAGGGTAACCCAAAAGCCTATATATCCACAAAACACTTTCCATAACATATTTCATATGACCTTTAACAACCAAATCCATAACAACCATCATTAACCACTAAAATAAAATACGGGGTCACTAACCCAACAAAAACATACTAGGGACCCCATACTACTAAATTAAGGTACATCAGAGTATAAACTAAATGGACTAAATAAGTAGAAAGTATAAGAGTACAAATGGGTCAAATCCTACAGGAGGATGGAGTCGGTGGATAACAAAGTGCCTCAACGTGGTGTGGTCTGACCTCGACGAAATCTACTACTTGGGCAAAACGAAAATCCAAATAGCTCAGAGAAAAAAAGATAAAAAAACGTGAGACAAGCTCAATGAGAGGAAAAAATATATATAATTTTAAAAACAAATATTCTTTAATAAATCTCATTTCTTGAAAAAAAACACTTCACTTTCACAAATATGAGAGCGGTGTATGCTCTCAAGGACAGTATATGTCTGAGCCGGTGCAGCCCTTCCCTAGAGTTGTCAACACTGCCGGTATTGACAAGTACAACAAACTACTTGCTTTCCAACAGACCCCGGTGTACCCCGGTTGTTAGAAGACGGTTCATAAAAGTGTGATGGACATTATGAATATTAAACTTCAGACAAAATCGACCGTGAAGGTTGTTGATGATTATCTACAGTACACTGCTTCGATGCTGCCCCACGGTCATCGTCTTTCTACCACTCATCATAAGGTCCGATGTATCCTGAAAGATCTTAGGCTTTCCTACATCAAGATCCATGCATGCAGATATGACTTTATTCTCTTCTAGGGTAAAGATCCAGAAGGGAATGACCTTGGTGGCCTTGACGCATGTTTGGTATGTCAGAGTGACAGGTATAAGCTGACTCCTACAGGAAATAGTAAACCTGTGAAGGTACTTCAGTATTTCCCGTTGAGTGATAGGCTGGAGCGGTTGTACATGTCATCACACACGGCCAAAGCTATGAGATGGCATGCTAATAGGTAATTGCATAACGAAGATATCCTTATACACCCTGCTGACAGGGAGGCTTGGAAGCATATAGACATGGAGTTTCCTCATTTTGAGTCAGATGTCCTAAATGTGAGGCTCGGGCTCTCATTTGACGGGTTCAATTCTTTTGACAACATGAGTCTTTAATACAGTGTATGACCGGTGATTTTGGTACCATACAACCTTCCTCCATGGATGTGCATGAAGAAGGAATACAATATGTTGAGTTTGTTGATTCCGGGGCCCGGCTATCTAGGGAATTGTCTCGATGTGTATTTGAGACTATTGATTGAAGAGATTAAGTTTTTTTAGGACGTTGGTCATCCCACTTATGACAAGTACATGCATAAGATGTTCCAGATGCATGCCATGGCTGTTGGTACCATCAGTGATTTTCCTGCCGGTGGAATGTTGTCCGGCAACATTGTTAGGGGATACATGGCTTGTCTTGAGTGCATTAGCGATGAGGGGAGCAGTAGTCATTGCAACAAGATATGCAGATTGGGTCACCGTACTCTTCTTCCGTATGATCACGAATGGTGGTTCAATGACAAGGCATTTGATGAGATTGTAGAAAACGGTGTGCCTCCCAGAAGATGGAGGGGGAAGAAATTTGAGCAATGCTTAATGAGTACGATTTTGGACGGCTCAGCAATCATCCCAATATTGTGGGGGCAATACCTGACAGACCCGACAAGTATAAATTTTGGACACCTAAGAGCATATTCTGGGAAGTCCCATATTGGAGTAAGTTGTTGATCAGACATTACCTAGATGTGATGCACATAGAAAAGAATGTGTGCGATAGTGTGGTGGGAACAGTGCTAAACTAGAAGGGGAAGACGAAAGATGGTCCTAAGGCACGCATTGATCTTAAAAAATGGATATACGAAAACATATGTGGTTGAAAGAAGGGAAGAAAAAAATGCCTCAAGCTCCTAACACCGTGAAGCCTGACCAGAAGAACGTAATTTTCAGGTGGATAAGTTCTGTGAAGTATCCTTTAAGCTATGCAGGAAATATAGCTTGTGTGAAAACTTTCGGGACAATAAGATGTACGGGTTAAAGAGTCATGACTGTCATATTCTGCTACAACGTCTCTTCCCTGTCAGGTGGTGGAGCCGTTAGTAGCGTTGTCAAGATTCTTCCAGAAGTTATGCACACGGGAAGTGACAAAATCTGACCTCCGGAATATGCAAGAGGACATTATTTATATCATGTGTAAATTTTAGAGGATATTTTCTCCAAATTTTTTTGACATCATGCCTCACCTGATTATCCATCTTCTCGAGCAATTGTTGCTTACCAGTCTAGTACACTATACTTGGATGTATCCTATGGAAATGTATGTTTTTTACACCTAAATTTTTTACTATACATGTTCAATATATAATCATAACATATTACAACAATTTATTTATAGGCAATTTGAAGACTATAAAACTTATGTGGCTAATAAATCCGCACCTGAAGGATGTATAGCTAAAACATATATTGCGCACGAGTGCGTCACCTACCTTAAGTTGTATTTAGGAGCGTTGAAGGAAACTCCACAAACCATACCGGTAGATGTACCGAAGTTTAACATTTTCATAGTTTCTAATGATGTTGAAGTTTATGGAATTTTGCCAGACTCCTAGAAGTTGCAACCACATGAGCTAGTCATAGTCTATTGGTGGGTATTGATTAATTGTCCAGAAGTTGAATACTGGAAAGACATTCATTTATATTGTCCAGACATTCAAGGTGATCTTGACTACCACATTAATGAGTTCGCAAACTATTTTGGCGGCTGAGTATGTAATTCTTTATTTTTGTTCATGACTCTTTCATTGCATAATTATTCATATTTACAATACATTAAATTTTTGGTTGCAGGTGAACCGTATTCAATTCGATGGTCACCCAAATTGGTCGTACGAACTAAGACTTATAGCGATGAAGCCGATAATGTCAAGAGTTTACCGATGTGCAAGGTGAATGGCATGCAATTTATATGTGAACAGAGAGACAACAGACGGAGAACACAAAATTATGGGGTGATGGCACATGATAGGTGGAATGGAGTTGACTATTACGGTGTTCTCGATTCAGTGGTGGAACTCATTTATGGGCAAGGCATGACAGTGCACCTCTTCAAGTGTATATGGTTTGATACTAGCAGCCCGCAGAGAATGAAGATCGATCAGTACGAGATTTTATCGGTGAACACTGCTACAAGCTGTTACGAAGATGACTCATTCGTTTTTGCCACATCGGTAAAACAAGTGTTTTATATTGATGACCTTGTTAAGGGTTACGCGTGGAAAGCAGTCAACCTTGTGCACCCTCGAAACATTTACCGGGCGGCTACACTTGGAGAGGCCGAAGACGAGGAAGAAGATGTTGCGTATCAAGAGCCCAACGCAATAGGTATTCCTGACTCCTCTACAATTCGTCTTAATAATTTTAAAGTGGGTCGTTCGGTTTGAATTCGTGATTTAAATCAAGAAACATACGAAGACTCTTGTGATGAGGAAATGCATAGATTGCCAGAAATTAATTATGACACCGAAGAAGACTCATCGGTTGATTCCGATTACGAACCTTCTTAGTTTGAATTTGTAATACAAATTGTTGTGTGCTTTATATGCTACAAGCTGTTGAATTCATAATTTTGTTTCATTTTGGTGATATATGAACAAGAAATTGGTATGGTTTACATTAAACAACCTGTTTTTTATGTATTTTTCAGTTTTAGTCGACAAAATATGTCATATTTCGTCGGTTAAAACTATCTTAGCCGATGAAATAAGATGTATTTCATTGGCTAAAACTATCTTGGCCGAAGAATACCCTAATATTTCGTCGGCTAAACTATAAACCATATACTATAGCCGACGAATACCCTAATGTTTCATTGACTATAGTTAAATAAATAAAATAATAATTTTATACCACTTGTTACGTCTCATCGATTAACAACTATTTGCAGTTGAAGGTCCGGGAAAAATACATAATTTAGACGGTCAAATTACCGTTTGAAAAACAAGTGTCAAGTAAATGTTCTGTTTGAAAAACAAACTATACGTAGAAGCTTCAAATGAAAAAAAGTCATGAAATAGGATATGACCAGAATGATGAAATATGGCTATGGTTGAAAAATCACGTAATTCTGATAAAATTTTGGTGCCGATAATTGCGGTCAATGCATTTTTTTATTCTTTCTCCTTAGAGGTAGCCCTATCTCCGATGGTTATTTTTCATAAAATTTTTATACCACTTGTGCGTCTCACGATTTGAAACTATTTGCAGTTGAAGGTCCGGGCAAAATACGTAATTAAGACGGTCAAATTACCGTTTTTTGCGTTTAGGGGTTTGACTTACGGGATTGACCGTCTGGATCGAGTCCTTAACTTTGTCGGATCAAGCTGAAAATTTATCCATACACATATTCAACATAATGATGATATGTGACAGTCAGATTTTTGTTTCACATGATTGATCATCACAATCACAACATGCTTATTAATGTTGTATAACTTGTTTACGAAGTATTAAGTAAATGTTCTATTTAAAAAACAAACTATACGTAGAAGCTTTAAACAAAAAAAAGTCATGAAATAAGATATGACCAGAACGATGAAATATGTCTACGGTTGAAAAATCACGTAATTCTGATAAAGTTTCAATGCCGATAGTTGCGGTCAATGCATTTTTTTCATTCTTTCTCTCTAGAGGTAGCCCTATCTCCGATTGTTATTTTTCATAAATTTTTTATACCACTGGTTGCGTCTCATCTATTTGAAACTATTTGCAGTTGAAGTTCCGGGCAAAATACGTAATTTAGATGGTCAAATTACCGTTTCTTGCGTTTAGTGATTTGACTTATTGGATTAGTATAAAAAGTACTCTAGCCGACGAATTTCTTGAGGGTTGAATAAAAAAATAAAAATATAAATTGAAAATAAATTAGTATAAAAAGTACTATAGCCGACGAATTTCTTGAATATTCGTCGGCTATAGTTAAATAAAAAATAATAATATAATTAAACATATAAATTGAAAATAAATTAAATTAATTAGTATAAAAACTACTTTAGCCGATGAATTTCTTGAATATTCATATGCTATAGTTAAATAAAAAAATAAAAAAATAATTAAACATATAAATTGGAAATAAATTAGTATAAAAAGTACTATAGCCGACGAATTTCGTGAATATTCGTAATTATAGCCGACGATTATTTTACTTCGTCGGCTATACTTCTACCTATATAGGCAGAACCCAGCGAGCCCGAGAACAGAAACCTTATTTTCATTTTGTCTCCCCTCCGCCTCCACTGCCCTCCTCGGCTCCTCCACCGCGTCCTCCATTCCTTTCCTTCGCCTCCAAATCCTCTTTCTCTCTTTCGAATTCTCAAGCAATTAAGGTAAGAAATTCGAATTTTTGGGATTTTGAATTAAGATTTTGATTTGGTTTCGGGTGTTAGGGTTTATTTATGTATATATACATTACTAATTATAAATTGCTGCATATTTGTATATATTGTATATATTTGAATTATTAATAATTATTTTGAATTATTTGTATATATTGCTGCAAATTTGTATATATTATTGCATATTTTGACTTATTAAAAATTAATTTGAATTATTGATGTATATATTCATTTAAGTTTATGGTTGTATATATTTGTATACATATTTGCATATATATATATATATATATATATATATATATATATTTGTATATATTGCTGCCAATTAATATATAGTTTAATTAAATTAAATGATAAAAAAAATTAAATAAATTGATTAATAGTTTATATTGTTTGCATATAATAGTTTAATTGATGTATATATTGTTTGCATATAATAGTTTAATTAATATATTGATAAAGGTTGTTAATATATTGATAACAAGTATTAATTAAAATATTTAAAATTACAATTCAAATTAGGCTTTCGTATTATTTAATAAATAAATATTTTAAATAGGATGAAAGACTTGTTTAGATCGACTAAGGGTTCAAAGAGCCAAAAGTCTGAATCGTCTGAGGGAACGTCTAGCAACCCTCAACTCTTAAGTAGGGGCCACACATTCCTCGAGGCAGCCGGAGGCCACCCATTTCTTAAGGCAGTCGGACGCCCCTTACTCCTCGAGGCAACCAAGCGTCCCTCACTCCTCAAGACAGCTGTGGCCTCCGACTCAGACAGAGGTGTCTGCACTACGTATGCTTGAGATACACACGACTCTGTGCCCTACTGTTTCAGAGGGTGGATCATCTGGGGTACAGATGCCGCCGCATCTTCTCTATCTTCCACGGGTGATACCGGCATTACCTGCAGTCCATGACTCAGGGGCGCCGATTTATCCACTGCCTCCGCAGGTGACCCCATCAGCGGCGTATCAGGTCGTGCCTTTTGGTAAAGATCTTATTTCTACAAGGGTATCATCATCGGCGACATAGTCAGAATCCGTCGCGTACGCCCCAACACCCTAAGGTAATGAAATATAAATAATTTGTTTTCTTATAATGTCATAATAAGAATAATTTATTAATAATCAATTTGTGATAGGCACCGTTAGAGCCAAGCCGACAAGGAAGAAGAGAGGCCCCGTCACAAGGAATGCTCTCGAGAAGACCGTGAGTACCTCAAGAAGGATCGTCATCGATACTGACGGGGATTGCAACGTAGTATCAGACGGGAAGACGAGGATGTACTCTGGCCGCGTGGGAGCGCTCATTAGGGATAGAGTCCCTATGTTATGGTCAGACTGAGACGAGGTCTCACAGGAGGTTAAGGACATGGTCCACAACGCAATATCGGTAAGTTTAAAAAATTCATAATTAATATTATGTATTATATTGTTGAATTATGAAAAACTAAACTAATAAACGTTTTAATGTAGGTGTGGTTTGACGTTCTCCAACACCTGAGGAACGCCTAGACGGACGTTGTGCATGAGGGAAGGTACGTTGGAAAGTTAATGAAAACACAAAATTATATGTGTAATTAATAATATTTATAATTTTTTGTGGTATCTGTAGGTACAAGGAGTGAAAGAACGAGTTGCGGACCCACTGGACTACGCATGAGAATGCACGTTCTGATACCCCCTTGAGTTCTAGTTCGTACAAGTGGCGTTGGCTTCTGATATCAGAATTCAACAACCCTCATAAACAGGTAATTAAAAAAAAAATTCTTATATTGTTAGTAATTAGTACGTTTTAAAATAATTTTACTAATTTTTTATTTTTTTTCTTTGTAGGCCGTTTCCCGGGCGAACGCTCAGAACCGGTAACGCAACACAAGGAACCATCATGCCGGTTCTAGACCGTTCACATCGTTGATGGACGAGGTGGCCAGGAAACATCCAGAAGTCAACCGGTACGTCTATACGTACGAGAAGACATATTCTGACGCCCAAGAGGATATTTTTACGTTTTACATTTTCAAATTTTTTAAATTATATATATATATATATATATATATATTAAAATGTTAATTAATTATTTTTTCCTATCCAATTAGGCGAAGATGAGGCAGGCTAGACGAGGTGATGACTGCTATAATGAGGAAGACATGGCCAGACACGCAGGAGGAAGACATGTCCGAAGCCATGTCTCAGATCGACACTTCGGATCTCAGGGTTAGGGCGAGGATCATGGACACAACATTCCCACAGCGAGGAAATAACTTCTACTGCCGGGGTCTAGGAAAGAAGGGCGAGGGGGTACTGAAGACCAATCCCGGATTTCAAAAAAGGCAGCCTCGACCAGTAGTATGAAGACTCAGCTAGAGGAAGAAGTTCAGATGCTACGAGAACAGCAAGCTGCCCAGACAGCCTATACTGCCGCTTTACAAGAGTATAATGCGGCAGTATATGCCACCCAGCTGGCACAACAGTAGTAGATGTTTCAGTACTTGCAAGAGTTTTCAGCAGCCCAGCTTCAGGGACTTCCGGCTCCGCCCATGCCTACGCCTATTCCCCCACCTCAGCTGCCGCAACATCCTCTTGTCGCAGATATAGATTTAGATGATATAGATTTTATATAGTTTTATGGGTTTATGAACAATTTATAAATAATTTAATAAAAACGTTTAGACCACTTTTGATGGTGTTGTTGGTTATATGGAATTGTTTGTGTAATTTGCAACTTGCTTGGATGGTAATTTAGAAATTTTGAGGCTTTTTTAGTATGAAAAGTACTATAGCCGACGAAATTTACCGTAATTCGTCGGCTATAGTAGTTTTATTTTTATTTTTAAGGTTTAGCCGACGAAATATGTCTTATTTCGTCAAGTATAGTGGTATTTAGCTGACGAAAGTTACTATAATTCGTCAGCTATATTTTTTTTTAATTTTTTTCTATATTTAGCCGACGAATGATAGTAAATTTCATCGGCTATAGTTTTTTATTTACTTTTATTAAATACTTTAGCCGACGAAATATTAATATTTCGTCGCCCAAAGTCTCACGTTAAGACCGACGACAATTTATTTCGTCGGCTTTAGTCTTGCTTTAGCCGAAGAAAAATAAAAAATAAGTCGTTGGCTAAGTGTAAAACTATAGCCGATGACCACTCTTATTTCGTCGGCTAAAGGTATAGTCGACGAGTCTTTACCTATGACATCTTAGCCGACGAATTTGATGAACAGGCTGACGAAAATTTTTCGTTGGCTAAAGTGCTGATCCTGATAGTGTACTAGACTAGTGTGAAATTTCTCCAAATCATGTATTAGTGAATCCATTACACTACTTACAGAACAACATTTGGGAGTGATTTAGTGTATTACCAGCCAATTTTAAGGAATCTATATATTGTGAAGATATCAATATTGAAAGATTTTCTCATATATGATACAATAATCTAAATGGTATCGTGTATCTAAGCCGTGTATTGAAGACTCTAAATATCTTGCAGATTTTGTTAGATCATGGAGATCACTGACCTAATATGGAGGATTTGTAGGCATTAAGCATTAATCTCGTTTAGGTCCATCATAATTATTGAAACCAATTTTAGGCATCCACTAGGAGGTAACAATCAACTAAAATGTATTCGTCTTCTAGGGGAAAAGAATCATAGATGGGCTCTCCATTTGCTTAGGCATGTCATGTTTGAAAATTAGCTTTAGCAACCGTCATCTTTCCTCAAAATAAAAGACGAAACAATAATGCTTTAGATCCCAAATATTTGTACCGAAATTTTATACCAAATGATGTGTCATCTGTCATGTAATCACCTACGATGGTATGGTGCTCGATCGTAACATATAGTCAGTCATAATTTAAATAAAAAATTGTTTACTTTTAAAGAATAAATTAAAATTTGTCATCCAAAGTATGAAGTAAAATTTTCACCTCCACCCACTTCTAATTTGCCTGTGTTTCAGTTGCAGAGCAGACTGATAATGGCGTCAAGCTAGATTAAACTCCCAGGTTCATGTGTTTACTGAAAGAATAAAGAACTCATTTCATCAAATCATCGATCAGCAACAATTGATCTCTTGAAACTCAGGACCCAGACCTAGCTTTTATACTTGGTGCAGTTCTTTATCTCATTCATATAATGATCCCAACCCAAAATAAGTATATGTAATATTGAATTTAGTAAGAAAGTTGGAATGTTTAGTTAATTTGGTACAGAAATCTGGAAAGCTTTTAGGTCTGTTGAGTTGAGATCAAACGATTATTATTTTATTTTCTTTTTTTATGTGACATGTTAGACATTATAGTGTGTTGCAAAATGATTTGGCAGATGCAACATTATTTTGTATATAATTTTAGTAAAAACAAAGAACAGTGATTGTCAACCCCATCAAAAACATAATAACTTCCCCTCACCAACCCTCTTTTGTTTCTCCGATAATAGTTCCTGTTTCATCCTTTAATTCGTTGGCATTCATGAATAAGTTATACAGCTTGGATAGCGATTCTAAATGTAGTAGTTGCAACAGCAATGATTTGAAGATACTAATGTTAAAACAGTCGCTTGAATATACGATGATGTATTCCTTCGAATGCATCAATCATTGAAAACCATGAGAAATATGTTATATCGACGGGAACTCCTGTGCCCTAACTTGTAGTGCTATGGATTCTCCGCCGAAGAGAATCAGACACCAAATGTCTTGGATTTTCTCACAGGTTATAGCATCAAATTACAATCTTACCATCAATGTTTACAAAATGAGTATCCATACCATGGACATATCGGTCACTTGCTTCACTCGCCGGCTTATGATCTTTCAGATTCATCACTCACGTCAAAACCACTAAGAATCAATATGATCCAGACAGGTTACAGCTGCAGAGGCACTTCCAAGGTCCAAGAAAGTGGCTGAGATCCAAAAACTATATATACCAACCATTGTTTCACATCCTACTACATTTCTAACCCTCGTTTCACTTCAGGTCTTCAACTTCTTGATGGAGCTCCCCGTGGGTCTTCAGTTCGATGAGGCTAGCCCTGAATGGTTTAGCAAGGCCGACAATGCGTGGCAGCTTACGGCTGCCACGCTTGTAGGCATGCAAAGTGTTCCTGGCCTCATCATCTTGTATGGAAGCATAGTCAAGAAGAAATGGGCTGTCAACTCGGCCTTCATGGCCTTGTATGCATTTGCAGCAGTCTTGGTTTGTTGGGTTGGTTGGGGCTACCAAATGTCATTCGGCACTGAACTCTTCACCTTTCTCGGACGACCTAACGTGGCCTTGGATGAGAAGTACCTCTTTACACGATCATTTGGCGGGAAATTGCCAAACGCCACCATGATCTATTTTCAATTTGTCTTTGCTGCAATCACGTTGATTTTGATTGCCGGAGCATTATTGGGAAGGATGAACTTCCATGCATGGATGTTGTTCGTGCCGCTTTGGGTTACGTTTTCGTATCCGATAACTGCTTATAGTATATGGAATCCAAATGGATGGTTGGCAAGCAGGGGTCTTATTGATTATTCCGGAGGTTACGTCATCCACCTGGCTTCAGGAGTTGCTGGTTTCACCGCAGCTTATTGGGTACTTAAATATAAATCACAATCAAAATTTACAGTGTGATAACATAATATGATGGAGTAAACACGTGTTGATTTCATTAATCTTGATTGAATTTATAAATTTCTAGGTTGGACCTAGAGCAACTGTTGATAAGGAGAGGTTCCCTCCAAACAACATCTTGCTTATGCTGGCAGGAGCTGGATTACTTTGGATGGGATGGAGTGGATTCAATGGTGGAGATCCCTACAATGTGAGCATGGACGCATCTCTGGCAGTCCTCAACACCCATGTATGCACTGCCACTAGCTTGCTGACATGGCTCGTCCTTGACATTATTTTCTTTGGAAAGCCTTCTGTGATTGGAGCTACACAAGGCATGATCACTGGTTTAGTGTGCATAACTCCTGCTGCTGGTAAGATTATGAATCCATAGTTCCATACCCTGTAACTTGTTTCCATTTTTATAATTAAGTTGAGATATCAAAACTAAGTGATCGAATATATACATAATGTTTAACAGGAGTGGTGCAAGGTTGGGCCGCAATCATAATGGGAATGATGTCTGGAAGCATCCCATGGTACACAATGATGATCCTCCACAAGCAAATCAAGCTCCTGAAACATGTAGACGACACCATGGCCGTGTTCCACACCCACGCTGTGGCTGGAAGCCTAGGCGGTATCCTCACTGGCTTCTTTTCCAGTCCTAAATTGTGTCGTCTTTTCTATCTAGTTGAAAACTGGCAACATTACATTGGTCTTGCCTATGGCATCCACGACAGACGAGTTATGGCTGGGTTGAAGCAGATGGGAATTCAGTTGCTTGGAATTGTGTTTGTGGTTGTCGTAAACGTTGTCATAACCAGCTTAATATGCTTGTTGTTAAGGCTCATAGTTCCGCTCAGGATGACAGAAGACGACTTGAAAATAGGGGATGATGCAATTCATGGGGAGGAAGCTTATGCATTGTGGGGAGATGGAGAAAAGTTTGATGGTTCTAAGCACAACTCAGTTTATGGCATGGAAGACTTTGCGATGCCTAGTAAAGCTTAATGTTGCGCGGTAAAACTCGTTAACTGATTTTGGTTATGCGTTTCTGTATGGAAACATAATGTATTCAAATAAAACAAGTAAAACATGTAAGAGCATCTCCTCTGGAGATGTATCAAATTTCTACCTGATGACGTATGTTATCTTGTAGAATCTCTCTTTATGAATGTTAAATAAACTTACTTATTTTAGTTTTAATTAAGCTCTTGCGAGCTTAATATCATTTAATCTACATGAAATACACATTTAATACTAATTTGAAGCCCTCATTACCCATTTTAATGAAAAAAAAATCAAAACTCATTTCTCATTTAGTACCCAAATAAATAAATCTTTATTAAACTCTTAAAAATGCATGTTATTTTTGTACAATTTTACCCTTATCCTTTAAACAACCATAGAAAGAGAAAATGCAAGAGAGAAAAGATTCGGCCAGAAACTTATGTACCCAAACCGTCAGACTCCGGTCACCAGCCGCCTGACTTCGGTCACCACTGGAATTTCACTGGATTTTGTTTTTCATTCTACACTCAAGCATGAAAGTTATTGAGGGTGTTGATTTTTCACACTTAATGATTTTTTAGTTCTGCACCCAAGTATAAAAGTTATTGAGGGTAGAAATATTTCACATGTTCTGATTTTAGGGCAATAAATTTCTACTCAGATATTACTGGGGGCAATAAACTTCTTAAATAGATGGCAATAAAGATGAAATAGTACCATAACATCCCAAAATAATATATACAAAGTAATAAACAATTTACAAAATGAATTAATTAAACGTCTTTACTGGGGTTAGTAAATTTTAATAAATAATTTATTACCCCTAATAAAAAATTGAAAATATAAAATTTTAAAAAATGACCTCAAATAAAAGAAAAAATGAAAAAGGAAGAAATTAAAGTGACCTACCACTGGTCAAAAATTTACTATCCATAGTAAAATATTTATTACCCTCAGATCCGACCGAACCTTCACCAACCTGACGAGATTCAACGACGGATTGGATCTCAAACTCTGTTTTGAGGAATGGGAATCTTCGACGAGTCCGACGTCGTTAGACACGAGTTGTTTGACGTTGCGAGCGGGCGGTGATGGAAGTAGGAGATGAGGTCGAGGAGAGCGTCGTCGTCGGCTTCGGGTATGGACTGCCGCACTAGAAACTTGATACAAAACACTGGATCGTCGCCAAAACAGTCGACAAGGTCTCTCTGTGGCTCTTTTGTTCATCGTCACCTTAGGATCGAAAGATTGGGAGGCATACTTGTCGATCAACGCGCGTAGTAGCGGTCCAAAGGCATTGGCGGAGTAGCACGACGCCGAGAACAAAGAGAACGACTTCTGTTGAGGCAGAGCCGGAATAGAGGAAAGAAGCCGGAAGGAGCTTTGCGACACCGCCGCCGACGATGATGATCGTCAACCAGAAGTTTTTTCAGATAATCTGATCTGGTCTGAAGCGATGACAGAGAGAGAGGCACCACCAAGACAACTATTATAGCCGACGAAATTTTTTTGTCGCCCTATTAAAAATTTCGTCAGCTATAGTTATAGCCAACGAACCTTCATCGGCTATAGTGTCATCGGAAAAATGTCGTTGGTTATAATTATAGCAGTTGAAATAAAAAATAATCTAGGACTATAGCCGAGGAAAAACCCGTAGACGACTATAGTCTAGGACTATAGCTGACGAAATTATGAAAAAAAATTCGTTGACAAGACCTCAAAATATTGGTCAAAAATGTTTGACCGTGGAAAGTCTAGCCGACAAAATAAATCTAAATCATCGGCTAATCTTTAAAATTTTATCTACTAAAGTTTGAAGTTCGCCGACTAAAGTTTGCATTTCGTCGGCTAAATTTTAAAAAATAATAATTATTATTTTTTCTTCTTTTATTTCTTTTACTTTCGATTAATTTTTTTTTCTTCTTTTTTGTTTTTCCGCCACAACACCACTGTCTAGAGGTGTTTGGAGGAGGAGGAACCACGGTGGAAGTGCTCGAGGAAGAGGAGGAGAAGCCGCGGTGGAGGAGCTCGAGAAGGAGAAGGAGGAGCCGCAGTGGAAGAGGAGGATTTTCCGCCGAAGGAGGAGGAGTTGTAGCGGAAGGAGGAGGAGGAGCCGAAGTAGGAGGAGTTGCCACCGGAGGAGGAAGAGGAGGAGGAGCCACGGTGGAGGAGGACTTGTCGCCTGAGGAGGAGCCGAAGGAGGAGGAGTTGCCACCAGAGGAGGGGGAGAATGAGGTGGAGGAGCGAGGAGGAGGAGGAGAAGGAGGAGGAGGGAGAGAGATGAAAGATGTAGAAAAATCAATTTTTTTACGGGAATTTTGAAAATTATTAGGGTACTGTAGCCGACGAAATGCAAAATGTCGTTGGCCAAAGTTAAAAATGTTGGCGGAGATTTTAAAAATTTTGAGGATATTTTAGCTGACGAATTGCACATATTATTGTCGGCTATAATCAGTTTCATTTTCATTTTATTTATTTCATTATAGCCGGCGACTTTTAAATATTTTCGTCAGCTATACTTATTTAATTTTTATATTTTATTTTATTTGACTATAGCCGACGAATATTTGATATATATTTTTGTCGGCTACAGTTAATTAATTTATTTTATTTCACTATAACCGAAGAATATTCAATATTTTTCGTTGGCTACAATTATTTAATTTATTTTTATTTTATTTTACTATAGACAACGAATATTCAATATTATTGTCGGTTATATTTATTTTATTTGTTTTGCCATAGCCAACGAATTTGATGATCAGACTTAAAAAAATAAAAATCCGACCGTCTGATATGACTATCATAATAAAATACAAGTATGTGAAAAAATTAAACATGATCCGACAATGTTAAAGGCTCGATCCGGACGGTCAATCCCATAAGTCAGACCCGTAAACGAACGGAAACGGTCATTTGACCATCTAAATTACGTATTTTGGTCGAACCTTCAACTGAAAATAGTTTCAAATCAATGAGACTCAACCAGTGGTATAAAAATTTTCTAAAAAATAACCACCAAATATAGAGCTACCCATAGGAAGAAAGAATGGTAAATTGCGTTGACCGTAATTATCGACACCGAGACTATCAGAATTACGTGATTTTTCAACCATAGACGTATTTCACCATTCTGGTCATATCTTATTAACGACTTTTTTTAGTTTGAAGGTTATATGTATAATTTTTTTTTTAAAAGGAATATTTACTTAAAACTTAATAAATAAGTTATACAATATTAATAGGTATGTTGTGATTCTGATGATCAAACTTAACACATGAAAATCCAACCATATGATATGACCATCATGATAAAATAAATGTATGAGAAAAAATTCAACTTGATCCGAAAACATTAAGGGTTTGATCCGGACCTTCAACTGAAAAATAGTTTCAAATCGATGAGATGCAACCAGTGGTATAAAAATTTAATGAAAAATAATCACCAAATATAGGGCTACCCATAGAGAGAAAGAATTGTAAATTGCGTAGACTGCAACTATCGACATCGAAAATTTACCGGAATTACGTGATTTTTCAATCGTAGATGTATCTCCCCATTCCGGTGATAGCTTATTTCACAACTTTTTTTGATTTTGAAGGATCTACATAGAGTTTGTTTTTAAAACGGAACATTTACTTAAAACTTAGTAAACAAGTTATACAATATTAGTAGGCATGTTGTGATTCTGATGATCAAACACAAGTTATACAAAATTTAGGGTTTAGGGTATTCATATTTAGCCGATGAAAAGCTCGTCGGCTAAAGTTAAGAGCTTTAACTGACAAAATTATGGTCTCTAGCCGACAAAGGCTCTTTTCGTCGGCTAAAGTTTACTATAGCTGACGAATTTTTTTGGCTGACGAAGGATTTTTTAGTCAACTAAAGTCTACTATAACCGACAAAATTTTTCTTTGCCAGCCTGTTTTTTTCGTCGGTTATACTCTTTTCACTGATAATGAGGGTTCATATCAGGAGTAGAGAAAGAGAGAAGGGAGAGAAGATGAGAATGAGAATTCAAATCAAGAGAGAGAGGGTTAGTTGAAAAGAAATGAGGGTACGCTCATCATTTCTGTAAGAATCATTGGAACAGGCTCTGGATTCTTTTTGTAATTCATTTGGGTTAAAAATTCTTGATTTTTGTGCATTTGGTCATTATCTCTTTAATCTAGTAGTATAGTCTCCCTTTAATAAGTGTGGAAAATTATAGCAACAATACACCAACTTTGCTCTACTAATAATTAATGTGCTTAAATTTTGTTAAATCACACATTAGTACATGAACTAACAAGTTAAGACTAATTTTCGTACATGTCTTTATAACACCATTAAAAGTTAATGTTTTTTTCTTCTGAGATCTATTTTTTTCTGAGGCCTTTTTTTCTTTCTTTAAAAGAAGTGTTGTGAAATGTTTAATGCTGAGCGTTGTGCTCTTCTTATAACGACAATTAATTTTACTCTTGTCCTAATGATAAGAGCATTTTATGCACATTCTTAATATGTTTTTATCTCTATTTATATTTTGTTTATCTCTTATTTTAGTATATTAGAGTCATATTTTTTATAAGGGTTTTTCTGTAGAGTTATGGTTGAAATGTGTTAAACATAGAGGAATAATGAACTAAAATGTTAAAAGCTGAATTGTAAAGTGTTTGAGATGTTTCTTGTGATTCTAGTACATAGTCATTACTTGATTAATTTTCTCTAATATGTAGATGACATGTATATGGACTTAACGAAATAAGAATTATAAAAATTAGACTATTGGAAGGAAGCAAAAGAAGCAGGAAAGTCACTGGACTCGAGAGCATAAAACCGAAACAGAAACAATGGATTTCTAGAAACCATAACTCAATTTCAAAAATATCCCCAGGATGATCCAAGAGGAACCAGGAGATGTGCCTTATATTTATGAAAATCTGTGGATGTCTAGTTATATTTTTGTTATTTTCGTGTCATATATGTTGTATATAATTGTTGTAATAACTTAGTAATTACTTAGGAGGTTTATAGTTTTGTATATTTTGGAGTTTATTGTGGTTTTTAAAGTGTAACATGTAAGGAGAAACCACTTTTGTTAATCTTAGCCTAAACCCTTCATGTTATCTTCGGATCTCATGAGGTTGAGGACGGTTTTGATTAACACTTGTAGACTGGTCTAGTGACCCGAGTTTGTTCTCAACTCAGTAAGGGGCAAGTTATTATTTATAGATATGGTTCTCAGGTTTGTTTAACTGGATCTCAAGGTCATAGACTGATATCTCTTCTTTGTGAACGGGTCGATAGAGAGTTCGCTCTCCGTGATCACTAAACGAGTCCTGCCTGGCTCCTGTAGGGGTTCGCCTCTGTGAATCTTAACGACAATGCCTTTTGAAACCACGAAACCCGCTCGAATTAGCCAAATGCTTGGGCCGAAGCATCACCACACTTTAAACGCTAGAATTAACTTAGACATATGTAGAGCTATTTACTTCAAATTAAGTTGGCTGTAATTTTTAAGGTATATCGGATGAAGCATAACACTACCTTGGGCTGTATCAGTCCATTGCACAGTAGTCTTCCCTCCTCCACGTACCTTGAAAATTACGGGTTAAACAAACCAACTAGGAACAACTAGGCTTTGATGTCTTTAATGCCATGCCGTGTGTTTTGTGCCATATTGTAGTGGGAAGCTTGTATGTGTGCCGTGGTTGTTAGTTAGTTGCTTCTGTTTCGTTTTTGTTTTACGTTTTGCTTATAACAATGCTAACTTGATCTTTGGTCAATTGTGCAGTTTAATTTTGCAGGAGCATATGAATGAGCAATTGTGACACGTGGATAAGAGACATAATCAACAGACTTAGACATGTTAGAGAAGAGTACGACATCACCATCTCATCGACATCACATCAGATTTCACCAAATTCATCACCACCGCACTCGCTAGTGCTTTTATCATCATCTTGTGAATCGTCATCAGTAATTCACGAGAATCCCATTTCTCAAATTATCAAAAGGACTTCATTGAGGGAAGAAAACGGACAAGTCAATGGAACAGGGGTAAGGCCGAATAACATTACTTATCCAACTGCAGCAGCAGGAAAATCGGTTGACTTTGAAATGAGAAGTGGTTTCTTCCACCAATTCCCAAAGTTTCATGGACTTAGTGGAGAAGATCCGAACCGACATCTACAGAAATTTGAGTTTTGTTGCGACACCATGTGCATTAGAAGAGCCGATCTACAACTGGTCAAGATGAAGACGTTTATGTTTTCATTAGAGGACAGAGCTAGGGCATGGTTCTTTGTAGTGTCAGCTGGCAGAATCATGTCATGGGACATAATGATGAATGAGTTTCTCCTTAAGTACTTTCTATCGTCGAGGGTGACGCAGATTAAAAAGGAGATAACATCAATTAAGCAAGACATGGATGAGCCTTTGGATGTGTATTATGAGAGGTACAAAGCCCTAGTAGCTTCGTGTCCTAACCATGAGATACGTGAGGGACTTCTGCTTCAGTACTTGTATGAAGGACTACGTCATATGAAGAGGCAATTCCTTGATTCAGCTGCTGGAGGATCTCTCATAGAGAAGAGTAGAGAAGATGCTCGCAACTTGTTGGAGATGCGAGCGACAAACAATCAGCAGTTTGGATCATCAACAACAAGGCGTGTTAATGAAACTAGCACATTTGGAGAGTCAAGTGTAATTTCTGAGCTTAAAGAAGACTTGAGCAAGCTGATTCTCATGGTTTCAAACTTGGTTAAGCAGAAAGGAGCGCCTGTGTGTAGCATGAAAGGACACCTTTCTGAGCAGTGCTGTCAAGCTGGAAACGGTTTTGAGAAACTCAATGTAGTGGGGTATGGAGGCAAACACGAAAATTTCCAAGGCCAACAGAGAGATATGTTTCCACAACTTCAATCCAAGGGTCAACGATCCAAACTTTCGTTGGAACAACAACATGCTGAATCCTCAACCAAGTGCACCACAAGGACATTAACAACGATTTGTGGCACGACCTCAAGGCCAATATATGCCTAGGCCGTACTAACCATATAACCAACAAGGAGGACAACCAAGTGAACAGAACAATTATGATGAGATCTTCAAGAATATTGCCACTTCGATACAATCTTTGTTGGCCACAACTCAGTCAAAACTAAGGACATTGCCTTGATGTCAAAAGATATTGTGGAGCTATAGAATTAGATGGGAAAAGTTGTGGATTTTAAGGAAAAATTCAATGAGCAAGGAAGGTTGCTAGGAGGCGTTATCCAGAACCCTAAGAATTAGTAAGCTCAAGCTGTTGTCATAAGAAGTGGCAAGACATTAGTGCCGCCACCACCTAAGGAAAAAAGGGTGAATGCCAAGTTTGATGAAAAGGATAAGAGGGATGCCGAACTCACAAGTGCCAAGCACGACATAGACACTGAACAAGTTGAGCACGGATCACAGACACTACCAGAAAAAAGACTATAGCCGACGAAATATCTAAAAACAGGCCGACGATTTTTTTTTTTCGTCGGCTAAAGTGGACTTTAGCCGACAAATTTTTTTTTCGTCGGCTAAGTTAAAATTTCGTCGGCTAAAGTGGCATTTTAGCCGACGAAAAAAAAATTCGTCGGCTAAACTAATTTTTTCGTCGGCTATAGTTAAATTTTAGCCGACAAAAAAAATCTTTGTCGGCTAAAGTGCTTTTTTCGTCGGCTATAGTATGTAAACTTTAGCCGACGAAATTTGAAAAGTTTAGCCGACGAAATTAGGGTATTTCGTCGGCTAAAGTAACTTTTAGTTATAAAATTGTACTACGGATATTTCGGTGTCCGATTGAATATTGTGATACCAATCTGGAAGCAGAATGGGCGTAGGAGCAAAACTCATTGCGTTGCCATGACATACAGGCTTTTTTGGCCATCCGAGTTCGTTTAAGGCTTCAAAATGAAGTTTTTCTAAACGCTTAACACACGAAAATGTCCATATCTACGCCTATATGAGGTATTTTGGCCGAACCTTCAACACAACAAACACTCACCATAATGAGACGCAACTGTCCATCTAAAAATTTTGAGACATTTACCCCTCCATGATAGGCCTCCCCGTATAGATAAATAATGGTAAATAGTAGGCATGTTGTGATTCCGGTCATCAAAATTCACAAACAAAAATACGACCGTCAGATATCATCAATATGTTGAAATATATCTCTGGTAAAAAATTCAACTTTATTTGATAAATTTAAGGACTTCATCTAGACGGTCAATCTCGTAAGTCAAACCTTTATATTGTATTGACTGCAACTATCGGCACCGAGACTTTACCGGAATTACGTGATTTTTCAACCGTATGCGTATTTCACCATTCCGGTCAAATCTTATTTCACGACTTTTTTGCGTTTGAAGTTTCTACGTACAGTTTGTTTTAGAAACGAAACATTTACTTAAAGCTTAGTAAACAAGTTATACAACATTAGTACGCATGTTGTGATTCCGATGATCAAAGTTGAGAAACAAAATTCCGACCGTCAGATATGATCATTATGTTAAAATATGTATATAGGAAAAAATTTAACTTAATCTGACAACGTTAAGGGCTCGATCCTTACGGTCAATCACGTAAGTCAAACCCCTTAATGCACGGAAACGGTCATTTGACCGTCTAAATTACGTATTTTGCCCGGACCTTCAACTGAAAATAGTTTCAAATCGATGAGGCGCAACCAGTGGTATAAAAATTTTATGAAAAATAACTACCGGAGATAGGGCTACCTCTAGGGAGAAAGAATGGAAAATTGAGTTAACCGCAATTATCGGTACCGAGACTTTACCGGAATTACGTGATTTTTCAAGTATAGACGTATTTCACCATTCCGGTCATATCTTATTTCACGACTTTTTTTCGTTTGAAGCTTCTACGTATAGGGTTTAGGGTTTAGGGTTTTAGCCGACGAAATTAGGGTAATTCGTCGGCTAAAGTTAAATAAATAAATAAAATAAATAACTATAGCCGACGAAATTAGGGTAATTCGTCGGCTAAGGTTAAATTAATAAATAAATAAAATAAATAACTATAGCCGACGAAATTAGGGTATTTCGTCGGCTAAGGTTAAATTAATAAATAAATAAAATAAATAACTATAGCCGACGAAATTAGGGTATTTCGTCGGCTAAAGTTAATTAGAAATTCAAATTTTTTGACGGGGATTTTTAAAATTTTAAAATTTTTCGACTAAAATTTTAAACTTTAGCCGACGAAATTTCGTCGGCTAAAGTTCAAAATTTTCTATATCTTTCATTTTTCTCCTCCTCCTCTTCATCTTCCCTCCTCCTCCTCCTCCTCATCTTTCCTCCTCCTCCTCCTCTTCATCCTCCTCCTCTTCATCTTCCCTCCTCCTCCTCCTCCTCCTCTTCATCCTCCCTCTCCTAACCTTCTCCTCCTCTTCATCTTCCTTCCTCCTCCTCCTCCCTCTCCTAACCTTCTCCTCCTCCTCCTCCTCCTCCTCCTCCTCCTCCTTCAAATCCCTCCTCCTCCTCCTACTTCTCTAAATTCTTCTCCTCCTCCTTCCTCTCCTCTTCTCCTCCTCCTATCCCTCTCCTAACCTTCTCCTCCTCCTCCTTACTCCTTTTTCGGTGTAAAAACGAAAAAGAAGTAAAAATTTTAATCAAAAATACAATAAATTAAAAAAGAAAAAAAATATGAAAAAATTAAAAAAAAAAAAGAAAAAAACTATAGCCGACGAAATACCCTAAAATTCGTCGGCTAAAGTTTTTAAAAAAATAATAATAACATAAAAAAATAATAAAATTAAAAAAAAAAACTATAACCGACGAATTTTATTAAAATTCGTCGGCTAAAATTAAAAAAAAAAAGAAAAAAATTTTAAAAAAAATAATAATTACATAAAAAAATTATAAAATTATAACTTTAGCCGACGAATTTTAATAAAATTCGTCGGCTAAAATTAAAAAAAAATAATAATAATAACTATAGCCGACGAAATACCCTAAAATTCGTCGGCTAAAGTTAAATTAATAAATAAAAATAATAGCTATAGCCGACGAATTTTAATAAATTTCGTCGGCTAAAGTCCAGAAATTAAGCGACGAAAAATTTATTCGTCGGCTAAATAAATGACTTTAGCCGACGATGAACAGTAATTTTGTCGGCTATAGTGTTGGCCGACGGATTTTGCCCGACGACTTCTTAGCCGACGAAAAAATTTCGTCGGCTAAAATGGTTGTTCTGGTAGTGAGAGGAACAAAGTAGTTGAGCCAAGCAAGGCAGACTTAGAAGCAATGAAGAAAAGGGACTTGGAAAAATACTCTGCTACATCCAAGAAGGAGATTGTGCTGAATTCTAAGGCACAAAAAGGTAAAATACTTAACTCAAGTGAATTAGTTTCTACTAATCAATCTACATGTTTACCTTTTCCTTCAAGGTTCGCTAAGAGCAAAAAGGAGAAGTCCGATGAGGAAATGTGGGACATTTTCAGAAGAGTGAATGTGAACCTACCAATGTTAGAGTGCATTCGACAAATACCAAGGTATGCTAAGTTCTTGAAGGAGCTTTGCACAACTAGAAGGCACACAAGGGAGACACAAGTTGTCAAAATGAGTGAGACGGTCTCTGCCGTCATTCGAAGAAAGTTGCCACCAAAAATGAAGGATCTAGAGAGTTTTTCTATCCCATGTGTTATTGGCTCTATACGTTTTGAGAATGTCATGCTAGATCTAGGGGCTTCTATTAATGTTATGCCTTTCAATGTTTATGAAACTTTAGATCTAGGACCTATTAAAACTGATAATGTTGTGATTCAATTGGCGGATCGTTCTAATAAATATCCTAAGGGATATGTTGAAGATGTTCTTGTGCAGGTGAATCAATTGATATTTCCTGCAGATTTTTATGTGCTAGAGATGGAGGAGTCAACTGTGAACTCAACACAACTGTTGTTGGGACGACCCTCCATGAGGACAAAAGAACAAACATTGATGTCACAGGAGGCAATCTGACAATGGAATTTGACGGTGAGGTGATAAAGGTTAATATGTTTGACACCATGAAATTTCTAGGTACAGAGTTTAGGAACGGCACCATCATTGCTGAGGATGAAATCAGTGGCATTGCATCGTGTGTAATGACCACTCTTCAAGCATAGCAATTAGCCATCGAACAAGGGGCAGAATTTGACAAGTTTGGAAAGCGTGATGAGGAGGCACTACAACAATTGGAGCCGTCCGTACTTGTAGCTATGAAAGAGCTTGAATCACAACCCTACACCAAGAGGTATGATACTCCCTTGTCAATTCCAATTACCACTAACAAAATTCTACCATGTGTAGAACATGCCCCTAGGTTAGAGCTAAAAGCTCTACCCAACACTTGAAATATGTCTTTTTGGGAGAAGATGCCTCTTTATCAGTTATTGTGTCATCAATGTTGACTAAGCAACAAGAGGAGAAGCTAATTACCGTTTTGAAAAGGAACACAACTGCTATTGGCTGGACTTTGGCATACATCAAGGGAATCAGCCCTACAAAATGTGTTCATAGGATTTTACTTGAGGATAGAGCCAAGCCTACTAGAGAGGGGCAACGTCGGTTGCACCCTCTAATGATGAAAGTGGTTAAGGACGAGGTAATTAAGCTGTTAGACTGTGGAGTGATCTATCTAATTTCAGATAGTTAGTGGATTTCGCCCGTTCAAGTTGTGCTAAAGAAAAGTGGTGTCATTGTTGTGGAGAATGAGAAGAATAAGCTTGTGCCACAGAGGTTAGTGACGGGTTATCGGATGTGCATTGATTACAGAAGGCTAAACGCCACAACTAGGAAAGACCACATGCCGTTGTGTTTCATGGGTCAGATGTTGGAACGCCTAGCAGGTCATGAGTTATACTGTTTTCTTGATGGTTATAACGGCTACAACCAGATCATGATACACCCGGACGATTAAGAGAAGACAATGTTCACATGCTTCTTTGGTACGTTTGCTTACAGATGCATGCCATTTGGTCTTTGCGATGCACCAGGTACGTTTCAACGCTATATGTATTTTATTTTCTCTGATAACATTGAAAATATCATTGAAGTGTTTATGGATGATTTTAGTGTTTATGGAAAAGACTTCGATGCATGTTTAAGGAACTTAGAATTAATCTTGAACCGGTGTGTAGAAACTAACTTTGTACTTAATTGGAAAAAATGTCACTTTATGGTTAATAAGGTATAGTTTTAGGTCATATAGTTTCTGCTAAAGGAATAGAAGTGGATAAGGCCAAGATAGATATTATGCATCACTTACCCTCACCATCAACGGTGAGAGAGGTTCGTTGTTTTCTTGGCATGCAGGTTTTTACAGGAGGTTCATCAAAAACTTTTCTATAGTGGCAAAACTGCTTACTTCCTTGTTGCATAAAGATGTGTCGTTTAACTAGACCAAGGAATGTGAGGACACGTTCGTACGTCTCAAGGAGTTGCTGACATCTGCCCCTATCATGACACCACTAGACTGGGATTTGCCGTTTAAGCTGATGTGTGACGCATCAGACTATGCAGTTGGTGCTGGGTTAGGTCAAAGAAAAGAGAAGTTGTGTGCCATCTACTATGCATCTCAGACTTTGAACGATGCTCAGCTAAATTACTCAACAACAAAAAAAGAACTCTTAGCTGTTATCTTTGCTTTAGAGAAATTTCGATCTTACATTTTGAATTCTAAAGTTGTTGTTTATTCTGATCATGCAGCATTAAGGTACTTAATGACGAAGAAGGATGTGAAGCCAAGGCTGATTCGATGGATTCTCTTGCTTCAAGAGTTTGACATCGAAATCAAGGACAAGAAAGGATCAGAGAACATCGTGGCAGACCATTTGAGCAAAATTGTATAGGCAGAGGATGGAATTTCAATGTCAGAGACATTCCCAGACGAGCAGTTGTTTCGATTGGAAGCCAAAGAGCCATGATATGCCGATTTGGTTAACTTCATGGTGTCTAGGACTTTTCCAAGCTCTATGCCGAACCATGCCAAGGTAAAGATCAAAAAGGATGCTCGACATTACATATGGGATGCACAATATTTGTGGAGACAATGTAGAGACCAAGTCATTCGACGTTGTGTTCCAGAAGAAGAGCATAAGTCCATCTTGGATTTTTGTCATAAGGATGCATGTGGAGGTCACTTTGGACCAAAAAGAACAGTCAGGAAGGTGTTCGAAGCCAGATTCTATTGGCCAACGTTATTCAGAGACGCTTATGTGACATGTGCTTAATGTGATCGTTGCCAAAGAACATGTAATATTGGTAAGAGAGAGCAACTGCCTTTAAACCATATTATTGTTCTTAAAATTTTTGTTGTTTGGAGTATTGGTTTCATGGGGCCATTTCCTTCCTCTAAAGGTTTTCTTTACATTTTATTGGCTGTTGATTATGTTTCTAAGTGGGTAGAAGCAAAAGCCACCAGGACTAATGATTCTAAAGTTGTTACAGATTTGTTCAGAACTAACATATTTTCTAGGTTTGGAGTTCTAAGAGTTCTAAAAAAGCGATGGTGGTTCTCACTTCTGCAACTGAACCATTGAGTCTTTGCTCAAGAAATATGGAGTTACCCATAAAATTTCAACGCGCCATATCACCCTTAGACAAGTGGCATGGTCGAAACTTCCAACAGAGAGATTAAGTAGATATTGAAAAAGACTGTAGGAAAGATTGGAGTGATCGATTGGAGGATGCACTATGGGCTTACAGAACTGCGTTCAAGACACCAATAGGGACGTCTCCCTTTAGTCTTGTGTACGGCAAAGTTTGCCATTTGCTAGTTAAACTTTACTAACCGAATTTGACGAACTCGAGTTTGTGCGCCATTTTGGTTATTTGCATTTAGAGTTTGCAACTTTATCAAATTGTCCATTGGTGTATTTGGACATGTCGTTATCTGCTAGAACTCTATGCATGGAATGCATGAAGTGAAGAAAAGTGTAAAGCGTTATCTATTGACCAAGTGGTAGCTTCATGATTTGAACAAACGGTCTAAGACAAGGAAGGTGTCTACCATAATTTTTTGGTGGTAACTTGTTGGCTTGTAGCCAAGGTTGTGGGTACCAACTTTCCCTGTAATAGTCATGCAGTTAAGATTGACCGATGTTTAAATTATCGAAATCTTGGTCTGATTCGAGTTTACGTAATTCAATGTCAAAAAGAGAACTTCACTTCGGTGCAAATTGATAGCGGACCAATGAAAAGTGAAAGCGTAGAGCAGATAAGAAAGATTGTGGCCAGATGACAATATCAGCAAGTCTCAGTTCAACCAAGTGTTGGACTTCAAGGTGGAAATTACCCTTGAGATATTCACTTCTTCAACAAGTGATCACAGGTGAGAAATTTCATGTTTGAGGTTTCTGGTGTCTATATGACTGATTCATAGATAAAGTGTTGCTCGGTTTGAGTTAGGAACGCTGCGAGTCTATGACGAGGCACGAGAATGAGGGAAACATCCATTAAGCAAGAGACCTGGTGAACGTTTTACAATGTTGATGGCAGGTGTAGTGTCTCTCTTGGCAGGTGCGGAACCTGAGATTCTATCTTAAGAAAAGCATCGTACGAGGTGCGACTTGGCGATTTCAGAGGCGAAGACGTACTGATGCTTTGATAAGTGCGTTTTACGCTATGGTTTTAATGTGTTTTTACCCTCATTTGTACCTTGTTTATTCCTTAGTAATGTTGTTTTTACTTATTTTGAGTCAAAAGGGTTTTTCTGTAGAGTAATGGTTAATATGTGTCTTTATACAGAAATTTGTGCTTAAGTGTTGTAAAACCGATTTTTGGATAAGACTTGGTTATTTCTCTTATGATTCACCGTACCTTTACATTGTCATTTTTGATGAATTTGGTTTAATGTGTAGATGACATGTAAATGAGCATATGAGAACAAGAATCATGAAGATTGGACTCATGGAAGACAACAAAAGAGGTCATGAAAAAGAAGACACTCCGAAACATAAGATTTTGATCCGAGCAGAAATTTCCAGAAACCATAACTCAACTTCAAAGATTTCCTTAGGACGATCCAGGAGGAACCAGGGAAGGTGCTATATATGGATAGAAAGCTGTGGATGTCTAGTTTCTAAATCTTTTGGAATCGCAGCAATACAAGTTCTGAGGGAGGAGTTATGCCGGAAACAATGGCCGGAGGTCAGTCTCACTCGCGAGTGAAATCTCTCCCGCGAGCAGAAATTTACAGAAACCCTACATCAACTTCGGAAAATCATATCTAAATATCCAGGAGGAATCTAAGGACGAGCCATATATCATTGGAAAGCTATGGAAGTCTAGTCTTCAGATCTTCTTGAATCGTAGCATTTGGAGTTCAGATGAACGAGTTATGATCAAAACAATGGATGAAGGTCAAGCTGCAAAACTGGGCAGTTTCTGCCTAAGTTGTCACACGAGTTTGGGAGGTGCCTAGAAGCCCAAGACTTGAGCAATAAGGCCTACATTGATCCATTAACATGTAGGAGAGTCCAAGAGCAGAAGATCCAAGGTCCAAGTCGAAATTTCTTGTCAAGAAAGAAAGAAGTACAAGTTGTGTTCAAGAAGGAATACAAGAAGATCTTTTCTTGTTGCAAAAGGAAGATCTAGCCGATTTCTCTAGGGTTTCTCTTCGAAATTTTCTGTATAAATAGGACCTATGTACATCAATTTTAGTGTCTTTCAATTGCTTAAGAACCATAGTATAGCCTTACTCTACCCAAAAACCCTTTAACGCAGAAAACAACACAAGCCGCCGCCGCCCTTCTCACCCAATTCGATTGCCTTCTTCCGCCGAACCATCCCTTCATCTTTGCCGATCTATATAGGTAGGTTAAGTATGAAATCCTTCATGGTTTTGTGTAGTAATTTTCTGTATAAAACAGTTTGTTATGATATATATACGATTTGGTTTTTGGTTTTGCATAATAAGCATGTTTATGAACTCTTCTTGGTGATTTGCATATGAATATGTTTGTTGTGTAACGATTTAGATTGCATGTTAGGATTTTAGTTTGTTATGATTTTGATTTAGATTAGGTTGTCTACGTTTGTGTGTTTAGTAGTTGTCGAATTGATTTATTGCTTACCTGATCACGTAATCGAACCTGAAGATAGTCTAGAGCTCAGATGTTTCTAAGGGGGGAGTTTAATCTGCCGTAGTAATCTAGGGTTGAGTTCACCGCGTCGGGCTCTCGATTTTAGTTGCTGCATAGGGTGGTAGGGTAAGTGATTTACATGCTAATAGGATGAGTGACGACATACCTAGGATCATGTCTCCAACGACTCGTGAACGGTAAATGTATTTTGTGTTAATGTGATGCGTGTCGTAAGCATTAAACAAGATGACACATAAACTTAGGATGATGCGCGTCGTAAGTTCTAAGTTACATGAGAAGTCATAAAAAGTTGGAATTAATTTGCATCTATGATAACATAAACGTGATAACTTGATCTTTCTTGAAACTTATGTGTTCTCTAATCGGTGTTTGCTATACCTTGTTCTTGAGTATTGATTGACCAATGTATGTAAATATTTTGCTTCTTTTCTTTATATGTTTCGAACCACTTCATAAAATCCCCACTGCCGAATTAGTATATATGTTTATATTTGTGAATATTTCTAACGTTTTCATTTTGCAGAATATAAGTCCTTCCCTAGTGTCCCCGGTTAGAACGATCCCTACTTACTAAAGCTACAATGATAGGGTTTTTAATTGCACAGGTCATACTTTTGACTTCATCATGCTTTGATTAGGATGAGGTAACTAAGACGTCGTCTGATCTTTTCTAACATGTTGTCAAGGATGACCGTTATCTTTCTTATGGAGCCTAATGAAAACACACTGGCAACAAAATAGTGGATTAGCGAAATATCTGCGAGTGTCTGTTCCGATTGTCGATGACGAGGATACTAGATTCGCAATATCGACTTTGAGGAAAATTATATCGACGACATATCTATGAGTCATCTAAGAGTACGGCAACATGATTGACTTGACTCGTCATTAGTGGCCCATTCGATGTTGAGACATCGTTCGTGGTTCATTGATTGTGTAAGCACGACGCTGCAAAGAAAGACGTGATCTTGTGTGTCATCACTTATCAGTTGGTATTTGTGCATCCCCTCCTACGGTAAAGCTTTGTTAAAGTCGTTTTGGCGCTTAGACTCAGTGACAGTATATGTTATTTGATGTGGCAGCTTGTTTCGAGCATCTCGTCATTGCGATCAAGCTGAGAAAGTGACAAGTACGAGTTTGTTACTTGGCTATAGAACCTGCAAGATCGACGATCGAATCGACTGTTACACTTCATTCGTGACTTCAGCACTCGTTACACGAGGTGACAAAAAAGTTAAAATACTTGAGTGTTCATGCTTTGGCATCGACATTGTTGTTTTTGTCGCGAGCAGAGTCTCGAGATTAAGAGGAAAATTCAGTGACCTTGAAGAAATTTGGACTCACGGTAAGCGAGGTTATTGGTGAACTAAAGTCACCAGAGTATTGGTTGTGACGTCGTCACACGTGGACCGGCAAAGTTGAGCCATCATTTCCAAAAGAAGCAGAGAATGACAGAGAAATTGACCCTTGATCAGTGACCAGTTTGGTATGTGAATTTCGAAGGCAAAATTTCTTGAAGGGGGTAGAGTGTGAGACCCTGCACGTTTTTACCGTGGTTGATGACGAGTTACTGAGGTTTAAGTCGCACTCAGTAACTTCGCGAGTAAATGATCATGTTCATTTTCGAGTTTTTCTAAACTCTTCAAATTCCTCAGTTAAAGACTCGAAATTGTAGTATGTGTCGATACGAGTCTCCCGATATTTTCAGAATATTTTTCGTAGCTTCCTTTTATTTTCTATGAATTTTCGAAGTTTCTGGTAATTTTGAATTACTATTCCGGTAAAACAGTTTTACCATTTAACCTTTTACTTTTTACCTTCTTCGAATCTGGGTCGTTGGATTGATTCCAGATTGAATCTGGACCGTCCATTTTCCTATAAATATAGGTGAGAGGTTTGACTCTGTCAAACCTCCCAACTCTGGTCAACTCTTTCTCTCTCTCGACACTCTCCTCTCCCTCTCGTCTGCTCCGCTGTCCTCCGCCTGGCACCAGCTATTCCCGACGCCAGGATTTTTTTATATTATATTTGTGGACTAACGTTTTTCTCTTATATTTTTGAATATATGCCGATTATACGTGTTGTATATTTTTGTTATTTTCGTGCCAAATATGTTGTATATAATTGTTGTAATAACTTAGTAATTACATAGGAGGTTTATAGTTTTGTATATGTTGGAGTTTATTGTGGTTTTTAAAGTGTAACATGTAGGGAGAAGCCACTTTTGTTAATCTTAGCCTAAACCCTTCATGTTATCTTCGGATCTCATGAGGTTGAGGGTGGCTTTGATTAACACTTGTAGACTGGTCTAGTGACCCGAGTTTGTTCTCAACTGAGTAAGAGGCAAGTTATTATTCATAGATATGGTTGTCAGGTTTGTTTTACTTGATCTCAAGGTCATAGACTGATATCTCTTCTCGGTAAAGGGGTCGATAGAGAGCTCGCTCTCCGTGATCACTAAACAAGTCCTGCCTGGTTCCTGTAGGGGGTTCGTCCCCCGTGAATCTTAATGACATTGCCTTCTGAAACCACGGGACCTACTCGAACTAGCCAAATGCTTGGGCCGAAGCATCACCTCACTTTAAACGCCAGAATTAGCTTAGACATATGTGACGCCATAAACTTCAAACTAACTTGGCTCTAATTTTTGAGGTATATAGGATAAAGCATGACACTACCTGGGGCTGTATCAGTCCATTGAACAGTGGTCTCCTCTGCTCCACGTACCTTAGAAATTAGGGGTTAATAAAACTAACTAGAAAGCTTAAGTAATGATGTCAAGTGTGTGTGAGTTTTGTGGTGCCGTGTGTCATGTCTATGTGTTTCATATGTCTTGCGCAGTGTATATGTGTGTGTGTGTTCATGGTGTCATGATTTTTGTTGCATGTCTTCATCTTGCATAATGTTTATGTGTTCAATTGCATATTGTTTCATGTTGCATTCCGTGTGTGTTCATGCCATATTGCATTTTTGTTTCATACCCCGTGTGTGTATGCATTGCATTCATTCATGTTGCATTCATTCTTGCATGTATGCCGTAGCTTTTAGATTTAATGCTAGCTTAGTTTAGTTTTTGGTTTCGTTTTTAATTTTGTTTACAATGATGCTACCTTGATTTTGTTCAATTGTGCCAGATTGGTTTTACAGGTTATCATGAATGACTAGTTTTAGACAAAAGGCATTGAAGTGCTAGATAATGAGTTCTTTGGTGACGTTGGACGCAATGGTGTCAGGAACAATGGTGATGCTGAGTATACATAAGGCCGAGCAAGACAATGCCGAGCATGGCATGGAACATGATCAAGTAAGCACGATTCAAAGGGCATCAATGTAGTCAAGCAAACAAGGCAGATTTGGAGGCAATACGCATAACAAAGTGACGTCACCATAGCGGAGCAATTCGTGGTTGGCCACCACAACCAGAGGAGAAGTGACGCCACTTTTGGAGAGAGTCTAGGCTGATAGACTATAAACATTAAGCGCTGCATGAGAGACAACTCATTTCAACCGTAGCTGTGGAGGAGCTATCAACGAGTGTTTGAATATTTTCTATCCCTTTACTTTTATTGGTTGAATTGTATATGTGTTTGTTATTTGACTTAGACGCATGCTTAAGAAATTATGACATGATTTTAGGTTTTACATTGAGGACAATGTAATTTTCTAAGTGTGGGGTAGAGGGTTTACATAATAACATGTTTGTTTGAGTCATTTAATTATAGTTTCGAGTCATAAAAAGAAAAACTAAATGAAGAATTCAAAATTCAGAAAATTGGCTCCACAAAAATTTTTGATTTATGTTGTGTGTGTTTTTGTTTTATTTTGAGTCTTAAGATATACCCTTAAAAGTCTATGATGATTTTATCTTTGAATGCATAGATGATGACTTGACATTTACTTAAAGAAATTGTAAGTTTCATGAATATTGTGGATTTGTATGAACATTTGAGATTTGATTGATTGTAAAGTATGCAAGTTTGGTTAAATTGTTCCAAAATAACCTATGTGAGCTTTTGAGCCTAAAAACTTTTCTTTCTTGAGTGAATCCTGTGCCGATTTTTCCTAAATTTTTTAAAATTTTCACTACTTTTTTACTATCTTTTGAAACCTTATCATTCTTTACATATTCAATAACTATGTGCTATAGTTTTTAATAGACTCTAGAATTTACTAGAACTTGATTATTGTTTATAGGTGGAACCTAATATTTCACCTTTACCGGGTTACAACTCAAGAAAGTACCTCCAAATGTCTGGTCAATTATTAAATATGCATTGTTTATTGTGCTTGAAGTGTTGTTTACAGGGTGAAAGCCCAATCAGATATGAGAAGCCACTCTGGGTCCTTTGTCAGGGCCCAGTTCATCGTAAAGTTAAGGAAAAGCAAGGGAGTTTGTTCCCACATTGGAAAAGGACAAGGCAGGTTGCCTTTAATGCTACCATAAATACCAGCGTGGGCCTCCCGGTAAGAGGACGCGCAACTTCTTGACTAATCTTGAGTTTTCTGCTTAATTGACAGTGTCTAACTTAAGCATCGGAGTGGCTTCCCTCGGTAAACCCGGGGACGCCTCTTTGACGTGTTTGTTCTTTACACAGGAAAACTCGGAATACAAGGAAGTACGCTATTTCTGGAGCCGTGCCACCCGCTAAAGGGACCACGAGTTTACCCGGAAACAATTGGTGCTCTCGTTGAGAGTCGAACTCAAGACCTCCCGCTTAATATTTTTAAGGACGGTGGAAATGGCAAGAGAACAAGATCCAACTAGGAGGCTTAATTTCTCAGGGGATGATAACCCGGGGGCCTCCGAGACCCAGTTTGGCCAAACAGATTTGGCAACAGCATTTGAGCTCTTGAAAAAGGATTTTCTCGCTCAGAAGGAGCAATCTACTAGAGAACATGCCGAGTTAATGATGGTAAGGGAGCCATTAGCGACTATCCAGGCCGAGCATGGGCTTCTTCAGGCAACCCTAACTCAAAGGGCGAATGTCATTGGGACGTCAGCCAGACTCGTTGATGTCATTACCCCAGAAGGGAATCCTCCGGGTTATGGAAACCCGCGAACTTTTGACAGTGCATACATCCCACCCGCTATTCTCCCACCCATTGCCCACCCTAACCCAAATCCACAAATTATCCATCTCTCCAATCCTTTGTTTAATCACAATCTTTCAGGACCTCCTCCACCTCCAGAGCCGGTGTTAAATCAACCACTTCCCCCAGCCGATGCCCAAACCCGGCTTCTCTTACAGTTGACGCAAACTGTGACTCAACTTGAGCAGCGTCTTAACTCGGGAACAAGACCACTGCAATACCAACCCTTTATTACCCGTGCAAACCCATTCTCCACCCGGGTTCAAGCAGATAAAAAGCCACCGGAAGCAAAGCCATTTAAGATCAAGAAATATGCCGGAACGGGCTGCCCATATGCACACCTAGAGTTGTTCCAGTCTCAATTGGATTCAACCCGGTTCACGGATGCCCAAGCATGCCATGCTTTCCAAGAAACACTCAGTGAGGAGGCATTGAGTTGGTTCCTCAAGTTACTGGCTTTGTCAATAGAAACCTATGGTCAGCTGACACAGAAGTTCCTTTCCCGGTTTATCCTGCTGTCTAGTGCCAACCGAAGCACCACTTCATTATTCAAAGTCCAGCAAAGGGATGATGAGAGCTTGAAAGTCTTTGTAACCCGTTGGCTATCCACGACTTCCAAATGTGGGCACTTGGATGAGTCAGTGGCATCAGAGGCGTTCTTGCAGGCGCTCAAGCCAACCCGCTTTGTGGTTGATCTCAGAAAGCAGCAGTTCAGGTGCTACGACGATTTGATTAACGAAGTCACCCGGCAAGCTCAAGCCGAGTATGACACCTTCGGGGAACACCAGACGAATACCGGGTTCACAAGCCAGCGGGCTGATGCTTGGAAAAAGGAAGGGCAGAATAAGAGTGGCCAGGGATACTACGGCAAAAGTTCAAACAGACCAAGGGAGAAACCAAGAGAGGCTCCATACCCAAGACATCCAGCCCGGGAGGAAAAAACCACTTACATCCCTCGATATGAAGTGTTAACCAACTTGACTGCCTCTTATGAAGAAATTTGGAACCGCCATAGGAATGACATTCCCCCTGCTCCAAAAAGGAAGTTTCCCAAAAAGGCAGGGCCGGACAACGGGCAACATTGTGCCTATCACAACGAGTCTGGCCACACTACCGACCGGTGCTTTTCCCTTCGAAACAGCATTGAACATATGATTCAGAACGGCAAGCTACAGCAGTATAAGTCACCTGCTACAGGTGTCAACCTGATTGAAGTATATGGAGAAATAATGACAATTCACGGGGGTGGCACCCAAGGAGTGTCAGGTCACCGGGCCAAAAGACTTTGCCCAAGAGGCCCGGAGTTAGAGATAATGCAGTTTCGTCAGGAATGCCGCAAGGAACTGGTTCCTTGGGATACCGTGTCATTTTCTCAGTCTGAAGACACGCTGAAAATGCATCATAATGATCCTTTCATTATTACTCTTCAGATTGACCATTGGCGAACTCGGAGGCAACCTAACAATGGAATTTGATGGCGAGATGATCAGGTTCAATATTTTTAATTCCATGAAGTTTCCAAGAGCTGAAATTGAGGATGAACTTGTTGGGGGCAGCAGGAATGTCGACATGCTTGGTGATGCCAGGTACGGATCCGAACAAAGATTTGGCATTGCACATTGTGCAATGACCACACACCAAGCATAGCAATTAACCATTGAGCAAGGGGTCGGTTTTGACAAGTTTGGAGAGCGAGATGAGGAGGCTTTGAATGATTTGGAGCCGTCCATACTTGAAGTTGTGAGGGAGCTTGACTCACGACCAATCTACAAAAGGTATACTCCCTTGTCAATTCCAATTTCCACTAATAAGTTGTTACCATCTGTGGAACAGGCCCCTGAGTTAGAGCTAAAAGCTCTTCCAAAGCACTTGAAGTATGTATTTCTTGGAGAAGATGACACTCTACCAGTTATTGTGTCATCAACGTTGGCAAAGCAACAAGAGGACAAGCTAGTTGCAGTTTTAAAGAAGAACACAGCTGCCATTGGCTGGACTTTGGCAGACATCAAGGGAATAAGCCCTACAAAATGTGTTCACAGAATCTTACTTGAGGATGGCGCCAAACCTACCAGAGAGGCTCAGAGACGTTTGCATCCTCCAATGATGAAAGTTGTAAAGGACGAGGTGATTAAGTTGTTAGATTGTGGAGTAATCTACCCAATCTCGGATAGTCAGTGGATTTCACCCGTTCAGGTTGTACCCAAGAAGAGTGGCGTGACTGTTGTAGAGAATGAGAAGAATGAGCTAGTGCCACAACGGTTGGTAACAGGTTATCGCATGTGTATTGATTACAGAAGGCTAAACGCCACAACCAGGAAGGATCACATGCCCTTGCCGTTCATGGACCAGATGTTGGAAAGATTAGCAGGTCACAAGTTCTACTGCTTCTTGGATGGATATAGTGGATATAACCAGATCATGATACACCCGGAAGATCAAGAGAAAACAACGTTTACATGTCCCTTTGGTACATTTGCTTATCGACGAATGCCTTTTGGATTGTGCAACGCCCCAGGTACATTTCAACGTTGTATGTATTCTATTTTCTCTGATTATATAGAAAATATCATTGAAGTTTTTATGGATGATTTTAGTGTATATGGCAAAAATTTCGATGCATGCTTAGAGAATTTAGAGAAGATTTTAAACCGGTGTGTAGAAACTAACCTTGTACTAAATTGGGAAAAATGTCATTTCATGGTAAATCAAGGTATAGTTTTAGGTCATATTGTTTCTGCTAAAGGATTAGAAGTTGATAAAGCCAAGATAGATATTATGCATCACTTACCCTCACCTTCAACGGTGAGAGAGGTTCGTTCGTTTCTTGGCCATGCAGGTTTTTACAGGAGGTTCATCAAGGACTTTTCTTTGGTGGCAAAACCACTTACTTCCTTGTTGCAGAAAGATGTGCCATTTTCATGGTCTAGGGAATGCGAGGATGCGTTCGTGCGATTGAAGGAATTATTGACAACTGCACCTATCATGACGCCACCAGATTGGGATTTGCCATTTGAGTTAATGTGCGATGCTTCTGACTATGCCATCGGTGCCGTGCTAGGTCAAAGAAGGGAGAAGAAGCCGTGTGCTATATACTAGGCTTCTCGGACATTGAACGATGCTCAGCTGAATTACTCAACAACAGAAAAAGAATTCCTTGCAGTAATCTTTGCTTTAGAAAAATTTCGCTCTTATCTATTGAATTCTAAAGTTGTTGTGTTTTCTGATCATGCAGCATTAAGGTATTTAATGACAAAGAAGGAGGCAAAGCCAAGGCTCATCAGATGGATTTTGTTACTTCAAGAATTTGATATCGAAATTAAGGACAAGAAAGGAAGCGAAAACGTTGTAGCAGACCATCTTAGCCGAATCATACATGCAGAGGACGAAATCCCTATGTCAGAAACGTTCCCAGACGAACAATTGTTTCAGTTGGAGGCCAAAGAACCTTGGTATGCCGATTTGGTTAACTACATGGTGTCAAGGTCATTTCCAACATCAATGCCGCACCATACCAAGGTCAAGATCAAGAAGGATGCTCGCAATTACATATGGGATGCGCCATACTTGTGGAGGCAATGTGGGGACCAAGTCATTCGACGTTGTGTTCCAGAAGAAGAGCATATATCTATCTTGGATTTTTGTCACAAACAGGCGTGTGGAGGCCATTTTGGATCGAACAAGACAGCTAGAAAGGTGTTGGAAGCCGGATTCTATTGACCAACGTTGTTCAAAGACGCTTATGCAACATGTGCTTCATGTGATCGTTGCCAAAGAACAGGTAATTTAGGTAAACGAGATCAAATGCCCTTAACTCCTATTATTGTTGTTGAAATTTTTGATGTTTGGGGTATTGATTTCATGGGACCTTTTCCTTCATCTAAAGGTTTTATTTATATATTATTGGCTATTGATTATGTTTCAAAGTGGGTGGAAGCAAAAGCCACCAGGACTAATGACTCTAAAGTTGTTGCAGAGTTTTTCAGAACTAACATTTATTCTAGGTATGGAGTGCCAAGAGTTTTGATAAGCGATGGTGGATCTCACTTCTGCAATCGAACTATTGAGGCTTTGCTCAAGAAATATGGAGTCACCCACAAAGTATCAACGCCATATCACCCTCAGACAAGTGGCATGGCCGAAACTTCCAACAGAGAAATCAAGCAGATATTGGAGAAGACTGTAGGACCTACGAGGAAAGATTGGAGTGATCGATTAGACGATGCACTGTGGGCCTATAGAACCGCGTTCAAGACGCCAATAGGGACGTCTCCCTTTAGGCTTGTGTATGGCAAAGCTTGCCATTTACCAGTTGAGTTGGAGCACAGAGCCTGGTGGGCGGTGAAGAAGTTTAACATGGACCAAGATGAGGCTGGATTACATAGGAAGTTGCAAATTTGTGAGCTTGAAGAAATAAGGAATGACGCTTATGAATCCGCCATGATTTACAAAGCGAAAACGAAAGCATATCATGATAAGATGCTAAGAGGGAAGAACTTTCAGATAGGGCACCAAGTCCTTTTGTTCAATTCAAGACTTAAACTCTTCCCAGGTAAACTTCGTTCTCGTTGGACAGGTCCATTTGTTATTACTAATATATTTCCTTATGGTACAGTAGAGATTCAGAGCTTATCAGGAAATAGGTTTAAGGTGAATGGTCATCGACTAAAACCTTATTACACACCATTTCAAGAGCGCGACGAGGAAGAGCAAAGTTTGAATGAGCCACCACTAATGGTTCATGGATGACGCCATTATCAAGGAAAGAAGAAGTCTAGGCTGATAGACTATAAACATTAAGCGCTGCATGAGAGGCAACTCATTTCAACCGTAGCAGTGGAGGAGCCGTCTACGAGAGTTTGAATTTTCTTAACTCTTCACTTTTATGGTTGAATTATTTTGTTATTTTGATTTATTATGTGACTTAGACACGTGCTTAGGAAATTATGACATGATTCTGGGTTTACATTGAGGACAATGTAATTTTCTAAGTGTGGGGTAGAGGTTACATAGTAACATATTGTTATTTGTGTATTTTTCAATTTATGTCGAAATTTTCTTCCAATTTTTTTTAAATCTTCCGTAATTTTTAGTTTTTATTTGTTTTCGAGTCTTAGGATATACCCTTAAAAGTCTATGATGAACTATATCTTTGAATGCATGATTGATAGTTTGACATTTATCTTAAGAAATTGCGAGTTTCATGGATATTGTGAATTAGTATGAATATTTGAGACTTGATTGATAATGAAGTATGCATGTTTGATTAAATAGTTCCAAATAACCTATGTGAGCTTTTGAGCCCAAAAACTTTCTTTCATGAGTGAATTATGTGCCGAATTTTGCTTAAATTTTTTCGAAATTTTCACTAAATTTTCACTATCTTTCGAAACCTCATCATTCTTTGCAAATTCAATGACTATGTGCTATAGCTTTTAATGGACTCTAGAATTTACTAGAACTTGCTTATGTGATTTTCGAAGCTTTATAATCATAAATTGTCTTGATTTTGAATATGATTGAATTTAATCTCATTAGGATCACCACCACAGACAAATTAAGCCTATGCCTATTTTGTGCCCGTCGTGGGACTCCTTAGTTAACCCCTTTGAGCCTACATTAAGCCTTTTCTTTCATCACCTTTAAACAGAATTCCTCAGCTTAGAATAGTTAATCCTTGACCTTGTTATCAAGACTTGGCCAAACATTTTTCGATGGAGCTGTAATGTGATGTCAAAGAACAAGTGTGGGGTGGAGTTGAAGTGTGGGGTTAAACACCATTGTTTTGTATTGTATATGTGCCGAAAAAAAATTATTTGTCCGAAAAAAAAAATGTGTTTAAGAAGAAATTCCGAAAAAAAGAAGAAAAAAAAAGAGAAGAAATCGGAAAATAAAAGAGTTTCGGATCAAAAGTTCAAGGCATAAAGTTTTGGTGTTTTTTGTAATGTTTTGTGAATTTGGAGTTAGTAATTATTTGAAGGTCTAAAAGTGTTTATATGACCTTTGTCCTGTTCACAATATGGAGAGAAGTCAAGAATGACGTATGGGTCCAACATGAAGAAATTCGACCCGTGAAGTGAAGACATGAGGAGGAGCGAGAATTGCTAAAGTCTTGGTGATTTCTTATAGCACCACTTATCTAAAAATTCCTACCTTATGAAACCAATCCCCATTACAACCAATAATGAGATTAATTCATGATTCTTAAGAGAGCTAACTTTGATTTGTGGAGATTTTCTCATAAGTTAAGCATATGGTTTTGGTCCATTATTGCACATCGTTGTTATATGAGGTTTTTTCATGAATTTCTATTCACAAAGTGCTTTTATTTGTTGAAATATGCAAGTTACTTGTTATCTTATCATCTTTTCTCTTGCATATACGATTGAGTGAATACCATGGATGAGTGAAAAAAAAAAGAGTATGTCATTGTGAGGTGGAACGGTTATCATACATGTTTGTGCTATATGATCTCATATCTTAAGTGTTCATGCTATGATACATGTTTATGAAGCTTTGCAATTACGCTTTTCATTCAAATGTTCAAACTTGAAAGTTATGCATGCTAAAGAATCTGAGACAAATCATTTAAGGGTATTAGTTGTTTAAGTGTTAGTTGTTTTTGTGTCGTTAGTGTTAGTAGAGTCTTATATTTAGTTTGCTAGGGACTAGCAAAGGGTAAGTGTGGGGTAGTTGATAGGAGTATTTTACGCTACGTTCTTAACATGTTTTTACCCTCATTTATGCTTTGTTTATCCATTATTTGGTTAGTATTAGTAGTTATTTAGCATAAGGGGTTAATTGTAGAACATTGGCTAAAACATGTGTAAAATAGATAAAGTATGTGCAATATCGTTAAAAGCTGAACTTGGAAGTGTTCTTGATTTTCTTAAGTTTCTGTAAACCGATACATTGTCACTACTTGATTATATCTTTTGAATGTGTAGGTGACATGTATGTGGACATAACAAAACAAGAATCGTGAGGATCGGACTTATGGAAGGTAGCAAAAGAAGCATGGAAAGACAAGAGGCCAAAAGCATGAATTCGGAACAAAAACAGAGGATTTCCAGAAACCATAACTCAACTTCAAAGATTTCCCTAGGACGATCCAGGAGGAACTAGGGAACGTGCCATATATGGATGGAAAGCTGTGGATGTCTAGTTTCTAAATCTTTTGGAATCGCAGCAATCCAACGTCTGAGGAAGGAGTTATGCCGCAAACAATGTCCGGAGGTCAGTCTGCTGGAAACAGGACAGAATTTGCTGAAGTTGTCTACCGAGTTCGTGAGTGTGTTTCTTCACCAAAATCCTTCCCAAGCATGCCAAATGATTGATGAAGAGCTTAATGATGATATGGGAGGTTGTTTAGAAGAAGAAGAATCGAAGAAATCACCAAGGAGAAGCCGAAAATAACAACTACGAAAGTTATCCCGGTCAAAACAGGATAACTCGGTCTACCGAGATTATGGAAGCTTTTCGGCTGTCCTAGGAGTCCATGAGCATGAAAGAGAGCCCAATGCCGACCCACACATGAGGAAGAGTCCATGAATTCAGAAAAAGAAGTTTTTAAATTATTTTCCAAGTCAGCAAATTAAAGAGAAGGAAGACAAATCCAACAAGGAAAAGCAAGAAGCCCAATCCGACATGGACAAAGAGTAGGGTGCCGAATTTCTTAGGGTTTCTTTAGAAGTTTTCCTCTATAAATACACATGTAACACAGTAGAAAAAGAGTCCTCAATTTTGTGAAAACCTTAGCTAGTCAACTCTACCAAAAACCCCTCAAAACAGCCGAAGCACAAAGCTTGCCGCCGATCACCCTTTGCAGCCGCCAACCACCCTTGCCCTATCCGACCCTTTAGGTAGGATTTGGCATGGATTCCTCCAAGCTTTTGTGTAATTCTACTGTATTTGATTCGATAATTTATATATTTTGGTGTTTGGGTTTATGGTTTTGTGTTATGAACACGTTTGTTTGTCTTTCTTTGTGATCTACTTATGAACTTGTTTATTAGCATAACATTTAGAATGCATGCTAGGTTTTGAATTTAGAATAGGTTGTGTATGTTTATGTTATTTACTGTTTTCTAATTGATTAATCACATACCTGATCATGTAATCGAACCTAAGGGTAGTCTGTGCACGGATGTTCCTAAGGGAGGAGTTTCATATGCCGTAGTGTTCTAAGGGTTAAGGTCAGGCGATTGTAGGCCTTGATTCTTAGGCATTACCAAGGGTTTTTAGGGTTACGTGATTTGCATGATGAATAGGATGAGTGACGCCATACCTAGGACCATGTTTCCAATGACTCTCGTTCGATCAGTGTATTTTGTATTAGTGTCAGGCGATTGTAGGCACTAAACAGGATGACACATATACAAACTTAGTGTCAGGCGATTGTAGGCACTAAGTTTACATGAGAAGTCTAAATAGTTGGAATTAATTAGAATTCAAGAAAACATATTTCATTGCATCTTGTTCTTGTTTAAAACTTATGTGTGTTCTATTTGGTGTTAGCTATGTTTTGTGTTTAACAAGATTGATCGACCAATGTAAATATTAGATTTAGATTTAGATTTAGGACTTTAGAAATCATCATAAAATCCCCATCATAATTCGGTAAATATGTAAATACTTTGTAAATAATTTAATCCTTTTTGTTCATAAATTTCGATGTCATGTCTATGTTTTGTGAATTGTATATGATTATGTACTTATGTGTTTTATACTTGTATAGTTGTGACAGAATTGTACTTGTATGTTTAGAACGTTGCATAAAATGCACCTATCAAATTTCTCCACACTTAACTTTTGCTAGTCCCTTAGCAAAATCAAACAAAAAACTCAAAACACAAACAACTCTATTGCCATAACTATTGTCTCAGGATCTCTAATTTCATGGCATCAAAATTAGCACTCAATCAAGAATCATTTCATGAAGTTCAAAAGTTAATTGTCATGCATAGATCACATATTTATATGAAGGACACGGAAGAACAATGGTGATGGTTAAAAGCTCAGCATGTTTAAGACAAATATGATTCAACACTCACAAGGTATGCACTCTATATTCACTCAGAATTTCTGGCTAAATAACTCAAAAAAGGTATGCAAGTAGATTCGAAATCTTGTGTGTATAAGAACAAAAACACAATAGTAACGGAATAACATCATGAAAGAATATGATAACATGCACAAATGAACTAACCATACGCTCATTCTTGTGAAATACTTCACAGAGTCATAGACTGTCATCTCAAAGATCAAGAAAGAACTTATTAAGGTTGTAATGGGGCTAGGCTAGAGGTATCAATTTAAGGGTAAGTGAGTCGCAAAACTCCTAAGAACCTAGTAGAGCATTCTCCAAATGCCTTATGTCGCAAAAACAAGGCCAAAACATCTTTTGGACTTTCAAAACATCATTGCACCTCTTTACACAAAATAAAACAGAACAAAGGCCGAATAACTTCGATTTTAGGCCTTCCATTTACAACAAAACTCCTATTTCACAACAGAATGACAATGTCCAATTTCCCTTTTGTATTTGCCGAATTTGATTTTTCTTTTTTATTTTTCATGGCATTTTCTTTTCTTTTACACAAGGACATTTTACAAACAAATGAACTTCAATTCCCCCAAACTTGTTTCTGATCATCACTTCCACGCAATACATCACAAATATGCTCTACTAGGCCTAATGGACAAGGTAGAGATATGTTATACTAAGCTCGGTAAAAAGTACATGGGTGATGAAAGAAAAGGCTTAACGTAGGCTCAAGGGGGTTCAAACTAAGGGGTGTGCCGCGCACGCTAATAGGGACACAAGCTTATTTGGCAATGGTGTTTATCCTATTAAGTTCTTTCTTTTCATTTCCATGATCAAGAAGTTTTGAAATTCACAAGAAATGAGTTCTAGTTTCTGTAGTCATTTAAAAGCTGTTGCATGTAATCAATCAACAAGAAAGAATAATGAGGTTTCGAAAATAACCAAGAAAACGAAGTAGAATATTTCAATGAATCACTCAGAAAGAATAACACATATATAGGCTTGAAATGCTCACAATAGGGTTCATATGAATCAAAATTTAATCTTAGCATGCTCAATTCTATATCAATATTTCAAAACCACATCTACTACATTTCATATGATTTCCATTTATTTCAATTAACAGCTAAACATCAATTAGAAAATCATCTCAATCTTGTGATCCTTTATTATCCATAATTTCAAAGATAGTAATCATCATAGACAGTTAAGGGCTCCTAAGACTCAAAAGATTCAAAAACAAACGATTTTTTTTAATTTTTCTAACATTTTTTGATTTTTTGGTATTTTTAATAAAGGGCTCAACAAACATGTAAATCCCTCCCCCACACTCAGACTCTACATTGTCCTCAATGTTCATAAAATAATGTGTAAAATCGAAGTATGAAGTAGAAACTTACGACTCAACAAACAAAAACAAAGTAAATAAAAACAAAAATAATAAGAGAAGAAAGGAGGAAAAAACAATTCTGCGTTGATGTCTCCTCCACAGCGTCGGTTGAATTGGGTTGCCTCCCAAGCAGCGCTTAATATTGAGTCTTTCAGCCTAGTCTTTGTATCTCCATTTTAGCTCTGTGTAAGTGGCGTCTCTTGGAGGGGTACATCCTCCACTGTGTGTTCCTCAAAGGCCTAATAGTAAGGCTTCAATTATAGCCATTCACCTTAAACTCATTGACGGTCCTCTCTTTTCTGATCTGTAAATTAAAGCACCACAAGAGAAAGTATTAGTTATGATGAAAAGACCGACCATTCTAGAACAAAGCTTACCTAGGAAGACATTAAGTCTAGAATCGAATAATAGAACTTGTTAGCCCAACAAATGATCCACGGATCTTTTATAATGAAATGTTCTAGTCTCCTCGTAAATCCATGCATTATTGGGCTTCATTCCTGAAATCAACATGCTTGATACAAATGTTAGCAGTTAAAAATGTTAATGGATAAAAAAGTTAGAAATTACATAGTTATCACATGTTACAAAAGTTAGAAGTTAGAAAAATTGGGAGTTAGAGGTTAGAGTTAAGTACAATTACAACATATTTCAATAAATCAATAATTACATGTATAACTTTTTATTAACAATATTTCAAAATTAAAAATTTACAACACAAAACAAACGCTAATTAAGCAAAGGATTTTTCAATTCCCAGCAACGACACCATTTTGACGACAGGTTTTTAAGCCTACATCAAATAAACCCTTTTTATCGTTAGTAGAATAAGGTAAGTAGGGTATCTTATAGGGCCGGGGATTGAGGGTACCTGCAAAATAAGAGTTAGTATAAATCACAACAATTATAAACAAGTATTATAACTTACAAGTTATTACAAAAGTCACTATTGTTCTTAACGAACAGCAGTTAAAAACCTAATTAAAAACCTAACGTAAACTACTCAGCAAATTATGAAAATTTACAGCGATATATTAGACATATATATGAACAACTGTACAAAATTTCAGGATATTCGGAGTTCATTTAATATGGAAATAAAATACAAGAAAACAGGGGGCAGAATAGTGACGAAAATCCTAAACTAAAAAGAAAACAAACCTGAGCTATTATATACAAGTGACCAACCTCAGACAAACACACAAAACTCAAGTTCAATCTCATATGAACATGCAATTATGTTATCTCAATCCTAGAAACTGGAAATCATGCTAATTTAATGTTTGAATCAACCCTTAAGTAAGAACAAACCGACGCAGCCAAGTAATTACTTAAATTATTCTTAACTATTCTAAGTATTAGCTGACGCAGTCCAAATACAAAGAATATTTCATGAAACATAACCAACACAGTCTAGTGTCACATGAATCATTAAGAACGAAGAAATAGAGTCGAACATATCAATACAAAAGTATAGCCGACGCAGCCTAATACCCCATATTAACATGCTACCTAAGATTGTTTCTACCCGTTACTTATGTTAACCAACGCAGTCCAAACACAAGTTATAGGCATAAAAAGAATCACACACAACCCTTAGGTATACAAACTCAAACAAACATGTTTTAAACTCACTAGAACATCATATGATAACGCAAACACATGAAAACATAAAGAACTCAAAACATAATATCAATCTTCATCAAAAACCGATTCCAAAACAATGAAAGATTAAAAAATCTACTACTATTAGGTAGAAAAGAAACAAAATACATGAGTTTGAAGATTACACTTTGAAAAGAGAAACGACAAAAAACTCCAAGGAATGCACAAAAGCTTGCGCACGGCAAGGGCAAGAAAAACTAAACTAAGGTTGTTTTGTGACGGAACTTGGGGGAGAAAAAGAGATAAGAATGAGTCTGTATGCGCCTAAGAGGTTCCTTTTTCACGTCTCTAACACCTCTTATATAGTGCACGTATTAGCAGCTGCAATTAGGGTTAGAGAGCCCTCATTTTCGTCCATGGACTTGCCTATGTGGTCTGGGCCTTGAAGTTTCGGTCCAAATCTAAAATTCGGGCAGACTGACCTTCTTTCACTAAAACAGTCATAACTACTTAAAAATATGTATTGATGATCCGCAAAAAGGTCTGAAAACTAGACTCATCTAGTTTTCCAATGATATAAATCTTATCTCCTGGTTCGTTGTAAGCTGTTCACAATCTTCTTTTGAAGTTGATTGATAATTTCTGACAGCATTTAGGATTTCATTCCTTGAACAACATGAATTCCTTTTCCTTCTAGATTTCTCTTTTTTTTTGCTTTTTATGCTCCTTGGCTTTATTTGAGACCTAAAAACACAAATTAAGTTAAAATCAATATTGTTAAAGGAATTACATAGCTAAATAGGGTAGGAAACACATTAAGAACATTGCATAAAATGCACCTATCAAATAAATGTCTAAGCTAATCCAACCTTCAACCCAGCCCACATCGGACATTTGGTGACAATATTCTCAAACACTAACCCTCACGTGCAACAAGACTCAAGGGTTTAGTACGTGTACATATGTCACACCAATCAAACCAACCAACCAATGAGACGCAATTAGAGACGGACCCGTCTGATACCTAGTCAAACATAGACAAACGTGACCCGTAGATCATTCTTGTACCGATATTGTCCCAACTTAAACACCATTAAGGTGTTGAGTTTTAATCATAAAAGATATCGGTATAATTGGATATGATCCACCCACATATAAGTTATATTTTATTTCTTCAGTTTTTTATATGAGATCTCTCCTCTAACATAAAGCCGAAAGGAAGTGATTTGCACGTACCAATCGTTGATTGACACATGCTTCAGACAGCTAATGCGCACATTTCAGAACTCATCATGCAACTGCAACCCTTCATCATCCTTCATATATTCCACACATATGGGATGTCAGAAGAACACCACATCAGCTCTATCATTTCAGAAAGGCCATACCCTGCATCAGCCATATGCAATCATTGTTTATGATTAATTCATCTCACCTAGCTGGCCAACCAACAACTATACTCATCAAGGGGCCATTCAAGAGAGAAAATCATAGGTGCTCATGTGTTGAGCCAAAGCAAGTTTGTTTCATGTCCAGTTTCTTTCTAATTTGATAGTGTTTCCCATTCTGTTTCTCCAAGCCCTACATATCCATTCAAGATTTTGAATTTATATATAAGTTACTTTTGAGTTAATGAGTACATCATTTCAAGTTACTTGTGAGCATATACTTATCGTGTAGTAGATTTCTTGTACGTATCAAGATTTTATTTCTGCAAGTTTTTAGTGAACTAACTCCCAGTTACGTTAATTTATGGTTCAAGTACTCGAGTAGATTTTAACAATTATATATATTACATTTCCTTTTCTCTTAGGACATCATGACATTGCAGTGACACACAGTTCCATTCTAAAGCGTGACATGCACAGCTTTAAAATTAAAGTGTAGATTCCTTATTTAACTCACTTTTAAATCATATTTTCACATCTTTATCGTGTAATTTTAGATTATAATATGCAAATCATTACTGTCAAGTTTCACATATAACTATAAATATATGTATCATTCTACTTTTGTACATGCATACACACACATGCGTGAAGACCAAACAGACCCCGGAGACGATACTTTGAAGGCACGTTTACTAAACCGTAACCAGAGTAAGGAGGAATAGGAGAGAAAAAGAATAAGAAAGAGGAGGAATATGAGAGAAGAGGAGTGATTACGATTCATGTGTTTACTAAAATAGATGAATGAGAATCAAGATGTGTCTATTACAAAAGCACCCTCAATATAATTGAATAATAAATATGATTATAGGGGTAGTTTACGAATAAAAAGTTGATTACTCCTTAAGGAGGAATCAATACCAACTCATCAGTCCGGAAAGAGAAAAGGAAATTCATTCCTAATAAATCAGGTGGGCCCCACACTTTTTTCATTCCCCCTTACAAGTAAACATGCAAAACCATCAAGAATGGGAGTGAACCCTGACTCATTGATTCGCATTACCCTTATGTAAACGTACCCTAAGTGTCTTAAACCATCTTGGGTGAGCCTTACAATCAACCACAGCTAGCAGCCATATATTGATCAAATGTTGTGCTGCTATTTTGACCAATTTCATGAAATATATAGATGGTGTTGGGAAAAATAATATAATAAAAGTAACAAACCCAAACCAACAAATCATAAATCTGTAAAGATATAAAAGATAAAGGAAAGTAAACACCAGATATAATGTGGTTCGGTAATGTGTCTACGTCCAAGGGGCAGCAACAACAAGAACTTTTACTATCAAATAATGGGTACACAAGAGATACACATCTTCAAGAACGCCACTTGAAGGAAACACTCTCTCACACTTGTTTTGCTACACTACACTCTCAACTAGGAGTGGACACTCTTCACTCTCTAATTGGATGAAGATGCTTGAGATTGATGAGATGATGGAATGAGCAAATGACCTCTCCTTTTATAGGCTTAAGGAGGAACCCTCATTAGTGCTATACCATTATGGTCATACATGAAACTCTTGTAACTCATGAAACCATAACTCCAAAACCATCCCACTTTCTTATGTAACTCAAGTCTTAATACCTTGTAACGTAAGACTTAATGCCTTGTAACTTAAGAGCTACTAACTCCTAAGATCACTAACTCATATAACTTATGAACTTTTAACATTTCTATCATAAATTAGTAGTGTAACTTATTGGTTTGGATACTATAACAATCTTTCCCTCCAGACCAACCCGGGGTAATACGACATGAGACTTCTATTTGAAGTCCGTCCCAGCGGACTTGCTGCAATAATCCAATTTCTGCTGCTGCACAACTTTAGTCAACATATCAAATTTTTTTGTTAGTGTGAATTTTCCTCAACTGCATGAGCTTCTTTGAAACTATATCTCTTATCCAATGATACGGAGATCAATGTATTTAGTGCGATGGTGATAAACTGAATTTTTACTCAAGTAAATAGCACTCTGACTATCACAATTCACCACATACCTCTCTTGCTTCACACCCAAATCTTGGATAAATCTTTGCAGCCATATCATTTCCTTGCCCGCTTCATTTACCATTATGTATTTAGCTTTTGTGGTGGACAAGACAACACACTTCTGTAACTTAGCCTTCTATGACACAGTTCCCCCACAAAATGTAAATAAATAATCAAAAGTTGACTTCCTATTATCAAAGTCTCATGCCAAATCTGTGAAACCATGTAAGACGGGTCCTGATTCACCAAAAGACAAACACAACTTTGAGGTGCCCTTCAAATATTGAAGTATCCCCTTAACAGCTTCCCAATGCTCTCTGCCAGGATTACATAATAACCACACCAACTGCATGTGCAATATATGGACATGTACATACCATTGGATACATAAGACTACCGACAGTTGCTGCATAAAGGATACCTGTCATCTTGTTTTTCTCCTCTTGTGCGGTTAGACATAATAATCTGTTTAACTTGAAATGATTACCTAGAGGTGTGCTCACTTCCATGGCTTCTTTCATGTTGAACCTTTCAAGCACCCGTTCAACATACCTCTCTTGTGACAGCCATAATTTATTTGTTTTCCTGTCACGTGTAATCTCCATGCCCAATATCTGCTTAGCTGACCCTAAGTCTTTCATATCAAATGACTTTGATAAATTTGCTTTCAGCTTGAGAATCATAGAAACATCTTGCCCCACAATCAACATGTCATCAACATAGAGCAATAAAACTATGAAGATACCTCAACTGAACAGTTGGATATACACACATGGATCTGCATCAGTTCTCTTGTTCACATTACCCACCATGAATGAGTCAAACTTTTTGAACCATTGCTTTGGCGCTTGCTTAAGCCCATACAAACTTTTCTTCAGCTTGCACACCATGTGTTCCTTACCTTCGACCTCAAAACCTTTTAGTTGCTCCATATATATTTCTTCCTCCAAGTCACCATGCAGAAATGCCGTTTTCACATCTAGCTGCTCCACCTCAAGATCCATGCTAGCTGTCATGCCCAAAATAAACTCTGATATCTTTCATCTTGACAACTGGTGAGAAGATCTCGTCAAAATCTACTCCTTCCTTCTGCCTGGAACCTTTGACAACCCAGCGAGCTTTGAACTTTTTCAACTGTTCATTCTCGTCCCTCTTCAACTTGAACACCCATTTATTTTTGAGTGCTTTTCTACCTTTAGGAAGATCCACCAACACGTAGGTGTCATTCTTCAATAGACTCTATTTCAGACTGCATTGCCAACATTCACTTGTCATTGTCTGCATGAGTCATTGCTTCCTCAAAACATTCAGGCTCTCCATTACCAGTCAACATAATGTATTTGGAATATGAATTATCTTCATCGCTTGTCAACAATATATATTGTGAAGAAGGATACTTGGTATTCGGCCTTCGTGCTCTATTTGATCTTCGAACTGGTTGATAATTTTCTGGCTGCTCCTCCTGGTTAGGTTGTTCTTGATTTGGCTCCCCTGACCATGATCCTCCTAATCATTATTTCCAGGTTTAGCAGGTTATGCAGCTTCAGCTTCCACCATATTAGGGTCATTCAGCTTCCACCATATTAGGATCACACAACTCTCTTTCACCTACTTCATTCCAACACAAAGGCTTACGACACTGTCGCCCGTAAAGTGCCTCAAAAGCAGACATACCAATGCTGGAATGGTAGCTATTGTTGTAAGCAAACTCCATTAAAGCCAAGTTCTTGTTCCAACTTCCTGTAAACTGTAAAGCATAAGATCTCAACATATCTTCCAATGTCTGAATAGTCCTCTCGGACTGCCCATTAGTTTGAGGATGAAAGGCCGTGCTGAATTGCAATCTAGTGCCCAGAGCTGCCTGTAAAGCTCTCTAAAACCTGGAGGTGAATCTAGGATCTCGTTCGGAAACTATAGTCTCAGGCACCCCATGAAGTCTCACAATCTCATTCACATACAATTTTGCCAATCTTTCCAAGGCATACTTCTTGTTCACTAGAAGAAAGTGTGCAGACTTGGTCAATCGATCAATGACCACCCAAATACCATCATGCCTATCTCGGGTACGTGGCAGACTGAAGACAAAGTCCATGGCAATATCATCCCATTTCCACACAAGAATAGGCAAGGGCTGAAGCAGACTTGTAGGTTTCTGCCTTTCACTCTTAACTTGCTGACAAATTAAACATCTACTCACAAAAGCCAAGATTTCCATCTTCATGTTCGGCCACCAATAATGATCCTTTAAGGTCCTAAACATCTTGGTACTACTTGGATGTGCTGCATAAGCCGAACTATGAGCTTCCTCTAAGATTTCCTGCTTAAGTTCTTCATTCCTCTTTGGAACGCAAAGTTTATTCTTGAACATCAATGTCCCATCCTTCCTAATTGAGAAGTCGACCATGGCCCCAGCAAGTGTCCGCTCAATCAAACGCACTATGGATTGATCATTATACTGTGCCTCCCGCACTTTGTCAATCAAAACAGGCCTCACCTGAAAACTAACCACCAAGGCCTCAACTTCATCTTCCCATAACTCAACACCAGTTGTCCGCAACTCATAGAGAAGTGGAACCCGAACCGCTCTTAAATGAGTCAAAGAGACAGAAGGGTTACGGCTAAGTGCATCGGCCACCACATTGGCCTTTCCTAGATGATACTCAATGGTAATATCATAGTCTGCAAGTAGCTCCATCCACCTTCTCTGCCTCAGATTTAAATCTCTCTGAGTAAACACATAACGAAGGCTCTTGCGATCGGTGAAAATCTGACATTTAGCTCCATAAAGATAGTGTCTCCACAACTTAAGGGTGAAAACTATTGCCGCAAGTTCTAGGTCATGGGCGGGATAATTTCCTTCATGTGACTTCAATTGTCTAGAAGCATAAGCAATAACTCTTTCATGCTGGATCAACACACCACCTAACCCTTGCCTAGAAGCGTCACTGTAGACCACAAAGTCCCCACTATCGTCGGGTAGTGCCAAAACTGGAGCACAAACCAAATGACTCTTTAGTTCAAGGAAACTCTGCTCACAGTTTTCACACCATTCAAACTTCACACCTTTTCTTGTCAATCTAGTAAGGGGAGCCACAATCTTGAAAAAACCTTTCACAAAACGGCGGTAGTAACCCGCTAGACCCAAGAAACTTCGAATCTCTTTTACACTAGTGGGTCTTTTCCAACTCATCACTTCTTCTATCTTTTGGGGATCCACACTAACACCTTCGGCCGATACTATATGTTCCAAGAATCCCACTTTATTTAACAAAAACTCACACTTACTGAGCTTAGCATACACAATTGAGCTTCTCTGCATGTTCCTTTAAATTCTTGGAATAGACTAGGATGTCATCTATGAACACAATCACGAACCAGTCAAGACATGAGCCAAACACCCTATTCAAGAGATCCATAAAAGCGACGGGTGCATTTGTAAGCCCAAAGGCCATCAACACAAATTCATAATGACCATGACGTGACCGAAAAGCAGTTTTGGCTATGTCCTCCTCCCGAATCCGCAACTGATGATATCCCGACCGAAGGTCAATCTTTGAAAAGACGGTTGCCCCTCAACTGATCAAACAAGTCATCAATTCGAGGCAAATGATACTTGTTCTTTACTGTAACCTGATTTAACTTTCTGTAATCCACACAAAGTCTCATCGTACCATCCTTTTTCTTAACAAATAACACCGGGGCACCCCAAGAAGATGTGATAGGGTGAATAAATCCTTTATCCAGCAACTTCTGTAATTGAGCTCTCAACTCCTTCAATTCTGCAAGGGCCATTCTATACGGTGCTTGAGAAATAGGCGCGATTCCAAGGAGTAAATCGATCGTAAAATCAACCTCCCTCTCGGCTGGCAACCCAAGTAACTCCTTTGGAAACACTTCAGGGAATTCTTTCACTATAGGGATATCATCCAAACACACTTCCCTCATACTAGTATCCACCACATGCGTTAGGTAGGCTTGACATCCTTTATTCAATAACTTCCTAGCGGCCACAGCTGAAATTAAATACTGTGGGAGGACATCTCTTTCTCCCTGAAACGTAATCTCTGACAAACCTGGACTACAAAAAATCACCTCCTTCCGAAAGCAATCAACCATAGCTCTATGCGCTCCCAAGAAGTTCATACCCAAGATCATATCAAACTCTATTATGTCTAAGGGGATTAAATCAGCTTCGAACTCATGACCACCCACTAAACACCCAATTTATCTTCATCTTACTCTCGAATGGCAAAGATACATGCCACTCATCGGGAGGGGTGAGGATGGCACATTGGCAAAAAGTGAAAATCTACTAGACATAAAAGAATGTGTCGCTCCAGGATCAAATAAAGTAAGAGCAGGCTGACCAAAAATTAACAACGTACCAACGATGACCTCAGGGGAAGTACGACCGTCCTGCTGAGTCATAGCATGAACCCTAGCCTGAGTAGTGGTAGGGCGTTCTTTGATTCCTCTGCTCTGCTGAGTGTTACCCCTGAATGGCCCCACGACACGAGTACCACTACCAGAAGCTCCAGCTAACGACTGCCCCATGACCGGTGTAGGAGCAAAAGTAGCTCCCCGAGTGAGAAGATAACACTCCCTCTTGAAATGATCATGCTGGCTATAATGAAAACATCCTCCTGGCTAAAACAGACTCTGCCCAACCTGAAATGACTGACCACCAGATGTCTCACTTTGGCTACTAGAACCCCTCCTGGACTGACCAGACTGACCTCCACTAAACTAGCTCCGAGTGCTCCTCCTACCCACCCTCTTGAACTTGGCCCTAGATCCTGATCTGATACTCGAGCTACTACCATATCCACTACCAGCAGATGACCTAGAGCCCGAAGTGTAACTCGTTCCCCTGGCGGAAATATGAGCAGTACCGCCAAAACCAGCTGGGTAACCAACTGCCACCACCTGAGCCTCAACATTAAGGGCAAACATCATGACCTGCTGGAATTACTGATAGGGCACTGCTGTCATCTGGTTCGCATAAATACCTCTAAGACCCTTGACAAAGTAGTAAAACTTCTCCTCCTCGATCCTTACCAAGTCAGACACATAAAACGCCAACTCCCTGAAGCGGTGCTCAAAAGCCATCACAGTCATATTGTCATCCTTCTGCAAGTTCAGGAACTCCACCCTTATGCGGTTGATATGGGCTGGGCTGATGTAACGCTCCTTGAAGTGAGCCGTAAACTGATCCCAAGTCATATCCTGAACTGCATTACCCAAGACTGCCAAAATCCAACCACCAATGCCAAGCTTCCCTTTATCAAAACTGTACTGCTATTACCACCTCTTTTCCTCTGGGCACTCCGCCTGCACAAACATCTTCTACATGCCCTCCAACCAATTAAAGACATCCATCAGCTCAATGGCATGGGAAAAAGTCTTGGCTCCATTCCTACGAGCTTTCCCATAATTAATCTCCGAAGAGAAAGTGGTGAGTCGCCTGAAAAAATGCTCTAAGGGTCAATGGGCAAGTGCCCCCTCATTCTCCCTCATTAGGTGATTGGGAGAGTTAGGAGGATTCTCCTTATGGGCTCGGCCGCGTCTACGGCGCATAGTTACCTGAGGATAAAATATTTAGCACCATTCATAAACACAGTACTAGATAAACTACTACCAATACTTAAGGAATACCAAGCATCCAATGCATAAAATGCCAATAATCTGCCGCGGTTGGATAATCACTCTATAGACACTGGATATTTTTAAGCAAAGGCGGTAGTATAGAGGATTTGAATAACCTAATGCTCTGATACCAACTGTCAAGACCCACCCTAGGTTAACCCCTTTAACTCAGAGTAAATCTTGCGGTGTCCATCTTAAGGGAAAGTTACTCCAAAATTTTTTACATAACCTCCCTATAAAATGGACAACCCTTACCTACAACAACCCAAAGGAAAATCAACACTTTTAGTAAAACAACATCCACCCTCTACTTCTGGAACCATCCTGCTCCCCGATAAACAACAACCGCCACAAGCAACAAAAATCTCGAGCACAATTTGTAAAACTAATAACAACAAGTCCAAGGAATTCAGGAGTGTTAAGTCCCTACTACTAAGTTGGAATTAAACACACAACCACAATATTACAAATTCCCCCAAGAAGTTGTCAGAGCTCTAAAGACGATAGAAGAAAGCGAGAAAAATACATAAGTAGGTGTACAGGAACCTACTACAAAAAAATGGGAAGGTGGTAACTATGCCTTGCCTCCTAGCTATGGCCTAGCCGAACACTGCAATCTAGGCATTTTAAAAACGAAGAGCCTAGGGGAGAAACATTTAAAACGTTAGCGGACAAAAATAATATTTAAGTGTAAAAATATAACTTTAGTAATGTTCTCACAATTTGTCCGAAAATCATATAAGCATGTCTCACTGGAGATACACTCCCAATTAATTATAAAGAAAACAAATAATGCCATTCACATTGGCTTGGAAGAACGAAACTTACAGAAAATAGGGGAAGAGGTTTCACCATGATGGAGAGTCCCTCAAACTAGGGTCGGATCTTCAGGAGGCAACTAAGTAATGAATGACTCTTCATGGTGGAGAGATTTCACCATGTCAATGAGCCTCTCAGGCTAGAGTCGGAACCAAATAAGGCTACTGTTGCCCCGCTTCACTTCTAAAGTGGGGGGTCGTATGGCTAGCTAGCAATGAATGTATATATATAACGACCATTCATGGTGAACGAAAACAAACAAATAAGAAAGTCATTATTATATGACTCCTCCCCCGTTAATTAAAACATGCATCTCATGTAGGAGGCACGGTTCCCCGACCGTCCTCAAAACTATGGCCATAAATAAGTAAATTCCAAATGCAGTCAACATGACATAAATTACAGCCGACTAAATAAAGGAGCTCACGGGAGGGGAGCAATCCGCCTTCCTGGCCCCACCGGCTCAACAAACAATTAAAAACATGTAAATAACATTTTTTCAAATGTTGAAGCACGCTTGACTTTTAAAACAAAGTCCACTCACCGACTGCTAGGTCTGACGGCGATCCCTAGACCCCTCAGCAGAAGTCTCCGCACGTCATGTTCAAAGGAGATATTTATAAATACAAAAATGTTCGAGTTCCTAACTCTAAAAAAATAAATAAAATAAGCCAAAACTGAGGAAAAACGTGCTATTTTCCCAACTAAGCCCAACCTCAACAAGTCCACTCACAACCGTTCACTTTTAACGTGAGAAATCCCACAACCACTTACCGACATGATTTCTGGAATCCATATGAAGATCCAAATAGTTAAATTGTCCCCGTACAAGTATTAACTCCCGAAAAATCTCAAAACTCTTCCAAAAATTACAAACTTCACTTCAAAAGTCCCCTCTTAATTTATCGGATTTTTAAGGCAATAAAACTGCCCAAAAGGCGACGGCGGCCGCCGGCAGGAAATTCCAGCCAAACTCCGGCCACCACCAATCCACTCCAAAATTTCAAAGTTTGTTCCTCTCGTCAATACGAACAACTTTCCAATTCCTAGCCTAACTAGGTCAATCGAACAAAAAGGTGAAAACCCCGAAATTTTAAACTTCAAAACTTCAATCCTTAAATTCTCTCTCCACACTCCAAATCAATTCACCAAACTTTAGGGGTAAGTAGTACGCCTAAAACCCATCCTATCCATATAAAGAACTCACCAATTGGTGATCTTGGGAGGGAGAAATTTGATCTAGAAATTCTACTGTACACATGATGAACAAATCAGAATTTCTCCTGATTTACGGTGAGTTAGGTCGGAGAATTTACCTAGGAATGAAGTAGGCTCGAAGGCCAATCTTTTGGGACCGGTGCGGCGGCGAGTGGTGGAGCGGTGGCGACGTTGTGGCGTGCGCAAGCTCCGGCAGGGCTTTCCGTCGGGAAAAGGAGAGAGAGAGGCTCGGTAGTTTTTTTTATTTTTCACTTTCTACCTACAGTCAATTCCCCTTGTTTATATAGTTTCCTAAAATAGTAACTTCTCGATTTTAAACCATAACTTCCGCATACAAACTCTGATTAAGACACATAGCATGTCTACAGATTCGTATTAACGCCCTCTACAACTTTCATGAAGGAAACTCCTCGAAATAACGATCCTAGAAAAAAGTCAACTCTATAGCCTTCTACGGTTATTACAAACGGTCAAAGATTAAAGTAACCAAAAAGTAACCGACTGAAAATAAATTTTAGAACCGAGATGTGACAATATTACAGCGGAGGTGGTACTCTTGTCTTCCCTCCTTTTGTAGGTGTAACCTTCCTCCTTTTTCTCATTATTAATTTTGTTACAGTTTTTCTTCATGTGACCAAATATGCTACAATGATGACACTTTCCTTTGAATCTTGTTCTTAAACGGCTTGTACTCCTTCCATGATATTTTGGTCTTCTACTATTGCTCCTTCCTCTATTCTCCAGCACGAAGAATTGACTACTCTAGGAGGTTGAAGAATTCCTTCTAGCCTCTTCATTTAACATTTTATTTTTTACATTATCCAAGGTTAATTTACCATCAGGAGCAGAGTTACTCACAGTGACTACAAAAGTCTCCTAATTATCCGGCAACGACCCCAACAACAACAATGCTTGTAATTCATCATCAATCGTCATGCCCATGGTGGTTAATTGATTGATTGAACTTTGAAAATTATTCATGTGTCCGGTGACCCTCAGGCCATCACGGTAGTTCATATTGACAAGCTCTTTGATTAGAAAGGCTTTCTTGGAGACGGCCTTCTTCTCAAACAACGACTCCAACTTTGTCCACAACTCATGTGCATCGGTCTCATTTGCCACATGGTGGAACACAATATCATCCATCGATTCTCGAATTTGGCCAATTGCCTTGCGGTTCATCTTCGTCCAATCTCCATCTGAAGTGTCTTGTGGCTTAGCCTCAGCTCCTTCTATTGGCTCATGCAAATCTTTGAAATATAGAATGTCCTCCATTCTCGACTTCTATGTGATCTAATTTGAGTGGTTCAGTCGAACCATGGTACTCCTTGAACCTTCCATTTTAACACCCACATGCCCTATGAACAGGGCTCTGATACCACTGTTGGAAAATATAATATAATGGAAGTGGCAAACTCAAACCAACAAATTATAAATATACAAAGATATAAAGGATAAAAGAAAGTGAACACCGGATATAACGTGGTTCGGTAATGTGACTACGTCCACGGGGCAGCAACAACAAGAAATTTCACTATCAAATAATGGGTACACAAGAGATACACATCTTCAAGAACACCACTTGAAGGAAACACTCTCTCACACTTGTTTTGCTACACTACACTACACTCTCAACTTGGAATTGATATTCTTCACTCTCTACTTGGATGAAGATGCTTAAGAAGGATGAGGTTATGGAATGAGCAAATGACCTCTCCTTTTATAGGCTTAAGGAGGAACCCTCATTAGTGCTATACCATTATGGTCATACATGAAACCATAACTCCAAAACCATCCCACTTTCTTGTGTAACTCAAGTCTTAATACCTTGTAACTTAAGACTGAATGCCTTGTAACTTAAGAGCTACTAACTCCTAAGACCATTAACTCATATAACTCGTGAACCTTTAACATTCCTATCATAAATTAGTAGTGTAACTTATTGGTTTGAATATTATATCAATCTCCCCCGCCAGACCAACCCGGGGTAATACGATATGAGACTTCTACTTGAAGTCTGTCCTAGTGGACTTGCTGCAATACTCCAATTTCTACTGCGGCACAACTTTAGTCAAAATATCAAAAATTTTTTTGTTAGTGTGAATTTTCCTCAACTGCAAGAGCTTCTTTGAAACTATATCTCTTATCTAATGATAACGGAGATCAATGTGTTTTGTGTGAGGGTGATAAACTAAATTTTTACTCAAGTGAATAGCACTCTGACTATCACAATTCACCACATACCTCTCTTACTTCACACCCAACTCTTGGATAAATCTTTGCAGCCATAACATTTCCTTACCTGCTTAATTTGCCGCTATGTACTCAGCTTCTGTGGTGGACAAGGCAACACACTTCTGTACCTTGGACTGCCATGACACAGTAGTGAAACTTATTGGTCTGGATATTATAACAGATGCATAAATCTTGCATGAACGTTGTCTAGAAAGATAAGACAGCATGAGTGTAAAACTTTCAATTCAAGAATATTATTGCAAACATAAAATCTATTAAAAAATATTAGAAATAATTACATATAAGAAACTAACCAAATTTGTAAATATAAAAACACACTTTTCCATAATTTGGTATACAAATTAGAACACCAGCCCAGACCAAAAACCAAGGTATAACAAGTCTGATCCTAATTAATAGAATAAATTATCATAATAACCTCATGTTCATATTTCTTCTATCTCCCTCTCCTATCATCGTTTTTCTGCTTACCCTCACCAAATCTCCAGATCTGCTTCTTTCTCTCTCTCTCGTCGGGGAGGATTCGGGTCGATGGTGAGGGAGACAAAGTTGTCGAGGATGTGAACAAAGCATCCAAGGGAGTCGAAACCTAGGTCGAGGTTAGGCGATGGTGGTGGTGGTGAAATCCTTATCAGAGGTTAATAGATATTTGGATTCAACGTTGAGGGTGGTGGGTTGGGAAGGGAGGAAGAAGTTACATCAGAAGATGATTTTTAGGTTTTGAAATCTGATGTTGTTCTTATTTACTGCTACTGTTGATATGCATCAACTGCAATTTTCTGTTATTGCTACTGTAATTCTCTACTATTGTTGAGATTGTTGTTATTGTTAAGATGCAGTTAGTGAAATTTTCTGCTGCTGCTACTGTTAAGATACAACTATTGCAGTTTTCTGTTACTGCTACTGTTGTAGAGTAGAAAATCGAACTTGTTGTTGCATCGGTAGTAGCACACTCGTCGTCAAACACTCAGTAGCAGTTTTGGAGTAGAGAGTAATATACAGTAGCTGGTTCATTCAACAGTAGCAGACCAACTGTAGTAAGCAGTAGCAATAGAAGAATATATAGTCGTTAGCATTAGAGTTGGCAGTAGCAGCACACTAGCATCATGATCTGATAGTGGCAACGCTCTAGCATCAAGATCTGGTAGTAGCATTGCACCAGCAGAAGAGTCGGGCAGTAACAGTGCGACAAAATCAATAAATTGCTAGAAAAAAAAAATTTTTAATAGTGTCGGCAGTAGCACATTCCAACCTGATAGTAGCACATTTAAACTCGGCAGTAGCAGCGCACCACATCAGCAACAAAGAATTGTCTAAAAAAATTGCAATAGTGCCGACAGTAGCACTTTTCTAATCGGGCAGTAGCACTTTTTAACTCGGCAGTAGCAGAGTGACATGTCAACAGAGAATTGAATATGTAGTGAATGATAGTTTGATAAAATATATAATGACATGTGGACATGTGGACATCAATTTGTCTTAAAATTTCATTAAGGGTAATTTGATAAAATATATAGTGACAAATAGCGTTGGCAGTAGCACTTTTCAACTCAGGCAGTAGCACCTTTCAACTCGACAGTAGTAGCGTGTCACGTCAGCAGAGAATTGAATGTATAGTAAATGGTAGTTTGATAAAATATATAATGACATATGACATGTGGACATCAATTTGTCTTAAAATTTTATGAAGGGTAATTTGATAAAATATATAATGACAAATGACATGTGGATATCAACTTGTCCTATTTTGTTAATTTGTGTCCTTAAAAGTGTAAGAAATTGTCTAAATGATGTATTTGTAAATTGAAATTTGGTTGATATCTAAATTGTAGTTTACTAAAGAAATCACATATTTGACTGGCCGATTGTCTTACAGAAAAACAAACAAAATAACTGTCACAAGATTCATGATTTTAACCTCATGAAATCAATGCCGTGGCCAGTTATGTCACTCTATATAGAACAAAAGCAGCATCCTCTGTAGCTTTATATTCTAAACAAATGTATAACCCGGCTGGCCGGCCATACTGCCATAACCATTCTTATATAAAACTCGATCATCATAGATATTGGGAAGATCACGAGCTGCCTAGCTAGATAGAGAGGCCGGGTGAGTACAAAAAATGCAGCAGCACACACAAGAAATAATAGGACAGATTATGGTTGATGAAGAGAAGAAATGGACGATTACATTTGCGAGAGAGTTGAAGAAGGAGGGTATTATAGCTGCACCAATGGTGGCAGTGACGGTACTGCAATATCTTTTGCAACTAGTATCGATCATTATGGTTGGACATCTTGATCAGCTCTCGCTCTCCAGCGTTGCAATCGCCATTTCTCTCACCAATGTCACTGGTTTCAGCCTTCTTGTAAGTCCTAAATTTCTTTTTAGTTTGTCTTTCAATTATATGATACCTTCATTGGTAGTTATTTAAGTTGTAATGAGCGAGTTTCTCAATTTCTACTTATTTGTGAAGAGCAGTCTGGAATGGCAGGTGGATTGGAAACCTTATGTGGGCAAGCATTTGGAGCAGGACAATATGAAAAACTAGGGACATACACATGTACTGCTATGATATCACTTCTCTTGGTTTGTCCACCAGTATGTCTACTTTGGATCTTCATGGATAAACTGTTACCTTTAGTAGGCCAAGATGCCTTGATATCCCTTAAGGCGGGCAAATATGCAATGTGGCTTATTCCTGCACTATTTGGTGCTTCGATTCTCAAACCGTTAACGCGCTACTTCCAGTCTCAGAGTCTCATCTTCCCAATGCTCCTATCCTCTTTTGCTATTCTTCTCTTCCATATATCTGCATCATGGGTTCTTGTGTATAAGTTGGGAATTGGAAGTAATGGTTCAGCAATAGCCTTCAGTTTATCCACTTGGTTATATGTGGTGATGCTGGGTTCCTATGCCTTGTATTCCTCCTCCTTGAAGGAAACCCGTATTACAATTTCAAAAGAGTCTGTTCTTCATGTTGGAGAGTTCCTTCGCTTGGCGACTTCATCTGCTGTAATGGTTTGGTAATGTTTTCCTCATCTTTTTCTGTTTTACATTTTCATATATGTATTTAATATTTCCCAGTTTCTTAACTTTTCTTGTTGATAAAAATGTAGCTTGAAATGGTGGTCGTGCGAGCTGCTTATTTTGCTGTCCGGGCTCCTACCAAATCCTAAACTAGAGACTTCAGTTCTTTCTATATGGTAACTTCAATTTTCGATGCCATAAAAATAAATTAATTTATTAGTCATTGATGTACTAAAACTCTTTTGTCGTGTCACTTGTGTGTGATTGTTCAGCCTTACAATCTCTACCTTACACTTCACTATATCATACGGATTTGGAGCTGCTGCAAGGTATGTTTTAAGCAAATCTATATTTGTTCTCTTATTTGTTAATTAGTAATGTCTTAATGTCTTAGATTTCTGCAAATTATTCGAAACAATCAAATCTAAAACATTGATGATTTTACAGTACTCGGGTATCAAACGAATTAGGAGCTGGTAATCCACAAGCAGCGCAAGTAGCTGTTCAGGCGGCAATGTTTCTCTCGGTCACTGAAGCGATTATTGTGATCACAACTCTCTTTTGCTGTCGTTATTTTTTGGGACGTGCTTTCAGTAGCGAGAAGCAGGTAGTCGACTATGTTGCAGTTATGGCACCTCTGATTTGTCTCTCAGTTTTTATGGACAGCATACAATCAGTACTCTCAGGTACGTGCTTATGTAGCTAGCTAAGTACAAGAATGCTTGCTAATTTAGAATATATCGTCTCACAATATGAAGATACATTTATATAAATTGAAGGGGTGGCTAGAGGAAGTGGATGGCAGCATTTCGGGGCATATGTCAATCTTGGGGCATTTTATTTGGTTGGACTTCCTGTGGCTATGGTGCTGGGGTTTCCTCTGCACTTAAGGGGAAAAGGCCTCTGGATTGGAATAGTGGTTGGCTCTGCTGTGCAATCAACTCTTCTCGGTTGCATCACTTGTTTCTCAAATTGGTCTAAGCAGGTTCATATATAAAAATATTTTTGAACATATCAACCAATTCATTTCCCATAATCTCATTACATAAAAAAGTCACAAAAAAGTACATAAAATGGATTCTATATAGTATGATAGACTTGTGTTTCCTCGGATGAGATTCAACATTGCCCTACATCTAAACCCAAAAAAGAAATAAAATATAGTTGTATTCTTGCGCAAAAATGAGAATTATTCTGTAGTTTACTAGCTTAGCTAGTTGTAAAAATGATCAAATGCAAACTAGGTAGATCGAAATATGATTTTATAGATATCGATCTTTAGTAGAAGAGTCATATTGATAAACATGCATATGTATATTTCAGGCAAAGTTGGCAAGAGAGAGGATATTTGCCGATAGCTCATCGACAGACATGGAAGCAAAATGAATGATCAAGTCATTTTGGGCTCTGTTTTTGGTCCTTAAAGGGGTGGTCCAAATGGATCTGCACTCAGGCTTATGTGTCTGGATTTAGCGTTCTTTTAATTTTTTTTTATTTTGCATGAATTTTTGCTTGTCGCATTAAGTTGGTAGGCTTTTTAAGAGCGTTTTAATATTTTAATGATTAGGTTTATTTTATGTATCATTGAGATCTTGTATAACAAACTTTTTATCAATCTATAGTCGGTAGATGGATGATATGTAATGATATTTTCTAGTTTGAGTATCAATATATCATTATCGATATTATTAAAAAAATTGCTATAATATATAACACATCCACATATGAACGTATGTGTTCATCCTTATTAGAAATGAGCCCTACACCAATAGTTGTCGTTGGCTTCGAAGAAACATATAACCAGCTCGTAGGTATATAGAGAATTATTAACTGGCTAATAAGGTGGAGGAGGATGGTGAGGGTGATCGGGATGGTGTGTGGGGGTCTAAATATGGTGGTGGAAGACCTGATTGACCCGACGGTGGAGGCCCTGGAGCAACAGGTCGCCAAGGAAGAGGACCATGCAAGGGGATGGTGATGGTGAGGTGGTGGCGGTGGTGGGTGATGAAACTCAAGACGTGGAGGAGGTGGCGGCCCATGATGGTGATGATCATGAGGAGAGGAGGTGGTGGTGGTGCAAAGGGGTCTGGCAGTGGCGGTCTTCGGAATCCCATATTATTTAGCGCTCTTTTAATGAGTGATCCTTTTTTGACTTATATGAGGGATTGAGAATTATACCAACTTTTCGATCCCAAAACCACATCTTCACCGTTCAATCTTTAGATATATATGTGTAGATCATTTCTATAAAATTTCATAAAAATTGATGATTGTTAAAGTTCTCAAAACTGCAATTTTCATGAACGGTTTAGGTTCAGTAGATTTGATCCGTTTATTGATTTTAGATAGTTCAAAGCTATAACGATCACCAATTTTGATAAAATTTTGTAGATGTGATCTACTCATATATATCTAGAGGTTGAACAATAAAGATGTGGTTTTGTGATCGAAAAATTGGTGTAATCTTCATTCCCTCATATAAGTAAAAAAACACTACTACACACATACACATCAACGACATTTGAAAAACGTTGTTGAATGTTTTTAATAACGTTTTTAAACGTCGTCCCGAGAAACCATAGAAACCGGCGCCATCCTTTTCTCCAGAATTTTAAGACGTTTGAAAAAAAACCCATAAAATTACATTTCATGACGTTTAAAAAACACCATAGAATTATATTGAACGACGTTTCCAAAACGTCATTGAAATTAAAGATGTTTTGAATACGCCATTAAAAGTGATTCTATGGCTTTTGAAAAACGACATAGATCTTTTTTCACCTTTTAATATATATATATATATATATATATATATATGTATATGTTGATTTTATGATTAAATACAGAAAATCAACAATCATACATCACATTTACCTTTTAAATACAGAAAGTCAACACTAATACAAAAATTTTATATGTTGATTTTATTTACCTTTTAATTAATTAAAAATATATCAAATGGCACTATATCCATTGATTCTTTACAAATTCATGTATATGCAAGTTGAGAGAAAGAAAACGAAAAATGAAAGAAAAATGTGAGTATAACCAAAAAAGAGAAATTTCATACTTGCTAAATTTTGATAGGCAACTTAGCATCTTCCTCTATCGACGGATCTGTAAACTACAATCAGTTCAAAATAATTAAAACCATAAACACTTCCAGCTATATAAATAAAAAAGCAAAAGTTAGTTCACAATAGCCAAACTACATTTCAATATAAAATCCCAATTCAATAACGCATCATCCCTCTTAAGCTAGATGTTCTGACTTTGTTGATTGAGGTAGACCTTTTGAGGCAACAGAGGAGACAATAATGGCAGTAGGTAGCAAACAATCCACAACATTGATAAAAAAAATTGAAAAATTGTAACTAGTATTTTGGTTGTTGAACTGCAATATCTGAATATCATTCATATTGTCCAGCATCCCAACATCATCATAGCTCCATTTAAGTTTACATTGTAAGAAACAATACGACACACACAATTGTAGCAATTCAATAAACCCAAGTTGCAGAGTTGCATTTAAGATGCAGAGTTGCCAAAGGTTGAGAGAGGTTAGCATATCATTTGAGGATACTGAAGGAATCTGAGGTGAGGATAAGAATCAAGTTGAGCTCATCATCCCCTCGGTTGACGTCACAATCTACCTATAATCCTAATAGAGAGGTGAAAAGAAATTAGCTTTCTGTAACTCCAAACATAATATATTTCATATTAAGAACACCAAAGGAATCATAAAATTGAAGATGGTGAGACAGAGGAGTATTACATGAAACCATCAATTAGCCTTTTAGATGAAAAGATCCACATCCATCACCTTCGCAAGACAAACCAAAATATGCATATTCGAGAAAGCTTTTCAGACTTTACATGCTACAATACAACAGACAATTCTTAAAGTGCATAACTATCAAATTGTGAAACAAACCTGGAATATGAACATTGTCGAAACCCATTGTGATCGAGAACACAAAAGGAAGCAAGGAAGCATTAAATTGAAGATGGTGAGGCAGAGAAGTATTACATGAAACCATCAATTAGCCTTTAAGATGAAAAGATCCACATCCATCACCTTCGCAAGACAACCCAAAATATGCATATTCAAGAAAGCTCCTTAGACTTTACATGCTCCAATACAACAGACAATTCTTAGGGTGCATAACTATCAAATTGTGAAGTGAACCTTGAATCGTGAAGATTATCGAAACCTTGATTCATCAAGCTTCTTTCTCAATACTAGTGGGATGTGTGCATAACAGACTGAACCAAACACCTTCAAGTGATTTACACTTGGCTTCCTTCCACTTCATGCTTCAAATAGTGTCATTCACTACACAGCTGTAGTTAGATGTTTGTTCATCAAATACACTACAGTATTTACTACTTCTCCCCAGTATTCCAAATGCACTTTCTTGGCATGCAGTATAGACTTCGTCATTTCAACGATAGGTCTATTTTTCTTTTCAGCTACCTTATTTTGTTGTGGTGTATAGCTTACTATCAGCTGCATTTCGAATCCAATATCTGCACAAAAATTTCCAAACTTATTTGATATGTATTCGTCACCTCTATCAGATCTTAGCTTCTTGATTTTGAGATCATATTGTCTTTCCACCATTTCTTGAAACTTCTTGAAAAGGCGAACACATCTGACTTATGGCTTACAAAATAAACACAAAGTCATTCTTGAACAGTTATCAATGAATGTAAGAAAATATTTGTTACCTGATAAGTGCGTTTTACGCCATGTTTTTAATGTGTTTTTACCCTCATTTATACTTGGTTTATTCCTTAGTAATGTTGTTTTTACTTATTTTGAGTCAAAAGGATTTTTATGTAGAGCAATGGCTAAAACGTGCATTTATACAGAAAATTGTGCTTAAGTGTTGAAAATTCGATTTGGAACAAAGACTTGGTTATTTTCTCATGGTTCGTTATATTGTTACATTGTCATTTTTGATGAATTTGGTTTAATGTGTAGATGACATGTATATGGACATATTATATCAAGAATCATGAAGATTGGACTCATAGAGGACAACAAAAGAAGCCACGGAAAAGAAGAAACTCCGAAACATTACATTTTGATCCGAGCAGAAAGTTCCAGAAACCCTACATCAACTTTGGAATTTCATATCTGGAGATCCAGGAGGAATCTGAGGACTAGCCATATACCGTTCGAAAGCTGTGCGTGTCTAGTTTTCATATCAGCTGGAATCGCATCAATTGGAGTTCATATGAGGGAGTTATGATCAAAACAATGGACGGAGGTCAAGCTGCAAAACTGGGCAGTTTCTGTCTAAGTTGTCACACGGGTTTGGGAGGATGTTTCTTCACCAAAATACTTCCCAAATGTGTCAAAGGACTTAAGAAGAGCTTAATGAAGTCATGGGAAGCTGCATTGAAGAAGAAGATTCGAAGAAGTCATCAAGGACAGCCGAAATAACTAAGTAGACAGCTTTTCCGAAAGGCTGCCTCTACCGAGTTCTTGCAATGGAATCGGCTGCCTAGAAGCCCAAGACTTGTGCAATGAGGCCTAAATTGATCCATCAACATGTAGGGGAGTCCAAAATCAAGAGGTCCAAGGTCCAAGTCCAAGTCCTATTCAGAAAATAAAGAGAAGTCCAAGTTGTATACAAGAAGGAAAACTTATCCTTATGGAACAGGGACTCCTTGAGGCTGCCGAATTAGACTAGGGTTTTCCCTTAGTTTTCTCTATAAATAGGCCATGTATAGATCAGTTTTAGAGGTCTTTCAATTGCTCAAAAACCATAGTATAGCCTTACTCTACCCAAAAACCCTAAACACAGAAAATCACAAGCTATGCCGCCACCATTCTCATTCATTGCCGACTGCCATCTTCCGCCGATCATCCTTTCATCCTTAGCCGAACCTTTTAGGTATGATTAAGCATTAAATCCTTCATGGTTTTGTGTAATAATTTTCTGTGTAAAACAGTTCTTTATGATATATATATGTTTTGGTTTTCGGTTTTGCATAATAAGCATGTTTATGAACTCTTCTTTGTGATTTGCACATGAATATGTTTGTTGTGTAACGACTTAGATTGCATGTTAGGATTATGATTTAGTTTAAGTTGTGTATGTTTGTGTGTTTAGTAGATGTTGAATTGATTAATCTTCACCCGAGCATATAATCAAACCTTAGGTTAATTTGAATGATCACAAGTTAGCTATTAGGAGGGTGTTTCATGCGCCGCAGTATTCTAGGTTGAGTTCACCGCGTCGGGCTCTCAATTCTAGTTGCTACCAAGGGATGGTAGGGTGAGAGATTTACATGCTAATAGGATGAGTGACGACATACCTAGGATCATGTCTCCAACGACTCGTGAACGGTAAGTGTATTTTGTGTTAATGTGATGCGCGTCATAAGTATTAAACAAGATGACACATAAACTTAGGATAATGCGCGTCGTAAGTTCTAAGTTACATGAGAAGTTATAAAAAGTTGGAATTAATTTGCATCTATGATAACATAAACGTAATAACTTGATCTTTCATGAAACTTATGTGTTCTCTAATCGGTGTTTGCTATATCTTGTGCTTGAGTATTGATTGACCAATGTATGTAAATATTTTGCTTCTTTTCTTTATATGTTTCGAACCACCCTTCTTTTCTTTATATGTTTTGAACCACCCTATAAATTTCCCATAATATTTTGTATATATGTTTATACTTGTATTCTTTTGAAAGTACTAATGATTTGTTTTGCAAAATATAAATCCTTCCCTAGTGTCCCCGGTTAGAATGATCCCTACTTACTAAAGCTACAATGATAGGGTTTTAAATTACAGGTCAACTTTTGACAGGTCAATTTTTGGCGCCGTTGCCGGGGATGCTAAAAAGGATTATATATATATATATATATATATTTTGAGCTAACGTTTTTCTCTTATATTTGTGTGTATTGCCGATTTGTACATTGTATATTTGTGTATGTGCCGAATTTCTTTGTGTGAAAGTTGTATATTTTGTGCCATATTTTTGACTAACAATTTCTCTCTTATATTTTAGTGTAAGTGTCGAATTTGTATGTATTTTATTTGTATATTTTCGTGCCTTATGTGTTATACCCATTGTAACTTAGTAAATATTTAGGAGGTTTATTGTTTCATATTTGTTTTAAATTTATTGTGGTTTTTAAAGTGTACCATGTAGGGAGAAGCCACATTTGTTAATCTTAGCTTAAACCCTTCATGTTATTTGCGGATTTCACCCCCTGTGACATTTAACACTCGCCTTCTGAAACCACGGAATCCGCTCGAACTAGCGAAATGCTTGGGTCGAAGCATCACCACACTTTAAATGCTAGAATTTACTTAAACATGAATGACACTCTAAGCTTGGTTCGAAATGGCTCTAATTTTTAATGTATATTGGACAAAGCATAACACTACCGTGGGCTGAATCAGTCCATTGCACAGTGGTCTTCCCTGCTCCACGTACCTTGAAAATTAGGGGTTAATAAAATAAACTAGAAACATTATAGGTTGTCGACATCTTGTGCTTAAAAGTGTTATGTGCCTATGTGATGCCGTGTGCCCTATGTGTTCTAGTTGCTTACTTTGTTAATACCATGCCATGCCGTGTATCCTATGTTTTTATATTGCCATGCCATGTGCCATGTTTAGCTAACAATATTTTGTTTTGTAGGTTTTTATTTAAGTGTGTTATGTGTGCCATTTATGTTGCATTTATACTTATGATCGATCATTTTGCATATCATGTTGCATATTGCATTTTTTGTTTTGTTTGCATCATGTCGTATTGCATTTTGTTTCATGTTATCCGGATTGTGTTTGCACTACATCCATTTTGCATTAAATCATACTTGTGTTTTATTGTTTTGCATATCGTGTGCATATTGCATTTTTGTGTTGTTTGTTTTTCATAGTGATCGAGCAAGGGGTCGGTTTTGACAAGTTTGGAGAGCGAGATGAGGAGGCTTCGAATGATTTGGAGCCGTCCATACTTGAAGTTGTGAAGGAGCTTGATTCACGACAAATCTAAAAAAGATATACTCCCTTGTCAATTCCAATTTCCACTAATAAGTTGTTACCATCTGTGGAACAGGCCCCTAAGTTAGAGCTCAAAGCTCTACCCCCACATTTGAAGTACGTATTTCTTGGAGAAGATGACACTCTACTAGTTATTGTGTCATAAACGTTGACAAAGCAACAAGAAGACAAGCTAATTGCTGTTTTGAAAAGGAACACAGCTGCCATCGGCTAGACTTTGGCAGACATCAAGGGAATCAGCCCTACAACATGTGTTCATCGAATTTTGCTTGAGGATGACACATATACAAACTTAGTGTCAGGCGATTGTAGACACTAAGTTACATGAGAAGTCATAAAAAGTTGGAATTAATTTGCATCTATGATAACATAAAAGTAATAACTTGGTCTTTCATGAAACTTATGTGTTATCTAATCGGTGTTTGCTATATCTTGTGCTTGAGTATTGATTGACCAATGTATGTAAATATTTTGCTTCTTTTCTTTATATATTTCGAACCATCCTATAAATTCCCCATAATATTTTGTATATATGTTTATACTTGTATTCTTTTGAAAGTACTAATGATTTGTTTTGCAGAATATAAATCCTTCCTTAGTGTCCCCGGTTAAAACGATCCCTACTTACTAAAGCTACAATGATAGGGTTTTAAATTGCAGGTCAACTTTTGACAGGTCATTACCTCATCCAGTAGTCATTTTTATAGGTTCACAAACATCAGAATGAACCAATTACTCAAGTGGTGTTTTTGCTCTCCAGTATTTTCCTTTAGGAAATGAGATAATGTGCTGCTTTCCTAGTGCACATCCTTCACACACTTCATTTACTTTTTTGATTTTTGACAATCCATGCACCATTTTATTTTGGTGAAACAGCTTCAGACTATGAAAATTTAAATATCCTAGTCTTTGATGTCAGAGCCAAGGATCTTCAGTTCTATTCTTTGTGCAATCTCAGCTATATACCTAAGAGTCAAAGGAAAACTTTTGTTCCTTTTAATTTTTACTTCTACCATCAACTTCTTGCAACTTCTCTCAAAAACTTTACGAGTGCCATCACCAAAATGTGGGTGATACTTGTATTCTAGAAGTTGACAAACACTTAGCAGATTTGAGTCAAGGTTTGACACCAACATCATATCTCTGATGAACATTTGCCCATTTTTGGTTTCAACAACAATGTTTTCCTTGCCTTTTGTATCCACCAGGCTTCCATTCATCATCCTCACTTTTGTAATGATGTTATAGTCTATGTCATAGAGCGATGTGTTTGATGCAGGCACTATCAACAAGTCACACATTTGCATTCGTCACAGTGTCTACTCCATTCGCGGTTGTAGAAATTTCATTCGCGGTAGCATAAGTGAAACATAACATACTTGAATCTTGATGTCCTTCACTGTAACTAGCCAACTGATTGTTCCTGTAGTCAGTCATTCTTGACATGACCAAACTTGTTGCAATTTGAACACTTTGGTTTCCCTTTAAACCAACATTCACCAATGTGTAGCTTATTGCAGGTTGTACACTTCGAATAGTTTGAACTGTAGCTGCCTCCCTCATTCTTCTTTCCTTCTAATTGATATGATCTACTCTCCTACTTCTTACCTTTACCTTTCTAGTTCTTCTTCTATTTAGAACTAGAACTAGATGGTTCACTGCTTCTAGAATTTAGGCTTAGTGATTGAAGGGCTTTTTCTATTGGTTCATCAACATGACTCATAAACCTCTGATCAAAAGCCTTAAGTGATCCCAACAAATCTTGTACTCCAAGAGTGTCTATATCTCTAGTCTTCTCTATAATACTAGCTATAGCAGCATACTTCCTATTTAAGCTCATAAGGATCTTCTGCATTACTCTTTTTTCAGGTATGGGTTCAACATAGATTTTCATCTGGTTGAGTAAATTAGTCAATCTGGTGCAGTAGTCACCTAGCAACTCAGTTTCATTCTCCTGGTATATTTGAAATCTCTCCTCGTGGATTGAACTTGTATAGCTCTTACCTTGTCTGAGTCTTTGAACTCCAACTTTAGAACATCCCAAGCTCCTTTGACTATTCTTTCGTTTGAAATTCTTGGAAAGAATTCATCTGCAATTGAGGTTTGCAGAATACCAAGAGCTTTCACATCTTTCTTGATATTTTCCCTCAACTCAGTTCACTAAGCGTTTGTCATCTCTTCAGCTACTGGAACTGCATCACCTTCATACGTACACATAGCTTAACAAATCTCGAGATATGAACATGGTCTCCATCTTCATAACCCAGAAATCAAAGTTCTTTTCTGTGAATATAGAAATTCTAATCTCTGAACCATTTTCTTGTGTCGCCATTGCAGAAACAGAAAACTAAAGAAAAGTATTTTTTTTATCTAACAGATGGTACACCCCAGTTGATATTGATAAACAGAGCTTTGATACCATGTTAGAATTTGGGTGTCTCTACTTCAGTATTTTGAACAAAAATATGATTAACTGATCAATTCGTTGTGGCAAACGAGACAGAAGATAACTCAGTTGAATATTCGAAGCAAATTATTGCAGCCTCTGATATTTTTAACTTCTGAAATTCTTACAGAATACACAACATTATTGCCTATTATATAGGGATCAAGATAACCTAGAAAAGATCTAATTAAAAGATCTAATATTATACTTTAAATTACAAAATATCTAAATCATGGTTTGAGTGGAGATGGACAATAGAACATCTGGAAGTAAATCTCTGCAGTGAGTCATTGCTTCTTTTACAGTTTTTTAGTGTTCCCATTAAAACATTAACTTCAACAACAAATCCCCTTTCACTGCTCCTGTATACATTCCCAAGTATGGACCACAGTCTAGATCCACTCTTACAAATTTACACCACTAGCAAATCTTTTATCTATTTTCTTATGGTTAAGATAGTTGTTTCAAATGATATATGATATATGGGATACAAGGGAAATTTATCTGTGTTCAATCACATTATGAACAAATTGTAGAATATAATCAACTGCAAATAAACCCATAGCTGCAGCTTCTGGTGTCTAGGTGTAATGTTGGTAGTTGTGGTACACATCTATTCAATCACAATCAGTGACTGTATCTGCAGCATTTATTCAAAATCCATGTAAAATTAACACCAGTCTCATTGCGAAAGCACAAATCATGTACTTGGAAAGGAGACTTATTAGGAGAAAATGACATACCCGTTCAAGTTCCATTCGCCTCGGATTACACCAGAAAGAAGGTCCAGGTCTGCGCAGGTTGGTTTTCCATTAACCTGTTGGAATGTATTTATTTGGAATGTATTTATTTTGAGATTAAATGATTTATTTGGCATTTATGGAAAAGATTTACTGGACGACCAAGAGAATGGGAAGTGTTAGAGTAATATAAGGAATGTATTTAGCCAACAACTTTTAGGGTTCTGGATATATATAGAGAGGGTTGTTTCTAAGGTTTAGGGTTTTGTTTAAGAAAACTGAAACCAAAGATATCAACGACCCAAGAGCTTCGAGGTCTCCTCTTCAGGTCGTCTCATGCTGTGCAAGTTAACTGCACTAGGGCGTCTACCGCGCTTGTCAATCCTTGGCCGATTTAGAGAGTGAGCGAGCTTCCACCATCGGGAATTACCAGCTTCCCTCAGACCATATTGACCGCGGCGTCGTTCAGCAACTCTCTATGTGAAGCCAGGGTAAGCATTCTAGTTTCATTATGCTTTGAGCCATCATGTATCACTCTGCATGCCTCTTTGTTTCTAACACAAAAGGCTAATTAGGGCATCACAAGGCAAAATGGATTGATTAGATCGCGCACCATTAGAATCATCCTCCTCTTTAATCTGATTTAGCTTTTCCCTTTGATCTGGACAAAGATAAATGGCCGGTGATGTTGTTTAATCATATATAGCAAAAGAAAATATGGTTCTAGTCAGATTAGTAGTGTATAGCATATCACAATCAACACTAAGTGATCATGATGATGCTCTTCCAAGTTGACACGGCAAAACAAGGGAATCAACTTATACAGCCGAGTATAAACTGTTGTATATGCACGTATCAAGATTTTGAGATGAACCAATTTCAAGAAAGAAAAACTACAAGAGATTCAAAGTATGTGTTTTGAGGAGAATTTAAGTGGTAATAAACCAACTTTTTATTTACTATATGCAGGTCGTGCTAATCACTTTCATTTATTGTTTTGGGATCGGTTACACAGATATCAATGGAGAAGAAGACAGAAAATATGGGGAAGAAGACAGGAGAATGGGAGAATTATGCAGAGCATCAGTGGTTTAATACCGCAGCGTTACTGGAAAGTCAGAATCGCCTTGTGGATATAACTAATTCTTTTCCGGAATACAATCCTTGTCAAAATCCAACCCATCCCTCTGAAAATCTTATGTATTGGGATCCTGTGTTGCCCAATCTTGTTCTTGAAAACCTAACAATGTTGCAAAACCCTCCTTACCATCAAGACGCTATTCCCAACTTTGGTCATCTTCTCCCGCTCCCAAACAACAATCTGATCAACAATTCCAATGTGTTTTCGACATTGGGATTTAACAGTAATGGTCTTTCAACCTTGGGATTTGGAACAGGTGGGGGAGGTGCTCATGATTTTTCTGATCAAACTCTACATCATGATCAACTTGCAGCTTATTTCAATCGGCTGAGTATATCCCATAATGACAGTTCAGTCCCAACATCCAATCTTAGAGCACCTAACAACTTTATGCCTAGCTCTACAACTGTAAGCAGTGGTGAGTTCAGTATTCTAGAGCAGGAATATTATCTGCAGAGATTAAACCAATGTGCTCTCTTGATGGCTGAGCAATACATGAGGCATTCAAACCTCAATACTGCCAACAAAGGAATACTCTATCCCCATAGTTGGAATCAGAATAGCAGCAACAGTAGTAGAAGCAGTTGTCAATCGATTTATAGGGATCAATTAGGGTATGGATTTAATCAAAATAGGTCTAGTTCTACTTCCCAGCGGAATGGAGCTAACAGGGGATCAAGGTTTGCTAATGGGTCTGGAAGGCAGCGTTTCACGCAAGAAGAGAGGGGCCAAGGCCTGAACTTGATGTCCACCAAAGATCAGAGGCTTGGAAATGGGTCTACTCGGCAGCATACACCAAGTTATTACTCTGTCCCTTTGGAAGAGTTGAGGGGGAAAATTGCTTTTATGGCCAAAGACCATGTTGGATGTAGGTTTCTGCAACAGAAGATTGATGAGGGTAAGAAGGAAGAGATTGAGATGATGTTTGATGAAGTTATGAATGAGGATCATGATCATTTGCGCGAACTAATGGTTGATCAGTTTGGGACTGAATTTATTCAGAAACTTGTGTTAGGGGCTAACGGAGAACGGCGCACCAGAATGCTTAATTTGATTATGAGTGATGAGAGGAAACTCAAGGATATGTGCACTGATCAGCATGGGTACTGCTCTATATCTATCTCATACTAGATATATATGTTTAAATTATTTATTCATATATTTTTCATAGTGTTGTGATATTTGCTGTGAGTTTGCTCTATTTCTGTTGATTGAATTTTAAGGTCATGATTTGATCAATTTAAAATTTTTTAACTCGTAT